>OY748293.1:10495565-10668943 GCA_963556515.1 Nudaria mundana
TTGGCATGGACGTTCGTCGAGAGCTCAATAATAAAAACTACATCGAAATATGTATAGGGCTAGCTTCGCGGAAACTAGGAATACTGAATAAGGTAAAGAGATTCTTTACACCGGACCAGAGGTGTCTGCTGTACAAGACGCAGATTAGACCCTGCGTCGAATACTGCTCTCACGTCTGGGACGGCTCCGCGAAGTATCTGCTGGACGCTCTCGACGCCATGCAGCGACGGGCTATCCGTATTATAGATTGTCCGGAGGTAACTGGAAGCCTTGAGCCGCTAGCTCAGCGCCGAACAATAGCTTCCTTGGCCGCATTCTACTGTATTTACCACGGCGAGTGTTCTGAAGAGCTCTTCAATCTGATCTCGCCCTCTTCCTTCCGATCCCGAACAACGCGTTCCGGAGAGATGCCACTCCCACACAGTGGATAGTATGTTGGCGAGAACCGAGCGTTTTAAACGTTCGTTTTTCTGCCGAACGATAGTGGCCTGGAACGCCCTGCCTGTGCACGTGTTTCCTCCCACATATAATCCTGGGTTCTTTTAGCGGAACGTGAAGAGGCACATCAGTAGGTCGTCAAGTTGAGGGTCTCTATAGTATTGTGTGCTGTGAGAGTGGCCCACAATCGCTAGACGTCGTCACGACCAGGCGGGCGGCGTCAATTTGGCGAACCAAATATAAAAAAAAAAAAAAAATATACCTGCGTATGTAAATGAGGTGTGCGATGCTCATACGTAGACCTACCTTTCAGTGGGTTATTAAACACGCTGTCGGTTGAGTAAACATCGTAAATCATACAAAACTAGGGGCTTTGTATACAGAATTTGCGATTCTAATTTCCTCAAATGTACCATTGTACATTGGAAGGAATAAAGATGAACATGGTAACTCGTAATAATATTTCTAAATTAACTGACCGGACTTCTAAAAAAGAGTAGGTTCTCGATAATTCGGTTTGGATTTTTATTGAAATTTTATTCCAAAGTGGTCCCATTTCAATTTGGTCCCATTCCGACAACTATTTGGTCCCATTTCGGTAGTTAGCAGTCGGTTGCTGTGTCAATTTTTGACCTTTATTTTGGTACTATGCTAAACACTAAGGAAAGGGACAAAAACCTTTAGTCAGTGATCTTAATTTAAACTTTATGTAGGTATCTATTTAACTTCAAAATTTATATTAGTTCAATATATATATAAGTTACAATATCTTTTCCAGACATTTAAGCATTTAAAAATCTTTGAGTTTAATTGTCGTGCTCAGCATTAGTTAATTACAAACAACAATGAGTAATTTAAAGTCAAAAGACCCAGTGGTCACCAATCAGGGTGGTGGTCACTAGTAAGTACTAGTGATCAACTGAACACCAGTCTTGAAAGGGACCGTCATGAAAGGGATCTTCATCATCATGTTTCTAACATCAACCCTTTGGACGGTACGCCGAGGACGGCCAGACGGACGGACGAACAAGACGAAACTAAAAGGGTTTCGAGCCTTGAAATACGGAACCCTAAAAACGGTGTGTACCTACAGAGTACAGACAGCATTAGATGCTATTTAATATTGATGGGTGCCTGCCGTTTTGCCGAAAAGATTTTGACAAAATTTCATTACCGAAACAAATTTTAGCAACCTTTTTTTTATACCATTGCAATATTTCGAATGATTTTAGTACGCATATTTTAATTTGGTCAAATTTTTACTTGAAAAAATATTACCAAGTATAATGTCATTATGGCATTTGGTCTTTAATCAAATGATTTATTACAGCAAACAATCTTCAGACAATAAACGTTTGGTGAAATGATGTTGGTTGTTTGGTGAATGGTTAGGTTAGGTTAGGTTAGGTTAAAACTGTGACCTCCTACGCACGAGCCGAGCGAGCGAAGCGAGCGGTGCCGCGGCAGCGGCCGGCGAGTGCCAGACGCGACTTGCATGTTAAATATTTGGCTTATTTGATTTTGCATAAAAAACTATTATTCCGACTGAAATATTTGACTAAATAAAACATGTTAAAAGTACTAGTTGGTAAACAAGTTATAGTTTAAACGTTCATTTCCCAAACATTAGGTTTGCGTTAAAAATTTTTGTGAATTGATTTTTTGCTAAGTAATAATTTTTTTTTTCAAAATTTTTTTGGGAAGTAAACATTTGTCAAATTCCTTTCGGTCAAACAAGGGAGACCCAATATTGATACCTACCTACTCCGTATTTACTTTTTGTACTTTCGTTGCTTTTGTTTACAAGGTTTCCTGAAAACAATTTCGGTACCTATCTATTTAAATTTTGTAACAATATTATTTAAAGGAGCCACGATATTAAATTCAGTACATAAAACTGTTACACAATTTAACTCAACAACAAGGCATATTTCGAAACAATGGCTAACATCTTTAGTAGGGATGAAATAGATAGAATACATTGTGTACGATGAATGGAAGATGTGAACCACATTGTGTATTGAAAATTGTCTTGTAACGAGTGTGCTTATGTTACCCAACCTGTAATCCCTTACTATTTATAATATGAGTGGAAATTTTATTCATACTGTTATTTATCAAAACATAACAATGATCGGATAAAGGCAAAGTAGATTATACGTAGGTCACACTATAAGTACTGCGTAACTTAAAAAAACAACATGTTAAAACCAAAATATTATGTTTATTACTTTTCAAAATACTCTCCTTTACATTTTAAACATTTTTTCATGTGATAGAACCATTTTTCAAAACAGGAGGACCACAGATCTGAAGGCATGTTTTCTACGTGGTGATTGAACGCTATCACTGCCTCTTCAGAGTTGGTAAAAGTGAAACCTCTCATCAAGTCTTTGATTTTGGGGAAAATACAGAAATCACAGGGTGCTAGGTCGGAGCTATGCGCAGGATGGGTGACGAGTTGTACTTTTTCGGAAGCTAAAAATGACTTTGTTTTGTTGGCCGTGTGTGAAGAAGCGTTGTCATGATGTAGGAGAACGCGGCTTTTGGGTCGTCTTTCGCGAACTGTTTCTAACACCCTGGGTAAACAAATGGTAGAATACCTCTCGGCATTAACACTCTTTTGATCTTCAAGTGGAATTGTACAGATGGGACCCGTAGCTGAGAAAAAAAATGCGATCATTTTTTTACCAACGTTTCTCGCCTGCCTCACTTTTGTTGGCTTGTTCCTCATTTTCAAATTCACAAGATTGCTGTTTTTTTTTCGGGTTCAAAACAATAAATCCACGTTTCGTTTCCTGTGACAATGTCATAAACAACATTAGAATGTCCGTGGTCGTAGTTCAGTAGCATCTGTGAGCAGCATTCCACGCGAGCCCGCTGCCAGTACATGAGGGATCCTACGACAACAAAGTTTCCGAACTTTCAATTCTTCGTGTAAAATTTTCTGGATTGGACTCATACCAATCCCCAATAGTCCTCGAATTGTCTCATAGGTAATCCGCGGGTTTTCTTCAATTAACTGCTTAACAGTAGCCACATTATTTTCGTTGAAGGCCGCCCTTCACGAAATTCGTCATGTAAAGAAACTCGACCTCTCTTAAATTCAGCAAACCATCGCCTAACGGTGCTCAAACAAGGTGTTTTTCTCCCAAAAGCATTTTGAAGACGAGCGGCACAGTCTTGCGGAGAGAGAGAACTTTTAAAATCATAAAAAATAATTCGCGCGTTTTGGTACGAAACCCTTGGGTTTCGTACCAAAACAGCACGTAAAATTACGTATGTTGTATTTTTATAAACCGTACCTACGTCCTAAGTCGAGCGCCTCCGGTAAGAACTGAGAGTGGCGAGAGAATTTCCAGTGCCGGACGTTTGTTGTATCATTTAATCATTGTAAATCATTTATCATGTAATCATTTAGGTATCATATTTTGTTTTTTTGTATTTGTTGTTATAGAGGCAACAGAAATACATCATCTGTGAAAATTTTAACTTTCTAACTATCACGGTTTATGAGATACAGCCCAAGACAGACGTACGGACGGACAGCGAAGTCTCAGTAATAGGGTTCCCGTTTTGCCTTTGTGGAACGGAACCCTAATAAGCAATAACCATTCTATAATTTAGACTTAAATCCCAACATCCAGGATTAATGTTACATACCAACAATATCTAAAATATTTCAGTTCAGTTGTTAACTGAACCCTGAAACTTTGAGGATATTGTTATTGCCTTTAGTCTATACTATCATTACAAATTCAAGTTCAATTCAAGGTAAAAGATGTCCATTTATAACAACTAGATATTATTAGTAGGTAGACGCATACCAGTAGGTATGCTGTTCTTATAACTGCACGTAGGTATACCTCTTGAAACATGTTAATGTCCAACTTATATAAAATAATACAGTTAACAAATGGCTATGTAGGTACTCATAAACAGGCTGTAAACAACGTCGAATTTACTGTTCTCCAGAATCAATTCTGCAAAATGATAATTTTATTCATAGAGTTCCACTCAGAATGGTATAGCTTACTCTGTCGGTGATTGGAGAAATGCTTTATGAAACAAATGTTCATAAACACGAGACTAATGCGATAGTTTTCCATTATTCTGGAAGGGTAACGAAGGCAATTATTGAGCTTTTGTCCGCTGCCCACTTATAATTAATAACAGGCTGTCGAACCAAGTTATTGTGACGAGACTACGTAACAAAAGTTTTCGAGAGTCAGTATAGTGCCTGAAATATATTTTAAATGCTACATTTGCGTAATAATGCAAACAGGAATTATTAAGTTGTTATGAAAGTGCTCTCAGTATACAAACTACTTATGTGGTATACCTGTGCGATACCTACTTACACATACTTTTGTTTAGTGCATAAGTCTTAATAGAAAAATAATCTTACATTTAATTAACTACGTAATCAATAGGAATATACATTTTTGGAGTTTTCTAAATTATTCAATAAGTAGGTACCAAGGGACAGAGTTAAAAACGTACAGTTCCAAATTATACTCAAAGAATATAAATGATAATTAGCGAACGCTTTCATTTTAACTATACCCATCAATGACATTAATGACTATCTCCAGCCGATACGAACATTTCAAACAACTCCCCTAATATTGTTTATTAAAATTTCAAGGGTGAAGGGATCAAAAAGTACTTAACAATCTACTTAGCGAAAATTAAAATAATTACGGGGTAGTATTCGGCGGGGCATCCATTAGGCTTTTCGTCGGGGAGACCGGGGCAGCAGGGGCGACCGGTGCGTTACAGATAATACTACCAACGTGGGGTTATTGTTCCGTACAACAATGGTGGCACTTACGTGAGCGCTCTTATCTCGTCAACCACCTCGTTTGTAGCGACCGACGCCAACTCACCTGCATAGTCGAGATATTATTACAGTGACATTTAGTGTTGGCAACACACGGTTTACTGTACACAATGGTGATTTCGTTTGAGCAATTTTAACACTTTATAAGTTACTTTATTTTAGCTGAATATAAGTCTGAATGGCTTGGATACTTCAATCAAGCTAGAAACTATGACAATAGCATTTTGCAACGACACCGGTAGAAAAATGTAAAAGTTTTATTCAAAATGTGTTTATATCCCAGAATAATTACTTTTCTTTTCACATACACAAAATCACGTCCCAAAGGGTTATAGACAAAGGCGTTGGTTTCACCCGCATTTCGCCAGTCACTGTTGGTCCCACGTAATAGAAGGGGGCGAGGCTAGTTTTTTTACTACGGTGTCATCTGTTTGTCAGCGAGTGCATCCTGGAGAAGTTGATAAAACCCCTTAGCTACCAACATTTTTACTTCAATTGACTACTTCGGTGGCGTGGTTGGTAGTGTATCCGCTTTCGACGCCGGAGTCTCGGGTTCGATTCCCGGTCGGGACAAACTTTGTGTGTAGACACATACGTTTGTACCGAAGTCTGGATGTTTCCTATGTAAATATGTATAAGTATTTATATCAGTTTATCTAGTTCTCATATCACAAGCTCTGCTTAGTTTGAGACTAGATGGCGTTGTGTGAATTGACCTAACATATTTATTATTTATTTATTTATTATTTAATTTTTTTATTTTTTTATTTCCAGATTAGGCATTACATTTTTTACTTATATAATATCTCGCCAAACTGCAGACGCAGTTTGTTGGCAAGGTTGCACTCCTTACCTATTTTTACAATTAATATATATAAATTATACTACATAAAAACCTATCAAACCTTAATAGTGAATGAAGATGAGAACTATGTAGCATTGTAAGTTTCCAGTAGTGCTTTTCTAACCCTTCTTTTCAGCGTATTCTTATATAAGTAGTCTCCCTTCTTCCCTTAAAAAATCTCTTTTATTATATAATTTTAGTAACAGGTACTTATTGGTGCCTTGACCATAATAATTTTTAACTTTCGGGCATGCATATGTTCTTTTCCTAGCTCTTTTAGTATTATATCTATTGGTAATTAATTTTCTAAAGAAGTCACAGTAGTAGTTTTCTATAATAATTAAATATTCAATCTTAGCCTTCACAGGGAGTATCTTAGTTACAGAAAAAAAGTTGGTCATAATCGCCACAGCACTTTCTTTTAACGCTAGGACTAACTAAATATTTAAGAAATCAAACCTGCAGGTTCTTGATATCTTTGAGATATGTATCGAATGTACGCCCATAACTACTTAGGCAATAGCCGAGTGTCGAATCCACTAACGCAAAGTATACAGTACGTAGTAAACGTTCGTTAAGATTAATCAAAAGGTGATAGAACTTTCCTAATAGCACTCTCAACTTGGAACATACCTCACCTACGTGGACCTTCCAGCTAAATTTATTATTTAAACCCTATGAAAATAGCAGTTAGCAAACACCGGCTTAAAGTAACAAAGCCTAAAAAATATAAATAATATACCTACTTAATAGGTTTTATCACATACATCTACGATTTGAAATATAATAAAATATGTATTTGACCTTAAACCCCCACAAAATGTCTATTTTCGCAAGAAATGAAATTTAATACTTACGTCCATTTGGTGAGGAAAGGAAACCGCTGGCCACAGCCTCCCCAGAGGGCGAACATTTTGACCGTAATCAAGCTAATGGACAAACCATGTGTCCAATACGTACAAGAGGTTCTATTCTACTGGCATTGTAAGGAGCTATTATCAATCCATACTAATAATTATATAAGTTAAAGTGGGTATGATGAGTATGTAAAGCACTAGCTATGTAAGTAGTTATTAGGATTTAAGTTTATTGATTATAATAATTCCATTCGGACATATTTATCTATGTCTTGTCCATCTTAACCTTTGAGCACCCACTACAAATTCTATCTGCATCACCCTAATGTTGACTGTTAGATAATGCCTATGACATTGAGTCCGCCTTTGTGCTACTGTGCATAAAAAAAAAACCTGTGTACGAATGTAAGTATAATAATTAAATAGTAAGCATGTACTTACTCCATTTCCTGATATCCTCTAAATATTATGATAATTTTAAACAAAAAAAAAACGACTTCAACCGTAAACTTTTGAAGTTGGGATATGTAAAGTTCTCTTCAATACAAATTAATCAAACCGAAACACAACGTAACTGATGTAAATCGCTGAAGAATTCCCTCGACTAGCTTTCGGCTCCCTCATCAGATCGACTCCAAACCTTCATTAAATGGTGGTCCTTTATAATATCTACCTAATGAAAAAATTAACAAACGCACTAGTCGCCCTTACAATTTTTGAAGGTACTCCACAATTTCTCCGGGATCCGATCATCAGATCCTGGTTTATAATAATATCTCCTTTCCAAAAAAAAAGTATTAAAATCGGATCATAAACGACACAGTTATAAGTGAACAAACATAAAAAATATACCGTTGAGTTGAGAAACCTCTTAAATGTCAAGTCATTCTGTATAATATTTGTTCATTTATCTTGAACAGATTGTTATAAGCAAGGGGTAAGATTGTATATATATTATATACCCTAACACATGTGTACACCTATTCCACTCATTAATTTTGCAAAGACTGACCTATTTCGAGGCTTTATCAAACATTGTCTTACAAATCTTCAAGCCCATTGTCAAATTATAATTTATAAGTAATCATTTAGTTGCAAAATCATTATTGCTTACTCGGAAATTCATATTATTATCTATAGAAATACGAGTAAATAGGCTTGATAGAATTGATAGAAAACCCATCTAATCTGTCGATATTAACAATCATATTTAGTCAAAATGGTGACTAACCTGTGAGTATTGAGTATTCAACATAAAGTATTCAATGCATAATATATGAAGTGAAGGTTAATACCTAATACTGAATAAATTATTGTTTTGTGTCATAGGTCTAAGGTTCCGTACTCAATTCAACACTAATTTTGACCAATTGTTGTCAGATAAAATCTTAAATAATCAGTATGAGGACAGCAGTATCTTGAAAAAAAAACAAGCAAGTTACAGATTCACAATTGACATTGACGCCCTCTTCTTAATGTTCAGAATAGGCTTGTTAAAACAGGTTTTTTTTTTTTTTTTTTTTTTTTAGTTCCGCGACCAAGGCCGCGGCCGCTTTAACGTCCGTTGCCGGGCGTCTCTGGTTACAAGCAGAACGTATTTCCAGTGGCGCCCGGCGGACTTTGACCACCTCTGTGGTCTCTGCGGGGGGTTGGGTCGGGATGAGAATCCCGCGTCGTTGGGGTAGGGTTTTATCCCGCGTCAATGAGTGAATCTGGTTGCGTGCTATGGGGCAAAGGCCCCGCAGCACGCAACCCTTCTAGCCTGCTTCTGTAAGGACGACGGGTGGCGATCCCGCCGTCCTCAGGCCCCGATCATGGAGGTCGATGGTCTTGGGCGTAGATGAGTCTGCGGCGGCCTCGCCGCTGACTACGGAACTCGGCGGGGAGGGCACGCTCCCTCTCCCTCTCGGCCGCCTCCTTCGCGAGCACGACTTGCTCGCAGAAGGACACGGCCGCGTTCCACCTACTCCCGCTGGAGACCATGGCTTGAAGCATGGTCTCCAGCGAGAGGGTATCCACGCCCAGACCCACTACGAGGTCCCGGCGCTGACTCGCCCACGCTGAGCACTCCACCAACGTGTGGAGTGCGGTGTCGTCGTCGGAAACCTCGCAGTGTTGACACCGGGGTGTGACCTCACGATGGATGCGAAACAGATAGCTACCGAAGCATCCATGCCCGGTAACGATCTGCGTCGCACGATACGTGAGGTCACCATGCTGCCTCTGCAGCCAATCGTCCATGATCGGTCTCACCGCCGCGATGATGGTGGCACCCCACTTGGGTTGCTCAAGTCGCACCCTCCATGACTCCATGAGATCCTGGCGGAGTTGGGACCGCCGGTCATCGATTTCTCGAGACGCAGGCCTGTGGTCCCGCTCCAGCGCCTCCTTGCGCCATTGGAACAATGACGCAAGGGCTCTCGCTTCCAGGTCCCATGGAGGGGTCCCGGCTAGGAGACATGCAGCCTCTCCGGAGATCGTGCGGTAGCCCCTTATTGTTTTGACGGCCAAGGTCCTCAACGGTCTGTTAAGGAGCGTTGAGTTGTTGGCCGTCAACCGCGCCGCCCATACGGGAGCCCCGTATAGGGCCATACTCCGCACGATCCCCAGGTACAGTCTCCTGCAGGAAGCGTTGGGTCCCTTTAGGTTGGGCATCAGTCGCGAAAGCGCGACCGATGCCTGTGTCACCTTGGGGACCAAACTTCGGAAATGTGGTCCGAAGTTCCATCGGCTATCAAGTACGATCCCTAGATACTTCATCGAGGGCTTGATGCCGATGCTAACGCCTCCCACATTTATGCTGGAACCTTCAGGTGGACCGTTCCGAGGTCTGTGAAAACACAGAACCTCGGACTTGTGCAAGGCCACCTCCAGTCCCAGCCGCCGTATCCGACCCACGACTTGAGCAACACCCGTCGTGACCTTGAGTGCTGCCTCCTGGTACGTTGCACCCCGCGCCGTGACGAGGGTATCGTCGGCGTAGCACGTAACGCCGACGCCCTCAGGCAACGCACCCCGCAGCACCCAGTCGTAGCCGATGTTCCACAGAAGCGGCCCCAGGACCGACCCCTGCGGAACACCGCACGACACATCTCGCCGAGCTGGCCCGAGCCAGCTGGGGAAAGCTATGGCCCTCTCCGAGAGATAGGCCCCGACAATACGACGGAGGTAGAGAGGCGTTTCGTGATACACGAGCGCCTCCCTAACGCAGCTCCATGGCAAGGTGTTGAACGCGTTGGCGATGTCTAGAGACACCGCCACCACCACCTTGCCCTGTGAGACTGCTTCCTCCATCAGGCTCTTGACGCGCATGATCGCGCTCACGGTGGAGCGTCCCCGACGGAAACCGTACTGGTTGTCCGCCAGGTCTGGCCCCACCGTCGAGAGATGCTCGACGAGGCGTTCCGCGATAATTCGCTCAAAGAGCTTACACACCTCGTCGAGCAACACGATCGGCCGGTATCCGGACGGTGAGTCCACCGGCCGCCCCGCCTTACGAATCAGGACCAGTTTCCCCGTCCTCCACACCTTGGGAAACTGGCCCCTTTCGAGGCATGCGCTAAAGAGCCCCATCAGTCGAGGCCCGAGTTCTTCGAGGGCCAGGACCCATGCACGGCCAGGAATGCCGTCGGGTCCGGGGGCAGTGATTTTCCGGCGTTTAAGCCGGAGTACTGCCGCACCTAGCTCCCCCACCCTGACTTCGGGTACGTCGTCTTCACTGATGCTATCCGCGTCGGGCAGAGACGGAGCCATGCGCGGAGGGACGTGCTCCTCCGCGCTCGTCGGAAACAGGGAGCCCATGACCCGCTCCAGCTGCTGTGGCTGGAGACTCTGGGTCAGTGGGGGCGCCCTAGGTCGGAGTTTCTCCCTGACCTGTAGGTACGGGCGCCCCCATGGGTTCTGCTGCAGGGTTTCCAGGAGCTCCTCGCGGGCCGCCGTCTTGGCCCGCTTTATTGTCTCCTGGAGATTACCTTTAGCCTCCCTGTAAGCCTGATAAAGCTCCGCCTCTCGGGTTGCCGCGTCGTCTGGGCGGCGATGCCTCCGGCGAAACCTGGTGTACTGGCGGCGGGCGGAGATGCATGCTGCGCGCAGCTGTGCAATATCCGGCGACCACCAGTACACCTGCTTCCTGGCCGGTCTGGGTGTAACCCTAGGCATCGCCGCATCACAGATTTGCGACATGGCTCTCCTGAACCACTCCGCCTCGGCATCCACATCGGCAGGCCGGTCCGGTGCCGGAATCCAGGCCTGCACGATGGATGCCTCCAGGAGAGCCTCCCGATCCAGATGGTGAAGTGCCCAACGCGGATCCGGGGGATTTTCTACCGGCTGTGGGAGGTCAGGTGGGGGGACGACATCGAATTGGATGTACCGATGGTCCGAGTGCGTCTCCTCACCCTCCTCCACGTGCCAGCCAGTAATACGGGCGGCGAGGGCAGAGGTCGCGAACGATACGTCCACGACCGAGCTAGTCCCCCGCCGCCAGAAGGAGGCGACATTCCCCCGGTTGAGGACCTCCAGACCACGTGTTCTGGTCCAGTCCTCAAGAAGCCTCCCCTTGTCCCTGGTTTCCCGGGAGCCCCACGCCTCACTCCAGGCGTTGAAGTCTCCCAGGAGCAGGACAGGGCGAGGACGGCACGCAGCGAAGACGACGTCGAGCTCAGTGAGCCATAGCTCAAACTGAGTCTCGTCCAGTGTCGGCGAGATGTAGGTGGCCACGACTGCCAACCCATCATATTCCGCCGCAACACACCCGCGGCCCCTTGCAATGATAGCAAGGCGCGAGTTGTCTGCGGCGGACCCCCCGAAGATAAAACAGGCCGAGCCGTCCTCGTCCACCGGGCTTCCCGGGTGGACGTAGTACGGCTCGGCGACCACGGCCAAGTTTATGGACCACTGCCGGATGCTCTGGTACAGAAGATCCTGAGCAGCGCGGCAGCGGTTCAAATTCACTTGCAGGATGCGGATATGGGCGTCAGACATTAATGGACGTCCATATCAGCATCCCGCCGAGAAACATCTGGCCGTGCAGTAGCGGCACCCCCACCGCTCTCAGCGGACGGACGAGGCTTTGGCCTCGAGGCGGCGCAGGTTGTGCTGCCGACCCGGTGGTCCGCAGTTTTGCCCTCCGCCTCGCATCTAAAGCAGCGAGGCGGGGCATCACAGGCACTTGCCTTGTGACCGGGCCGGCTGCAGCGGAAGCACCGATCGCCCACGGTGACTTCCGCTGTGCACTGCACTCCGACGTGCCCCACCACCATGCACCGGAAACATCTAGTTTCCCGGGCACGAAGGAGGTGCACCTGCGCCTTTAGGAAGCCCCCTACGAGGAGGCTTCGTCCGTCCGTCACTTTCAGTGCCGCCGCGACGGGGCACTGGACGACTGTCATCCCATGACCAGTGGTGCCGAAGGAGATGTCTCCAGCCTTCACCTGGTCACGGGGGCAGCCGCCCGCCTCCACGACGGCGGAGATTACTTCCTCCGTCGTGGCCGCGTCATCCAGACCCGTGATGCGCAATGCAGCGCATTTGGTGGGCCTGGTGACGCGGACGGCTTCTGCATCCAGCGCGTCCCTAAGCTGCGCTGCTAGGGCGTCAGCTTTAGGGCCGCTGGAGGCGCCGGAGACCTCGAGGAGGCGAGCCCCGGTGCGTGTCGTCTTGCACCGGAGACCCCCCTGGATATCGAGGGCTGAGAGGTTGACTGAGGACTTCACGGTCCTCAGGACATCAGCGTACCCCACACCCCTCTCCACACCCTCCGTCGTCACCGTAAGGACGACGGCTGTGGAGCGAGGAGCGCGGGGCCTCTTCGGCGCCTTCGCCGCGGCGGCTTTGGCCACTTTCTTGGCCACTTTCTTGGCGGCCTTCGTCTTCCTCTTCTTGGCCCCCACTACCTCCCATCCCTCCCGTCCGGAGGGATGTAAAGGAGCAGCGGGAGCGTTAGAGGAAGAGGAGGCGGCAGGGGTGCCGCTCTTCTTGCCGCGCCCCTTCGCCTTCCGCGCCTGGGCCGCGGTCTCGGCCGGCAACCGGTACGCTGGAGCGGACTGGGGCGGAGCGGGGTGGCGGACAGCGGGTGTGCCGCTTGGTCCTGGAGCGGGAGAACCGCTAACAGCCGCCGCGTATGAGAACGCGGGACGTGCTAGCGGAGGGCGGTACGCCCGGTCCTCCAGGACCGCGAGGCGCCTCTCGATCGCCGTCAGGACGGCGATAGACGGCGTCAGTGGCGGCGATCCGGGCGCCGTGTTGGGCACCGTGGTGGGCGCCATGGTGGGCGCCGTGGTGGGCGCATTTTTGGACGCCGTGGTTGGCGCCGTCGTGGGCGCCTTGGTGGGCGCCGTGGTGGGCGCCATGGGTGGCGCCGTCTTCGGCGCTGGTCCAGCCGTCGGAGGAGGAGGCGGCAGCATGGGACCGGGAGGCGCCTTGACCACCTTGGTCAAGTCAGCGACCTCCCGCCACAGGTCATCCATCTGCTTCCTGGAAGCAGCGAGCTCCGCCTCCAGGCTCGTCACCTGCTTCCGGAGCCTCGCCTCCTCCTTAGTGACGCTCCGCGCGAGGAGCTTGTTGAGGGAAGATTGGGCTTCATCCACCAATGAAGCCACAATCTTCTTCCTCCCCGCCACGTTTCTGTTGCCCCGCATGGCCGCGTTCATGCGGGCAAAAACGCTCATCAGCTCCCGCGCGGGCGGCCCACCGATTTCCCGGCGACTTCGCTGGGACAGTTGGACCGAGGACGGAGGAGGAGTTGGCGGCCGCCTTCTGTACGCGTCGAGACGCGTACGCACCGTCTTGACCGGCACCTCCTCCTCCGAATCGGTGGAGAGGAGGGACCCCCACCCGGAGCAGCTGGTGCTACGGTCGCGCGGCAGCCCCCCCTTCTCCTCGAGGGTCCTCTTCTTCGTCGCAGAAGAGCGGCCCTTCTTCTTCACACTGCTGGGAGCTGACCCATCGTCAGTCCCAGCAGCATCAGTTCCTTGGGGCGTCGACATCGCGCTGCAGCTAGGCGGCGCGGCGCGAGCCCCCAAATCAATTTGCATCGGAGTCCGTGATGGATGCGTAAAGTCGTCGGTTGATACTGCCCGGGAAAGGGCAGTATCGGGACCGGGGGTATCGTCGCGTTCACTATTCATAATGATCACAATTTTTATTGGCACCAAGTTCAGACTAAATACGTTCGGTCACCCAACTTGCCACTGCGTTACCGTGGTCAAGTTGGGGTCCAGGGCGGACGGCGAGGACGTAGTATCTAATCACTTGGGGCCCCGCCCCGTTAAAACAGGTAGAATAACTTAACCAAATCCAATACTATGCACAAATAACTTAAAAAGATACTTTGTATTTCAAATGCGTCCCAGATAAAGGCAATCAATCACGTAACTTTACTTCATCACAAACATAAACTAGGTAGGCAAGCACACAGGTTGTGACGTAAGTTACAAAACGCTCTATACGAACGTACTCGAAGCACGCCCATGAGTAATGACATACATCGTTCTTCAAGCTCCCTATGACATGTAGTAAATTCGAGCTAAATTTCACTTCTACTCACCTTATCGATAACCATAAAACTTTGGAATAGGTACGACACGAAATTACGATGCATGAGACTTTTTCTGATATTTATTCGGATTACAATGACATGGTTTAAATCACAACTGTATTACATTGTGTAAGATTATCTACAACATCTAATTTTGCTGAAAATAAAGGTACCAAAAAGACAATAGTTCCTTACTTCTAGATTCCTGCAGCTCCACCCTCGTGGTCAAGTCTAATAGCTCCGTTTCCAGGAAAAAAATCAAATTAAAGAAATAAAAAGCCAACAAATCTCAGTACTCTGCAAAATTTCATCCAATACCCTGCAGCGGTTAACACCTGATGGCAAGGCTGCATAATAGCTAGAAGCCATAGCCATTAGTTATTCTATCCAATTTTATATTGCGATGTTGGCATGCAAATTTTCACCCATTACAAGATACTCGGGGTTAAATCCTGTAAATGTGTTTAAAACCTTACTTTTATCTAATATAGAATGTCTATCTCATTACCGTAGTATTTGTGAACATTTTGTTTCATAAAATATTTCTGAACGAATCACGGACAATGTTAGCGATACCGCTTTGGCTGGAACTCTATGAATAAAATTATCATTTTGCAAAATTGATTCTGGAGAACAGTAAAATTCAGCCTGCTTATATGAGCATCCATTCATTTTATATCTTTATTATTGTAGACAACTCATGTAAATTAAACCTAATTAATTAATTAAATTGTACCTACATACAAAACCGTCTAGCCTCAAATTAAACAGAGCTTGAATGAGAACAACTATTAAACCGTAACGTAGATAGTGTATACTATTTCTAGAAGTTTACGTAAACAAACCGGCTAAGTGCGTGTCGAGCCACGCATAAGATACGGTTACGTAGTTAGTTACCCATAAAAGCCTCTATAACTCCTGAACTAACAGAATTATATCATCCGTTATAGTTTTTCTTTAAAGTTCATTACATGGACTACCATCACGATTTTTTTCAGGTTCTTCACGCCAGCCGTTTAGATTTTAAAGGGGGGGAGGGGGGGCCTACCCTGTTTTCGCAAAAATATGCTCTTCGAAGCTAAATATCTCGCAAAAGGATGCTTAAATCAAAAAATTAACAAAGCAAACTCGCAATGAATTTAAAAGACCTATCTAATGATACCCCACACGATGGTGTAGACACGATATCATCCCCACTTTAGGTGTAAGGGAGGTACCCAAAAAAAAATATTTTTCAAATATTTATTTTAGCACTTGTCGGCGTAGTAAATATCCATGCAAAATTCCATGTTTCTAGCACTAACCGTTTGTGAGCAAAGCTGAGGACGGACGGACGGACGGACGGATAGACGGACGGACAGATGGATGGACACCACGAAACTATAAGGGTTCCGAAACTTTTTCTACGGAACCCTAAACGCGAAAGGTAGAGGAATTTTTTAACAGCTTAAATATAATAGCTACAGTGAAAATAAAAATATCGAAAAATTGCTCGGCGTGAATAGATGACACTTATATATTTTAAACTCGATGGTAATAATCCTACAGGTCAGGTAAAAGTAAAATCCTTTTATAAAAATAAAGAAATTTCTCCAAGGGTTCGGTATCCGCCGGGTGCCACTGAAAATACCTTCTACGTGGGCGTCTCTGGTGCACACCCAGAGGCGCCCGGCAACGGACGTAAGAGCGGCCGCGGCCTTGTGCCGCAGACTTAAAAAAAAGGGTTTGGTGTAAATTTGTTTTTGGGAAGCTTTGTGCCCATGGGCGGGTTAGTGGTACACACTAGCAGTGCCAACTGGCAATACTGCAACTATTACATCACTGAAATAATGAAACAAATATGTATTGTAAGTGATACAATAATAAAAGATATCAATCATATTTTGACAAACTTCTTTCCATAAGTTAGATCTAGTATGTACTAGAAATTAATATTAATATTTTTTTTGTTAACTTGAATATTATGTGACATCAATAAATAATAGTTAGGCACGAACTTAATTACTTTGTTGGGTGTGTCGGCCAAGTAATAACTATAAAAGCATGGTCAGCCACAACCAGACGATAATATGGATGAATTAAATTACTATGATTAATTACTATTTCCTTGTATCCAATGGATTACGTCGTGATAGTGATGTGCTCCATTATAATTAGACTAGCAATCTAAATTATTACACTAGTAATTGATTGATACGATATCTAATATACACGGCGAAAATAAAAATAAAAAAGGTTATACTTTGACCTTTTTATTAGTCACAATTGTAATTTTATTAAATGGTTTCGTGTTTAGTGTTATTTAATACTGAAATCAAAGAACATGATGAGGCTTCACAAAGAACCATCTACGATGTAGAGGTTAAAGCTAGATTAAATACAGTATCAGGATTTGCTTACATTTTATTGCTCTCGATAAAGAAGAAAACCAGGTTCTATAATAGTAAGATAATAAACGTATCATTTTAGCGATGTAAATTGTGGATTCAAACTCCTAACTTAATTTATCTTGCAAAAAAAGAAAATAAAACGAAATTAAAACCAAGAATGTACATTTTGCAGAACTTGCGTTTTCCAATCAAACGTTGAGATTGCAGAGGAGATTTGATCGAGACATTTTAAATTATACAGAAAGTAGTTATCCAAAATAAAATCTCCAAGTTGGTTATCAGTCAGTGAGCGGGTAGTAATTTATTGAGAAAGTTTGAAAAACATTTTGAAAGAAAAATAAGTACTTTTTAAATAGAGCAACGACTATTGAAGCACAGAAAGAATGGGGTTGTTATTCTTGGCAGTTGTACACTACGAGGTTGGGCATTAACCATCGTGTGAACACGCCTATTGGCACAGCAACAATACTAAATAAACGTTTACAGGTTTTGTTGAATAATATTATGTGAATAAATTTGGTGTACACTTACATACTACATTTGGTACCCGACTACTTTCCGAAGGACTACCACTATACAACAGAACCTCTATAGGACCCACGTAATAGGGGCTGATCCTATTCCACTAACCGGCCATTTTTATTTTCGTCAGAGTATCACCGATTGATCAGCAGGTGGACCGTTTCAGGTGAGATTAGTTCGGTTGCTGTTGGCAACCCTATTCGCCTTTTACAGTTACGAGTACAATGCAAGTTCAAAGTTTACATGCCACAAGGTACCTATTCTGGAAATTTCCGTCAGTTGAACGTTCAACCTGCCTGAATCAGCTATTCTAAGAGGTCCTCGGCTTATTCTCTCAGTAGGGTTTTCGGGTCAAATATCTGCAAACTTACCTAAGTTATTTAGTTTTAATAAGACATATTTTGTTTTATTTGAGCTTGGTTAATGTTGCGTGTAATAATAATAGGTACCATAATATTTATAAAACTTACCGTAAATATGTAAAGAAGCAAATACAAGCAATAAATAAATCGCTAACTTATTGACTTACGTCAATTTTAATGATAAATTTCTACCGCATAATGAGTTAACACATTAGGAAAATTTTGTTTGGGTAAACCATTACCTTCTAATTTTCGAGAGTACCTTAGTACATTTTGAACCACTTTATCAGATTGAATTTTAGTATCTGGAGAACGTCGCTGATATTTTAAAGATAATTGATTAGAGTTTCAAGTTGTTTTTAAAATTGTTCATTCTATACCAGATGCCATAATCGTCTTCTTAGTCTCTTTTGATTATAAAGATAAGATACACTGCCCACAATTAAACTAAAACACAATATGAGTGAGGATAGTTATAATATGATGAAATATTTAGATATAAATTTTAAATCATAAAAACGAATGTCATCGGTCGGACGCAAAGCTTCAATTTCATCCATCAACTATGGTTCTTCAAAGTTATGTTTGTAAGAAACAAAGGCACGACAAAGGTAGGTAAGTAAGTATTTAAACCTACTTACTTCAAAATAGTGGTAAACAGTTACTCAATTACCAGTTACATTGGCAGGTTGGATTTAGTCCCGTCGCGTCGGGTGTGTAGTCTCACTCGACGGACACATTCGATCCATTTAACAATTGGACAGTCAGTTTGACACATGACAGTATGTGCACGTTCCCTCGGCTCAATGCATCCAAATTCCGTGCATATAGAAACAATCAATTCTGTTTATGGTAATTTACTTTAGTGTCCCTCAAGTAGGTGATGTCCTCTGTCAATTTTTAATGAAACCCATTTATTTGTGCTATTTTATTTACATTTAACCTGGCTGATTTTTGACTGCCATCATCTGTTCAAACTACTTACTCGTATTTCCGAAATCATCGTTACCCAAAATTATAGTTGATTATGCAAAATTTCATACTTTTTATAATCAAGATGTCGCCGGTACGGTTAAGGTTCCCGACATCAATAAAGGATTAGGTTCTCAATTCCATTGTATTTAAAAAACCATTGAAGTTGATTTTTTGACAAAATTATAGATACTTGAACAGGTTTTGTATCTATTCTAAGTTATTGGAGACTATTGTACGCCCAGAGCTCTGCTCGTTTGCTTTAGTTTTCACGATCTCGTGTTTTTTTCACTGTTTTTTTTGGCAAGGGTAAAAGGTTTCCAATGTCCGGCAGTAAAAGGTGATGACATAGTACGATGGCGCATCCAACAAACATTACAAGCTTTGATATTTCAATATTTATATTTATTAAAATATTTGAAGCTTTCACTGATGCTGCTATGTTAAAGTATTCTGTAGATAACTCAACTTCTAATTGAGTCTGCTATATCAGCTTTTAGACTCACCACCTCAGATAGTCAATATTTGGTAGGTTATTATTATTATATAATATTGCGGAGTATCAGCAAGTCAATTATTTGTCCAATACAATGTGGTGAATGATAGTAAATTAAGTCTGAACGAAAAACAATTAAGTGTGTACTTACAGATAACACCGAAATTAAATCAGCAACAACCTAAAGAGCTAAGATAGTCTTAATACATTAAACATTTCTCTTGAAGTTATTTAGTATTGAATAAAACTTAACTGTAATTTGTCCATTCAGTTAATGAACATAATCTGCCAATGAATATTTAGTCAATTCTTAAGAATAATAGGTAATTAGATAAATAACAAGAATTCTGACGAACTCTCACTTAGGTCAAAAAATTGAATTATTGAGCAACTTAAAAATATTTACAACTTCTGACGTAAACCCAATACTTAAAAAATAGCCTATTGAACCGTAACTATTATACTCGTATTGTTAGTACCAAAGACCTAAAGTAATTGGAAGTAGTAGGTACCTAACTTTTAATCTTTTTTTCCGCCGCCTTAACGTCCATTCCCAGACGTCCCGGGTACGCTTTCGTAAGGATAACTCCGAGGCAGAAGTAATACCTCATAATATTATGACTTACATAAAATAATGTAACTCTCTAAGGACTTAATGTTTTATAGTCCTCCGTAATCCATCCGTTCATTTTATACAGCTTTCATGATACATAATAATACAAAGCTATTTCCCGGCATAGAGATTTATGCATGAAAGCTTACCAACTTTCAAACTATGTACCCAACAATCGTTATTAATTGTAATATGGCGTTCGTAACATTCCAAAATTGCCTCTGAGATATTTGTCTATTCGCATAGTTTGATGGTAATATCACTTAACAAATAATAATCTACCAGCTTTATGAAAGGATCTTGTATACTATAATACGTAATTAAAATTGAGTTTGTTTCAAAGTCTTGTAGGTTCACTTCAATTAACGGTGTGTAATGATTAAACCGTAGTTTTATGTGGTTAGTAGGTAATAGAGTCACTTACTTTTTATTACCTGACTGCATGATCAAGGGTTATGTTTTTCGAGGTTATGTATGATTCTGTATGTGTTTGTATGTTTCCTTTGTTCCCACACACCACAGGATTGGCTGTGATTCGCAGCGGGTGATAGCGGGTGGATTTCAACGAATGCGATCTCAAATGAAAGGTATTTATCTCTGGAGTGACATAGGGTCTTGCTATGGACACTGAGAATGCGAAAAATATCTGACTTCAGTCGAGTCGCGGTCATACCTACTCTAACAATAATATCAAATATTACATAGTAAGTAAATCATTTCAATAATGATGAAATATTTTAGAAATGCTTCGGTGGCGTGGTCGGTAGTGCATCGGCTTTCGACTCCGGAGTCTCAGGTTCGATTCCCGGGTCGAAGCAAAAATGTTTGTGATACACAAAAGTTTGTTTCGGAGTTTGGGTGTTTTCTATGTATATTATGTATGTATTTAGAAATATATAAGTATGTTTATCAGTTGTCTATATCCCATAGCACAAGCTTATAGCTTAGTTTGGGCTAGATGACGTTGTGTGAGAATGTTCAGAAATATTTATTATTTATTTATTTATTAAATGAATAAATGATGATGATGATGAATCTATTCCAAACGTAAATAAGTAGCGTTTCCAAATAACATTTATCAATTCAAATGGTGTTCTGTTTTTAAAACTCCAATCTAAGTTCAAAAAGTCTTAATTAGATGCCAAGGTGAAGATAACCCGCTAGGAGCCCAATCGTCAGCTCGTTGCGTGACTAGCCAACGATTTATGGCTTAATAGCTTACTCCGTGCAATAAGTAGGCCTTAGATAAGGTGCTTCTAAGTGATTGTCGGCATTCACAACAATCGTAATTACTCCAAACTGGGTACTATCTCCCCTCACCAACACGCAATCTATTTGAAATAGTGCTAATTACATTCTCATTGATTACTAACTATTAAACAAGTGTTTGACTAAACGTCAAATAAATAACATAAAATCACTTATGGGAGTTAGCAAGAACATGACGCAGATGTGTACATAGTGATCTCTGACTAACAATTTAAATTTATTTATTGTCTCAGCTCGCCTTATCTCCACCGGTAACCTATTCCACAAGCGGATGGCTGTTACTGTAAATGATTATTATATGGTTATAAACGTATTAAGTAGAAATAAATACTTTTCCATTTAGGTACTTTTACTACCAGATTTGCAATAGGTAAAGTCAGTGAGAAAAAAGCCAAGCAGGAGCCAGAACATGTACTATAAATAAAAATCCGAAGCCCAATACAACCACTTCATATTCCTTTGGTGTTGCAAGTTTGGTGCTGCTGTAGCCACTGACAGTTTAACGGATTAGAGGAGGCGCTATAGGTAGTTGAGTATGCGAAATGTGAGGACCAGCAACTAAGGTCGGATTCTTATACCTGAGACCCCAAATAATAACAAAACACATCTTGCCACCAGCTGTGATGGTCCCTTCCCGCTCCCTTCACATCCCCTCTCCAAGCTAACTGCAAGCATAGCCCGCTTAGGAATTCAGTATGTTTCGGCATCTATCGACATAGAAACTAAAAATTACTTAATTAATTAAAATGACCATTTTGAGAGATTGCGGTTATTAACGTTCAACAAGCTATAGTCTACAAGCAATTCTGGTCCGCTGCTATTAACTCTGTCGTGATGTTTTATAGCCTATGTTACTCGCTAAAAATGTAGCTTTATATAACCGAAAGAAATTTTAAAATCGGTGCAGTAGTTTCTGAGGTGTCACGTTGTCCCGTACAAACTTAGTACTCCTAAAGGGGTGAAAAAGGTTTCACCCCTTTAGGAGTCGAATTTTGGAAAACCCTTTCTTATCGGAAGTAAACGCCATATAAAAAACACGCCTTCCAAGTTTTAGGTTTCTACGATCAGCGGTTTAGGCTGAACGTTGAATCGTCAATCAATATTAAGTACAGTTAACCATACAATATAACATGCTTTGTCCTGAATGACTGACTGCTGAGCCTAAGCCGCTGATCGTAGAAACCTAAAACTTAGAAGGCGTGTTTTTTTATATGACGTATACCTCCGATCACAGCTGGTGGCAAGATGTGTTTTGTTATTATTTGGGGTCTCAGGTATAAGAATCCTATATAATATATAATACCTATAGCGTCTCCTCTAGATGGCCACAATACACTTATTTCGTATTTAGCGGTAGGTATACGTAAAAAAATTACAGTAGTTAATGTAGTATTTGTTGTAACGTTTGGTTACTTCTATGTAACTTGGTGAATATTTACATTTTCTCTGTACTCTGTGCTCGCTGGGTACCAGAGCATCTAACTTACATAATTAACAATTCTATATCAGTCATGCAATTTACATTCCTTTGAAGTTCAGTAACAAGCACACAAACTTAGTAAAGATCTTGAACCCTCTCAAACTAGTTTTAAGGATAGTTAGCAAAATTGGTAGAAGTGGGCGTATTTTCATATGAACGCGGAATCATGCAAAGGAATATGGGGTATTGATGGTCCCGCGGCGTCAGAGTTGCGATCAACTTAGAGCATGCAATCAATGACTTTCAACCTTTCCAATTTCTTTAATCCACAGACGTCATACCTCAATAACCGGCCCAGTGCGAGTCGGAAACGCGCACAAAGGGTTCCGAACCAAAAAGAAAAAATCACGTTTGTTGTATGGGAGTCCCCTTAAATATTTATTACATACTGTGTTTAAGTTATAGTTATACAGCGCAAGATAGACGGACGGACGAACGGACAGCGAAGTCTCAGTAATAGGCTTCCCGTTTTACCCTTTGGGTACGGAACCCTAAAAAATACAATATTATCAAGAAATATCAGGCTAACTACTAATATACGATCAATACTCATAGCTATATCTTAATTTTATATGACCGGAAGTATAACTGCCCTTTGGAGACAGGAGTGGAAACTGCAGAAAGCCGTAAGTTGCCCAAACTTAGCTTATGCTACTTACATTTACAATCAGAGCATCACAAGTGTTCACTTAGCAGGCTAGAAAGGTCGCCTGCTGCGGGGCCTCAGCACCACAACACGCAACCAGATTTACTCACCGACGCGGGCTGAAACCCGACCCTAACGACGTGGGATAAAACCCGACCAAACCCCAGCGCAAAGGCCACACAGGTGGCCAAGGTTCGCCGGGCGCCACTGGAAATTACCTTCTGGTACCAGAGACGCCCGCGGCAATGGACATAGGAGAGGCCGCAGTATCGCGGAATTAAAAAAAAATAAAGTGTTCACATAAAGGTTAATTTCTAAAGAAACGACCTGCTGTAATTATTCTGAATGCTGTTATAATAAATAATTTTCATAGCGAATGCAACTTCATTATGAAAATTACTTTGCGTTAAATTTGAAACGATAATCTTTTATTAAAGAACACTTAATAATTTCCTACCTCTGAACTGAAAATGAACCACAAGAAAATGAAAGAGTTACTTATCGCAACGGTCAATTAAGGATAAACGGGTACCAGAATAATAATATAGCTACCATAACCAGCCAACTTATCACGGTTTAATGTAGCACTGCCTATGTTCAAAGTGGTAGAGGGTTTAAACGATCATTTCAGCATTTCCCTTGGGTGCTGTAAGGGTTAAGAGATTAAGCCGTTTGAATAAGCAAAGTATCTTCTTGGTGATTTTTTTATTGAAGTAATCGTTACAAAATTTAATATATATTTTGGACACTCACACAACGTCGTCTAGCCCAAACTAAGCTATAAGCTTGTGCTATGGGATCTAGACAACTGATAAACATACCTATATATTTCTAAATACATACATTAGAAAACATCCAAACTTTGAAACAAACATTTGTGGATCACACAAATATATGTTTCGCCGATGCACTACCGACCACACCACCGAAGTAGTTAAAGTTATCAATGAACTACACAAGGTATGTTTAATTGTACCATTATTAATTTTCTGTTAAGTAATAAAAGTGGTAATGTGGGGCGTTAGGGATGTAATTGACACAACTGTCTGGATTGAAGTAACGTCGTAATACAGTCTCAATCATTATAGAGATCACAAATATATTTTGTATATACGAAGGGCACACACTAGGAAAATATTCACTATTTAGTGTTCCAAAAAAAATTATTTTCAAAATGTATTAGAGACAATCTTAAATTTCTGACTCAAATTAAGTACTTTCCCAAGATCACCATTACATGTACTAATTATTAGGATAAAGAGGAAAGTTTAGTATTTTTGTATGGTTGTAACGAATAAAATAAAAAATACTGAACCATTAATCCACCGAACTTTTTTCGAACCCAGTTTAAGTAGGTGTTCCATTCTTACTGTGATGCGGCTGAACTTTTTCCATGGAGTGACTGCCAATCTCCACAACCCACTACGTGTACGTCCGCAGTACGTCCACTTGAATGAACTTATACTGTAAAAATGGATATTATTGTAGTACGAGTCTTGCAATAACGGGTTAGTCACTAACTGGACACGAAGAACTCGACACACGTGTGGTCTGTTGGCGAAAATTAACTGTAGAACGGGTTAGTTACTAACTGGACACGAAGAACTCGACACACGTGTGGTCAGTTGGCGAAAACCAACTGTAGAACATCGGATTCTTTCGTTATCTGGACACACCAAGATTATTGTGTGTGTCCCGATAGTGAAACTTAAATAAATTACTTTTAAGTTGTCGTCAACTGGACACACTTTCTCATTTTACCCGAATTCGTCACAAAGTACAGTCATCATACGACTGACATACATACCAAAAACTAAAAGAACAGTATTGCATCTACTTCTCATGTACCAACAGACACAATTTCTTGAAAGAATTAATAACTACATATATTAATATCTGATTGAAGTCAAAAGGCTATGATATCTATCCATTATCTCACTCCTCTATTCAATCACGGTGACAATATACTGACAATAGCAAAACGTCTACGACATTGAGTGGCGATCCAAAGGTCGTAAGATTAACCCTCGGCGCGTTGAACTGTGATAGACAGAGAATAAATGCCTATAATAGACTAAAGTTATATTGTGAGTGTGACATACTTTAGGTTTATATTAATATTGAATAGTTTCAGTAAATATTATTATTATGACGTTACGGCGATGTGAATTCGGTTCTCAGAGCGTTATCTCACTGTCCGATCCGATATCGGCTATCCAGATGCGTTACCGTGTGCGAAATCAGAATGCAGGTGCGTTCCCGAAATAGGCAAGTAAAATGTATGATATAGGTATAAAATTTAGTACCTGTAGAACCTAGCCGACCTGATTTACCCTCAAAGAGGCCACACACGTGGCCAAAGACCGCCGGGCGCCACTGGAAATGCCTTCTGGTGTGTGCCAGAGTCGCCCGCAGTAATGGACATGGGAGCGACCGCCATCTCGCGGCCGATACCGGATTGGACAATGTAAAAACGTACTTAGAGCACAGATTAATAAATTGTTACTACGTAAGTTACTGCTTAGAGCCCATACACTACTAACAGTAATCCAGTTCAATACTACTACTAGCACGTACTCGTAGCACTTATTTGTATTACTCATGGACCTATGGTATTACTCATTCTTTAAAACTATTTAATTAATTATTATTGGTAATTTATTATGTACTAGCAGACGCCCATGGCTTCGCCCTTGACAAATTATTTATTTATCAATACATACATGTATTTATGTATATCATATTACGTAAACCTTCCTCGTGAACCACTCTATCCATTAATGAAAGCAGCATGAAAATCGGTGCAGTAATTTTTGTGTTAATCGCGAATAAACAGAAAGGGAGATGCTGCGGAGGACTTTATTTTATAAGATAATTAGTAGCGGACGCCCGCGGTTTCGCACACTTGACAAATTATTAATATAGGTGCTTAATTCTTCTTCGAGAACTACTCTATTCAGTGGTGAAAGCCGCATCAAAATCCGTTGCATAGTTTTGAAGATCTACGCATACATACAGAACAGGCGACTTCGTTATACTATGTTATTATGATGTAGTTATTCTTTAAATAAAACTATAAAAATGTTCTTATTAAAAACAATGGTAAGTAAAATGTTTTAAGAAAAAACTTTTTAAATTATATAATAGCATTAATTTTTCGCAGAATTAAAAAGACAACAAAACGTCGACAATTGTTTCGCCTCTAAACGAGGCATTATCAAGACTGTCTCAGAGAGAACAGCAAAATTCGTGGTTGGAACGTGTTTGCTTATAAGTAAACGCGTGCAAATTTCATTATCGCGATGTAGGATTCTTTACAATAACTAATGTGGGTAGAAACCTCAGATCATGCTAACTAAGTTCCAATAATAGGTATTCACCAATACTTGACCTCATCTGTTTGATTTAATTACTGTCTCTTGATAAGTTGCATAGAAAACCCAAATGACACACACAAACCAACAACAATTAATGTGTCTGTCTGTTCGCAAACAGATTAAGTAAGGGAGATGTGTGAAAATCTATTTGTTCGTTGAGTAAGGTGTCCGCATCTCTTCTAACTATTTCTAGCCTTTCCCAAACACTTAACTTGAACCCTTTCTCACATAAACGTAAAACTTTAAAAGTGTTACTATTGTTCAAGGAATGACCAGTGTCAAGAAGATGCTTCGCGAAGAGGGACTTTTCAGGACAACCATTGCGGGACGCCGCTCTATGTTCCTTATATCTAATATCGAAGGACCTGCCAGTCTGTCCCACATACTTCAAACCACATTCATCACAACTCAACAAATAAACACCTGATCTGCGTGAGACCGACACCGAATCCTTGCCATTACATAGCTCCCTCAAGGTATTCTGAGTTCTAAAAGCAACAAATATACTACTTTCCCTCATGATCTTAGCTATACTCAACGAGACAGGACCCACGAACGGCAAACAGGCCGTGTACTTCTTAGGTGGATCTTGAATTGGATATAATAAATGAAAACTAGCCTTTCTTCGTTTTTTATTTAATAATGAGTGAAACATTCCTACGTCATAGCCATTACTTTGTGCTATGTAGCAAATGATGGACAATTCTTCACCAAATGCCTGTGGGCTCAACGGTACCGCCAGTAACCTGCTCAGTAAGCTGTGGAAAGCTGCCATTTTATGTTGCCATGGATGATTGGATGAGTAAGGAATAACTGTGTCTGTAACTGTTGGTTTCCTATAGATACGGAACTCATGAACACCGTTCCTTCTAGTAATTGAAAGGTCCAAGAAATTGAGAGTGGAATCTGACTCCAACTCTAGTGAAAAATCAATCCTAGGGTGTACTGAGTTCAACTTGGAGACAAGGACACTGAGCTGACGTTTTGTTCCTGTCCAACATATAATAATATCATCCACATATCTAAAATAGTACAAGACATGAACGTTCCCAACTATGTGGTTAGTCTCGAAAGCATCCATAAATATTTCAGCTATTAAAGGACTGAGTGGCGATCCCATAGTCAAACCATTCCTCTGTAGAAAAAAACTGTTGTTGAACTGAAAGTAATTCTGAGTCATACACAATCTTGTTAGGTTATAAATTTCTTCTATTTTATTAAAATTGATCCTTTTTATTGTTAATTTGTGTTTCAAAATATCTAATACTTCATTATACGGTACGTTAGTGAACAAACTTTTCACGTCCAAAGACACAAGTTGAGCATTGGACGGTAACTTAATATTTTTAATCTTGTTTATGAGGTCAGTACTATTTTTTATAGAAAATTTTGGGTTAAAATCTATTGCTTCTTTAATGATTGTGTTCAAAAACTTCGACAAATTGTATGCTGGCGCGCCCCTGTATGCGATAACAGGTCTAATTGGGCACCCTTCCTTGTGTATTTTTGGAAGGCCATAAAGCAACGGACAACTGGGATTCATGTTTATCAAAGTTTTATGCAACGAAGAGTTCTCAGGGAATAAATAAGTCGTGGATTTCAAAGCAAGCTTTAGTTCTGCCTGGAACTTAGCTGTAGGATTGAAGGTTAAGTGTTGAAAATCATCAGATGAAATGATGTCATTGACTCTTGCTATGTAATCCTCCCTCGGGATCAAAACCACGGTGTTACCCTTATCAGCCTTACTCAGAACCACATCCCCGTCCCTAAGTTTGTTGCGAATCGACCTTTGTACAGTCAATTCGGAGTTAAAAATACCAGACAAACAAACAGAATCGATTTTTTGTGCAACCAGTGCCTTCAACATTATGTCACCCTTATTTCTAATGATTGCCACCTCCGCATCTACTGCCAAAGGTTCTAAAGATTTTTTATTGTTAAATGATTTAGGTATGGAATATTTTAAGCCTTTATTTAAAAGGGACACCTCACTGTTGCTGAGATGAATATCAGAAAGGTTCTTGATTCTGGGGTAAAATGTATGA
Source organism: Nudaria mundana (assembly GCA_963556515.1). NCBI lineage: Eukaryota > Metazoa > Arthropoda > Insecta > Lepidoptera > Erebidae > Nudaria > Nudaria mundana. Next base: position 10,524,257 of record OY748293.1, read on the forward strand.
TTAGAAAACACCTGCTCCCTTCGGTCAAGAAACTCGCCCCTACCCACCCTTAGATTAAATAATTTTTTTGATTGTATTAAAAAATTTTTATGTATAAATTTAGAAGCTAAATCTCGTGCCTTTTTATCCAACAAATCAAATTCTACTCTGTGTAAACTGAATGACAACTCAGAGTGTAGAACCTTTAAATGCCACTTCAAATTGTCTCTCACTCTAAATAAACTCCTAATTTCCGAGTTTAGCCACACTGTTTTTGCTTTTAAAATAGAATTCCTAGCCGACACTGAGTTATTGTTGGTTTTTAGGCAGATGTACCTTGGAAACACCCCAAAGCGCTTACACTCTTGATTGAACCAACTTATAAATAGCACAATAAAGGTACCACGATTATATTAATAAAATATAGGATTGAATAGCGAGTGCACCATAACGATATTCCAAGCATTTGGTTTCCCCTCGTTTGTGTTTTCTATAAAAACAAAGGCCAAAGATATTGGTTATCAATGTAGAATTTATTCACTTCTATTATCATAAGCCTCAATCTTTTTACGTTATGTTATTTTAGGATAGATTGTCTAGAAAGGGTAGCCGCGTAGAGACAATGAATTCGTAAGTCTAACTAAAATCATTGTCACGAATACATAATAGTACAATAGTTCAACTGCTTCGGTGCCGTGGTCGGTAGTGCATCGACTTTCGACTTCGGAGTCTCGGGCTCGATTCCCGGGTCGAATCCAATATTTTTGCTATCCACAAATATTTGTTTCGAAGTTTGAGTGTTTTCTATGTCTGTTATGTATGTATTTAGAAATATATAAGTATGTTTATCAGTTGTCTAGATCCCATAGCACAAGCTTATAGCTTAGTTTGGGCTAGACGACGTTGTGTTAGCAAAAAAATAAAAAAAAACAGTAAAATTACTATTGTACTATTTTTGTAATTGTGACAATTAAATATAGTATTAATTTACATTCAAAATGGATTAATAGTTGTTGTATAAGGTACTAAGACAAGTATAAAGCTTTTTGAAATATTTTCAATGACTTTCTAGCTAAAAGTAAACTTTACAAAAGCATACCACTCTTAATTAAAAAAATTAAAATAAAATTTATTTGTTTGCAATAAACTCCAAAATTACTGCACCGATTATATACTGGTTTCACTAATGGGTAGAGTGGTTTTTGAGCAAGGTTTACGACGGCAGAAAGCAATCTTGTCGTATCTCGAAAAATGCAAAAATAATAATATGAGTTTTTTACATCACTCGATTCAGAAAAAAATACCGCATCAAATGGTCTCTCGGTTTCATTTTTCTACAACTATTTTTTGTTTAGATACGACATTGATTTTTACATAAATAATTCGACATCAATACGAAAATATGTTGCAACTGAACCTAAATTAGCTATTTTATTATTTATAGTACATACAACAAAATTGCTGCGCATACTACACAGATAACGACATATACCTCGGCCGAGATGTAGTATTACTTGCAATGAGTTACGCCCTTCGCAGCGCTTCACAATATGAATTTATTTAGATACAGCAAAATTGCCGCTCGGGATTTAACGCCGACTTGAGATATTACCAAGCTCGCATTCAGCAATTTACGTAATTTCTACAATTACACCATTTTAGAGAGCATATTTCAAAAAAAAAATACTTATTTTAATATTCTAGCTATTGGAATATACATGGCATTCGTTCCTCCCTCCCCCGCGACCGCTCGCAGATGCAGCGCGTACGACTTATATGTCAGTCGGCGCTTCACCACCTAAGAGCGAATACAATTAAGTAGTGTAAAGATGACGCATTATATTCGTGTTTATTGGGTAATAAATGACATCGGAGGACTGATTTTATCGACGTTATTACAATTCTTAGCCGGTGGAACTTCGGACCGCATTTCCGAAGTTTGGTCCCCAAAGTGACGGGGGCAGCAGCCGTGCTCTCGCGACTGATGCCCAACTTGAAGGGCCCCAACGCTTCCTGCCGGAGACTGTACCTGGGGATCGTGCGGAGTATGGCCGTGTACGGGGCTCCCGTATGGGCGGCGAGACTGACGGCCAACAATGCTGCTATATTGCACAGGTCGTTGAGAACATTAGCCGTCAGGACTATAAGAGGGTACTGCACGATCTCTCTAGAGGCTGCATGTCTCCCAGCCGCGACCCCTCCATGGGACTTGGAAGCGAGAGCCCTTGCGTCATTGTTTCTCAAATCGAGGCCCAGTGGTCCCAACTCCGCCAGGATCTCATGGTGACATGGAAGGTGCGACTTGAGCGACCTAAGTGGGGAGCCACCACCATCGCGGCGGTGAGACCGATCATGGAGGATTGGCTGCAGAGGCAGCACGGTGGCCTCACGTATCGTGCGACACAGATCATCACCGGGCACGGAAACTTCGGTGATTATCTGTTTCGCATGCATCGTGAGGTCACACCTGCGTGTCAACACTGCGAGGTTTCCTGCGAAGACACGGCATTCGACACGTTGGTGGAATGCTCAGTATGAGCGAGTCAGCGCCGGGACCTCGTTGTGGGCCTGGGCGTAGATACCCTCTCGCTGGAAACCATGCTACGAGCCACGGTTTCTAACGAGAGCCAGTGGAACGCGGCCGTTTGCTTCTGCGAGCAGGTTATGCTCGTGAAGGAGGCGGCCGATAGTGTGAGGGAGAGTACCCTCCCCACTGAGTTCCGAAGTGTTCGGCAAGGGGGCCGCTGACGTGACTACGCGTAGGACCATCGACCTCCATAATTGGGGCCTGAGGACAATGGATTAGCAACCCACCGTCCTTACAGAAGCAGGCTAGAAGGTTTGCGTGCTGCGGGGCCTTTGCCCCACAGCACGCAACCAGATTCACTCACCGATGCGGGATTAAACCCAACCCCAATGATCCAGGATATTACCCGACCCCAAAGATGCGGGGTAAGACCCGATCACCACGCGGCGGCCACGCCGGTGGCCAAACTCCGCCGGGCGCCACTGGAAATTCTCTCAGTGCTAAATGTATAAAATGTTTGTTACTCTGTCACGCAAAAACTACCTAACGGATTTTAATGAAACTCTACAATCATATAGCTTATGCACCAGAATAACATAATAGGCTATGTTTAATTACACTACTACCCACGAGGGTGACACAGTAACAATGAACGTGGCCGCGCGGAATCAGCTTGTTACTACATAAATATTTAATCTCTAATGGCTGGTTTACACGTATTGGATGATAACTAAATTTTAAGTTAATAAATATGTGTAAACAGAGAATTTAGTAACAAAAAGCAAGTAAAATTTTGAAATATAAATACAAAATATCTTTGCGTAGTCTAACGGTGCAGAACCAAAGGTCTGCCAATACCCAGCAAAATTACCTGTTGCATTACTAAAATATATTAATTTATTTTTTATTTTATAATCTGCATTTTATTTTTGTCTAAAAGGCTGAAATTCTGTTTTCACATTTTTGTGTAGGCGGCCCCAAAAGTTGCTGAACACATTCAAACTTCCAAAACATCTGAACACTAAAAATGTCATAAGTCAGTGACGCAACAAGAGAACAAAATAAACTCAACATACGAAAGGTCCATAAAAAGCTGAGTACTGGTATTCCAAAAGTAGCTGAACACTAGTATTCCAATAGTAGCTGAACATCATTAACATCATAAGTAGATTAACAAATCATATTTTCAATGTTGTTGCCTGTTAATCTAATTTTGGTGTTCTTGATGTAACACGAATTTTGGTCTTTTGACATGTAGGATAATTTGAGAAAAGTTTTAAAGCTAATATTAATCTCCATTGGTGCAGTGGTCCCTATGCCTAGGTTATGGGCACAGCAGGAAGTACTACCGAGCCCACGTGCAGCCACTGTGGCAGCCTTCATATGAAGGCCAAGTGCCCTGAGCTGCAGGTGGGAACACAGACTTCCTGGGGCGCGTAATGAACGTAAAATGCCATGCTACTGCTATACTACTACGTTGCAACTGCAATTGGTCAAAAAATTGGTAGCCTACTAAACTCACAAGCCACGCGCCAGGATGGCGTCAGAAAGGCATCAAACCGAATGACTAAAGAGTACAATCATCATTAGGTTAAATTGGATTTAGTTACTCCCGACAATAACCAACTTCCCAGCCTCTATATCCTGGGAACTGAGCTTCCCACCTAAATTCTGGGCAATTTTTTGTTCCCTCTGCAACACCTCCCATCACAAGTTCCATTCGCCTGCAAAAAAAATCCCGTAAAGTACCCCAAATCTCGGAAACTAAGCATCCCAGGTAAATTTTGGCCTCATTTTTTCTGCCCATGTAAATATTTGAATGCCATCATCTCGCAAAAATTTTCTTCCCAATTATCATCCCACATTCCACAAAACTTGAAGCCCCTATATCCCGGTAACGGAGCTTTCCAGCTCAATTCTGAGCAAGTTTTTGTTCCCCTGCACCTCGGCAGAGACGTATTTTATTCGCCTGCAAAAAATAATCTTGGGAATTCCCATCCCACAAAAATACCCAATATTCCCAGTACCCGATATCTCGGAAACTAAGCATCCTAGGTCAATTTTGGTTTCATTTTCGGACCCCCCTTGAAACCCCTGCAAGTAATAAAACTCCAAATCTTCCCATAAAAAAAATCCCAATTCCCATCCCACTTCCCAAAAATGTTCTATTCGTTTCTATGTTCCCCTAAACATCTAGGTTCTATGAGTTGGTCTGGGGGCTATATCCTGGTAATACAACATCAATCATTCCCCCGCCCCTCCCCCCTCATACGCTGCTATGTTGCAGTTTATTGCCAGAGGGCGTCAGCGTAACTTGCTACACCGACGATACCCTCGTCACGGCGCGGGGAGCGACGCACCAGGAGGCAACACTCAAGGTCACGACTGGGGTTGCTGAAGTCGTGGGTCGGATACAGCGGCTGGGACTGGACGTGGCACTGAATAAGTCCGAGGCTCTGTGTTTTCACGGACCTCGGCGCGGGCCACCTCTAGGATGCAGCGTAAATGTAGGGAGCGTTAGCATCGGCATCGAGCCCACAGTGAAGTACTTGGGGGCTCGTACTCGATAGCCGGTGGAACTTCGGACCACACTTCCGAAGTGTGGTCCCCAAAGTGACAACTTAAAAGGACCCAACGATTCCTGCAGGAGACTGTACCTGGGGATCGTGCGGAGTATGGCCATGTACGGGGCTCCCGTATGGGCACCGAGACTGACGGGCAACAACGCTGCTGTTTTACACAGATCGTTGAGGACCTTGGCCGTCAGAACTATAAGAGGGTACCGCACAATCTCCCTAGAGGCTGCATGTCTCCTAGCCGCGACCCCTCCATGGGACCTGGAAGCGAGAGCCCTTGCGTCATTGTTACAATGGCACAAGGAGGCGGTGGAGTGGGACCACAGGCCTGCGTCTCGAAAAATCGAGGCTCAGCGGTCCCAACTCCGCCAGGATCTCATGGAGACATGGAAGGTGCGACTTCAGCAACCAAAATGGGGAACCACCACCATCGCGGCGGTGAGACCGATCATGGAGGAGTGGCTGCAGAGGCAGCACGGTGGCCTCACGTATCCTGCGACACAGATCATCACCGGGCACGGAAACTTCGGTGAGTAGCTGTTTCGCATGCATCGTGAGGTCAGACCCGCGTGTCAACACTGCGAGACTTCCGGCGTAGACACGGCATTCTACACGTTGGTGGAATGCTCTGCATGGGCGAGTCAGCGCCGGGACCTCGTTGTGGGCCTGGGCGTTGATACGCTCTCGCTGGAGACCATGCTAGGAGCCATGGTCTCTAGCGAGTCACTGGAATGCGGCCGTTTCCTTCTGCGAGCAGGTAATGCTTGTGAAGGAGGCGGCCGGTAGTGTGAGGGAGCATACCCTCCCTGCTGAGTTCCAAAGTGTGCGGCGAGGGTGCCGCAGATGTGACTACGCCCAGGACCATCGACCTCCATGATCAGGGTCTGAGGACGATGGATTAGCAACGAGTATACGACGAGTATACGAGGCCGCCTCTACAGTCTTATCTCCTTGTCCAGCGTTCTGGAAGACCCTGACACCCTGTTATCCCCGCATCCTCTTCCCACTGCCCACGTAAGACTCCTGTATGAGTGCTATGATGCCTTACGCCTGGAGGCCTCGAGTAGGAAGTTTTGGGTTGCCACCTGTTTCTTCATTAGGTTTGCCTGCACGATTCTGTATGGGGTAGCAATGCCCGAGACGCCCTTAGTAGTACTGAGTGGTTGTCCGTGCTATTTCATCCCATCTCATTCTTACTGAGCATGTGTTATACATCATGCTGTGCCGTGTGTCGCTCAGCCCGTGTGTGCCCCAGTATGTCCCGACGGCATGCGGCAGTTAAAACAGGAAGTCTGTGTTCCCACCTGCAGCTCCGGGCACTTGGCCTTCATATGAAGGCCGCCGCAGTGGCTGCACGTGGGCTCGGTACTCTTGCAGTACTTCCTGCTGAGTCCATAACCTAGGCATAGGGAGCACTGCACCAATGGAGATTAATTTTAGCTTTAAAATTTTTCTCAAATTATGCTACATGTCAAAAGACCAAAATTCGTATTACATCAAGAACACCAAAATTAGATTAACAGGCAACAACATTGAAAATATGATTTGTTAATCTACTTATGATGTTAATGATGTTCAGCTACTATTGGAATACTAGTGTTCAGCTACTTTTGGAATACCAGTGCTCAGCTTTTTATGGACCTTTTGTATGTTGAGTTTATTTTGTTCTCTTGTTGCGTCACTGACTTATGACATTTTTAGTGTTCAGATGTTTTGGAAGTTTGATTGTGTTCAGCGACTTTTGGGGCCGACTGTACATTCAATAAACACATTGTCCAATATACAGCATTTTATTTGTGTTTCTCCAATTATGAAATACTGCTTACAACAAAAAGCAAAAACATGAAAAATAAATAAATTCGTTTAAAACAAATAGACTTTCATCATAAAAACTTATATTTAGATACACCAAGTTTGCAATCAGTCAGTTTGAACAAGTTGCTGAAGGTCCAAACATTTGACTTTTGAGATACAGTATATTCAATGGTTACATTTTGAAAATCAAATGCTGTGTCTAGTATTAAATCCAATTACACTAATCTTAGAATGGCCCAAAAAATTGCAAATGTAAAGTTTTATTGTAAAAAGTTATCGCTGAAAATATGGTATTTTTATCTTTACTGGTTTACATTATATGAATTTTTGAAATAGTTTTTCCCCTCTGGTGCAAAGTTGCAATTTTCGAGATACCACAAGATTGCTTTCTGCCGTCGAATGTATAATAATGTTTACATTTTCTCATTGTTAACTGGAAGACATTGCCTTGTGCATTTGTTTCAATGGGAGTTGGGTACAAGGAAATTATACAATGCGAGCGGAGCCATGGACAGGTATTAACACAATACTCTGTCAAATCTGGTCTACTCAAATCTGTTCTCGCTTTTAAACTATTGTGAAGGTATTTCTATAATCATTACGCAAAGGAATTTTCATTAAATTTTCTCGTTTCACTCGGTAACATGACATGCTAAGATTGGATCCTGGCATACTTCAGTGTAGGTGCTCTAACGAGTAAGAAAATGAGATTATGTAGAAACTATTCGCATAATATAACTTTGTTGTAGAAACTGGAACTATATAATATAATATGTTGCAATTCAGTATGTATTTTGAAAGCTCAAATTTTATAATTAAATATTACAGTTCTAATAGGTATTTTCTCTATTCTATTAGTGGCATGTGACATTTTTGTAATGAATTCGTTAGAATTACAGAGTAGTTATAAGTATATACTTTCAAATTCCCGGTAATGGTAATAAACTTGCCTCCTATTACGTGGAACCTTATTTAAATTGCTGGCTGGCTGGTCTGTAATGCACATATGTCAACCTTTTAGGAAATATAAGCGTAATAATAATAGTATTATAATTGTAGGTATTTACTACAATTAGGGATTGTTAGATAGCGTTGCAATTCGTCCGTGTGCTCAATAAAGCTTTACGACTCATGGTGGCTTTCTTTTCGTATATCTTAGACACACAGCAGTCTTCTTAAGCGTAGCAGTTAAGCCTAAAATTCAAGGGTCCCATTACTAACCAAACCTATTACTTGTTTTGTTTTGTTATGATGTTCAAAGAAATAAATAAATCCTTCTAATTATTATGGTTATACGTGGATTGCTATCTATAGTAGAATTATGGTATAGAGCCAAGTAATAAATATGTTGGTATAAATCTAATTAAATCTAAATTTTGTGAGGCCGAAAATAGTGGATAGGTTTTCCACTATTTTACAGCAATGACACATTTTTCATATTGACCAATTAAGCTTTCTTGTGATACTTGGGTTAACAAGAATTAAATATTTTTAGTCTATAATTATGTTTATTTTGTATATTGTAATTCTTATTGTAAATAAATAATGTACAAGAATTATTAATTAACTTTACGTAAAAATCAAAGTGGATTTTTTTTAATAAAGCAAGAAGAAGTCATTATGCAACAAGTACACCAGCAAAAGTGAATTTAAAATCAAAAGAAATACTGGATTACAGCGTAGACTTGGTTAAACAGTGTGTCACAGTTCATTAAATTAATATTCAAGAACAAAGCCCATAGCAGCTCTCAACTTCATGCATAATTTTACTTCTATACGCATTACAAATTTTAATAGCTCGAGGCGTTATATTGCAGATTTGTGACTCTTCGTTGTTGCAGAGGTAAATACCACCTTGTTGAATTCAAATTATAAGGAAAATTGTTTATACTGAGTACAGAAACTAAGCATAACAATGTTTCAACTTTAGCATTTGCTGTGGCAATCCTTTTTATTGAAAGTAACCTGAGAGGCATAATTTAGTACTCAATTTTATTACTTTAAATACATACATAATTCATTTAAATAAAATGAGAGTACCTACATACATAATTCATTTAAGGCAGTTTTTAAAAGTACTATATTTTAAGGTGGCTAATAATTATGATCTTTAAGTAGTTTAAGTTAACGTCTTACAAAGATGAACAAAAGACAAAATATTCAGATGGGTTACCCCAAAAAAATATACCCCAATGTGTGTTATGAGAAATATAGCTTTTGTAACTTGTTCTCATTTTTCCGTTGCGCCTTTTTCATTCTTATTTTTAATTAAAATTTCCTTATGTATGTACTTAAATTGCATTATATTTTTTAACAATATTTAAAGTTAATAGTATCTACCCATGTAAAATAAAAATATGAAGTAGGTAAGTACTTAGTTATGTTACCTACCTACTTACCTGCTTTATTAACACTGAAACACTGAAAAACTGTCCTAAAGAATTTTAAAGTATCTACTATTACCAAAAAATATAATAATTCTGCAGGAAACTAAGTTTTATTATAAAATAAATGTTATTTTATGTTTAAGTTCAAAATACGTTTCAAATCGCTCGCCGGTGTCATGGCGTCTGTGACGTCACGGACTCTTTTTTTTAATTCCGCGGCCCAAGGTCGCTGCCACTCCCACGTCCGTTGCCGGGCGTCTCTAGTAGGTACGCACGCAGAAGGTATTTCCAGTGGCGCCCGGCGGACTTTGGCCACCTGTGTGGCTTTTTCGGGGGTTTGGTCGGGATAAAAATCCCGCGTCGTTGGACGTCACTGACTATAATTTAAATGTATACCTATATAATTTGTAGGCTTTGTATATTGATCCAACTTCATACGAAAACAATGTGACGTACAGCCCTTCAAGTAAATATAGGTTGGCACGTGGCAAAAATAGAACTAATATTTGTATGAAGTTATTGTTCCGAAATCTCGTTTTTGACGTTTTTCAATGAAATGTAGCGCCTCCATTGGAACGCCAACTTATACTTGGCAACTTGTACGTTCAAGAGTTCGTGACGTCATTTACTATGATTGGTGTTCAACTAATAATGGCGGAATGCTGTATTTTACAGTTTTATTTCATTAAATAAAATACCGATCTCGCCTTCAATCTAAAAGAAAATACATTTTTCCAAATCTATTCACCTATATAATTAAATAAACACTTATTTCAGTGATCATCCCTATTCATTGATTAAAATGACTTACAGATATTGTAATTAAAGTTTTAATTGCATTCCTCTTCTTGTTTTGTATTGAATCCCTCATTTTGACGCCATTGCCTTGGGGTCTATTCGTTTCTCAACTTTTAGAGCAATTACCAAAGTAGTTGCGAAGTTTCGCAGCGGCCCCTAAAGATTTTCATTGCCAGAATGAGCTTTCAAATTACAAACGAGTGCTTTTAAATAAAATATTCGTCTACATTTTGACACAACTTTTTTATAAAAGTATGTACCTCCTACCTATTCCGTTGAAAGGAAAATGCCATTGTTGTGTTTTCAGAAAAGTTAAGACTTCGAAAATTTTGATATGAAAAATATCAAAACTCTAATGGATTAGTCGGGATTTCTACACCGTAGGCATAAATTGACAAGGCTGGCCTTAAATAATGTACATCCCTCTTGCAAGAAATAACACTAACCAACTCAAGACAATGATCTAGAATTTGAAGTAGGCAGATAGGTACGCTCATGGTACGCTTTAGCACATCTGGAAGAAGGATATACTGATAAACGTTTAACCTAATTGCTAATTCTTTCAAAAGCAGTTAATATTTTTTAAAAACTTTGAATATTTATTTATAATAAATACCAAGCGACTCGGGTTCTTGAAACCTCACTCTTACAAATTAAAAAACCTTGAAAGTCCAATGTAAAACTTTGCGATTGCTTTCGTAATTACTCTAAAACTTTTGAATAAAAACTCTCCGAGGTAGTATATATTGTCAAAATGTATAAATCTCAATGGTTTTCTCCGACCCCTACAGGTAACACCCAAGACTATTAAAGCCGAAGGGCAACATTTAATCCCACCAAAACATTACATATAAGGCTGAGGCCAACGAGCAGGGTATTGGTTGTACTATAAAAAGTTATCAGATCTAATGGAGAGCAAAGTTCCTAACTATACACGTCCTAACCTAACACTTTCCCTCATCTTAGTATGCAGCGCTTTTTGTGAGTCCTAGTTTTAAGTTCTGAACAAACTGTACAAAACAAAAATATTACGAAATGCTTCCAGAAAAGGTAGGTGCTGCCCCGCGCTTGGCTATGTCCATTTTCAACCCGAAGTTTCAACCCTCAAGTAAAACTCAAAAATCCTTTTGTTCCCAAAAGTTGTTTCGTGTTCTACCCACGATAATAAAAATATTATTTTATTCCGTATTCTACCCGAAAAGTGTTCCTGTTTCTTCCCGCGGTAATTTAACACTTAATTGGTACAGACAGACAAAAAAACAAGGTTAACTAATAATATTTATATGGTTCTTAAAGGGTAAATTGAAAACAAAATTAGTTAAAATCGTGTTTTGGGTGTCTGTTGATAACTTATTTATGGTTTCGATGAGATAGATATACAGAGAAACTTATAGTGACCAATAACATCCATATAATTTTCTCTGTCTATCTCATTGATATAAGGCGGGAGTGAAAGATTCAACTATATTTGAAAGGATTATAGTTTTTATGACTATTGTGTGTCTTATCAGTTAGTTATTCAGTTAAGTTTTCTCTGTCTATCTCATTCTCTGTCTCTCGAATGTTGAGGAAATTATCAAATTAGTAAAATGCAAAATCCAGGACCAAGTACAAGTGAAAAGGTTGAATCCAGTGAGACAGAATTTTATTTAACGCAATCGAAAATAAATAAACAAATTTTAGTGTGCGGTGGCAAAGAATACTACAAAAGGCGTTAAAATAAGGACACATCAGTTATTTGGCGTTGTGCAAAAGCGCCATATTGCTATGGCATCATATCACGAACAAATATTTTTAACACTGCTTGGAGTAAATAGTCTGATTAATTTTTGAATTAAAACAACATGAATATGGTGATTTTTGTAGTAATTGTCAACGAATCTATGATTTACTTTTTACAATACTTTGTTAAAACAATCTTTGATTCTTTACGTTCATTTAATTGTAATTGGGTGTCAAATTTACAATATCTTCTTAAGAAGTTGATATTTTTAGATGGTGGGTAGTCATTAAAGAGCTGTGATTTTAACCATGTTTATATTTATTGTTATTGAAAATTTGTGATATTTGACAGTATACATAGTTTAAATAAGACTGATTTTCAACTGTTGCCATTTATAATAATAATATGTGCGATTTTTTATGATGTTGATATTTACAGTAGGTTTGGTACCTAAAGAGTATGCTTTCGGTAAATGTAGATATCAATTTTAAGTATTGTTATTTACATAATGTTATACCGCTTGTTTGTTTACATTAATAGTCAATTCACTATTATAATTCTCTACTTGTCTGTAATATAATGTAATTGAAAATGTCATCATCATTCACCGAGCCTTTTTCCAACTCAGTTGGGGTCGGCTTTCCAGTCTAACTACGATTCGGCTAAACTTCGATATTTTCCGTGAAGCGATATCAAAGTTAGACCGGTCGGATTTTTCATATAGGGGTCCAAATACCCCTAACGACTGCCATAGATGTTCGTATGACAACCAGGACAGCTTAACGTGCTCTCCGAGGCACGGAGGGGTCTCAATGTCTTATGAAATGGTCACCCATCCTAAGACCGGCCTGAGTCGATGTTGCTTAACCTTTGCAATGTGTTAACATTGTCGGTTACGGTTCACTATCCATTTGCATAAGAAAAATAACCATAAAATATTTTGGCATATGGTAATTTAGACTAATGATATTTATGCATAATTTTTTTATTCATAACAAATTTAGCATATTTGTCTTTTAATCATAAATAAAATTAGCATAATCATTTTAAGCATAAAATTTATAAGCATAGCTTTATAAAGGCATAAACGTATCAAACTATAATGAATATAGTCATAATCATCTTACGCAGAATAAGTAAATATGTAAAATAATTAAAAGGCGGCTTAGGCCCCCGCCGCACCTAAACCTACTTTGACACTATACCGGGTGTTACGTAAGGGTTATATCAACCCGAAGCCAGCACCATCAGCTGGTCGACCAGAACCCGTTTCGATATGTTGCGACCGCCAGATAAGAAAAAAAAAGTTCATAAAAAAACATTATTACCGAATAAAATACACACTTGTTTAAACAAAACTAGCTAAAATCAGCTGCTTCGGTCATCGACATCAAAATAGGTACAAATAATAGGTACAAATAATGCGCGCTTGTGAAAAGCCTTCCGTCTCACTCCTGGTAGGAACATTTTGCCTCTGTTTCGCATCAAGCGATGCCGCCCGTACGAACACGAAGCGCTCGGTCGAGTCACGAAGTTTCCTAGAATTTTATTTTAAATCATATAGCAAGGTCACAGGTCAGTTCAGTTGCATTCTTTGCTTTGTGCAGTGAGGTATCTAAATAATTGTTTAGTGTGTTAATTTGTGAGTTGTGTGTGATAGTGATTGTGTTGTGTAGTAATGGCTCTGAGTAACGAAGAGTATTACGAGATGATGCTTTGTGTAGGAGCATCAGAAGGCAATTTGCCCGGGAGTTGTACCGTGAGTATTGATACCTAAAAATACTGTGTACGCAGTCGAGCCGAAGCCGCATTTAGCACTGTTACACAAGAAATTAACCTTTCCTGTAAACAGGTAAGATTTTTCTAAAATTGGGGACAGAGATTTTACCATCACTTGCATGTGGTGCACCTGTCAAACCACAGACGAGGATCTGGGGAAACATAACTATGTGTTGGTTAAAATTTTATTTACATAAACAAAAATAATTCTTAAAGGACGCCCACACCACCGCGACGCCCGCACAACTGCCAAGGGCATTGTACATACGTACCACGCGCTCATTGTCTAGTTGTAGCTACGTCAAGCCGTAGCGTTGGGACACGTTTGTTTCGATTTCAAATATCTTTTTAAATTTTTTGATGAACTATTTTTTTTCTTCTTTGGCGGTCGCCATATATCGAAACGTGTTATGGTCGACCAGCTGATGATGCTGGCTTCGGGTTGATATAACCCTTTCGTAACACCCTGTATAATATAGGAAATACTGGTTAAAGTAACTTTTTTATTTTTCATTCATTTCAATAATACCTATTTATTTTTAGTAATATATACTATTAGGCGACTGTACACTATGCCTAAAAACATTGTGCAAATTATAAATATGCATAAATATATTAGACCTAAATATAATTATTCCACAGTACATATGCTGCTAAAAATCAATTATGACCAAGTATAATTATGCCAAAAAAGTGTGCCAAATTCATTGTGCCAAAACATTTTAGGATTACAAATATTATGTTAACGAAACGTATCCTGTCGGTTACCACTAGACCACAAGCCCCTCATTGTATTCCCGCAATTGAAAATCTAGTTTTAAAATAAAACATTTTAACAAGTAACGATACAAATTTTTTTTTTTGGATAGAATCAGGCGTTACCTGGCGAAAGTCCATGACAAAGCAATGGTAAGTATGATGTTCAAACTTTTGTAAATATTTTTTTGCTGCCGTTACATCCTAATCCCACCTAAATTTTGAATAAGTACATAGCTACAATCCTTATGGGTAGAAAACGGAATCGATTTTTGCTGTGGGTATAAAACGGAATTATTATTTTCTTTTAGCTTCCGGGTTGAAAACTTTGGGAAGAAAGCGGACAAAGCGCGGGGCGCTTCACTGTCTCGTTGGCGGGATCCCAGATATCAAAAGCATATACTACAAAATTAGTTCTTAGTTATTAAATCTTCATTAAGAAGCACAGTGATGTAATTTATAATGCCAGAGACGTAATCAACTTCCCCTACATTTAGTGATTTTTGGCCCTAAAATTCAAAAATAGCAACCTACATCAAACATAAATAAACATAATAATTTAAAGGAAAAATAATTTTAATGTTAGTAAACAATTTTCTAACTTCGTACAAAGTAATCAAAGTTCATTATTTGCAAGTTGCTGGCTGGCTTCGCTGTTGTCTGTGTCTGCCGTACTTCTCGTAGATTGAGCGTCATTCACTGTCAAGGGCTGTCACTACTAATTTGCACACAATATTGTTCATTTCAGATTGAAAATAATAGAAATGCTCTGTGAAAAGAAGTCGAGACTCCCTTTAGTTTACTAATTGAACAAAAGAAATAAATCGGATGCATTCCTTTTTATCTTAGAATCTTTATAATCAGTTTTTCTATCATATTATGTAGGTACCTTATATTTGCAACAATAGTTAAAATGTTTGCTATGTATTTTCATTTGTGAGTGACCTGACAGTGAGTATTTGACAAATTACAAATTATTTGGCGAAACATTAAGTTATTGATGCAATAGTAGTGCAATAGTAGGTAGTGAAATAGTAGGTGTAAACTAACCTACGATACAATATAACCATCAACATTATTTGGGCATTTTGTGCCCTTTTGCCCCAGTTTTGACAGACTGTTTCAGTGACGTGGTCGGTAGTGCATCGGCTTTCGACTCCAGTCTCGGGTTCGATTCGATTTGTGAGATCCACAAATATTTGTTTAGGAGTTTGGGTATTTTCTATGTATAAATCATTTGATTTTCATCATGATTACAATAGGTATTAAAAATTTCCAACCAGATTTTTTTTAAATTATTCATAATAGGGATTATACCAAACATAACAAATAATAAAGACATGGCTTTATCATTAAGTTAGTGTGGTTTAGATTAAATAGCTAGTAATAGTAATTAATTAATATTAGCACTGCATTTACGAAACCACAAAACCACACTTGTAACCACAAAAGTAGGTAATATTAAAATAGCAGCATAATTAAAACACTTCAAAATGAATTGCACACACAATTTATATTGACTTTCAGTAAATTAAAAAAGTTCACGGAAAAATTCTCTACAAAAACCAACTAAAATGTCGTGAAAGCTTAAAACGGTGGTTCGTAAAGTTTATGAAACAGAACCAAACTGAAGCATACTCAGCGCTTTACGTAGAACAGTTTTTATGTCCATATAGGTTCAAGGTAGTAAATTCATCACTGACTACAAAGTGAGAAAATTTGCAATGTTGGAACTGGAGCAATTAAAATTTGCGTTGCAATCATACATTGCAATATCAATGAACGCGAAATACGAGATTTTAGGTATACTGCCGTGTTTCTTTGTAAATTATGTTGATGTGTAAAGTTAATCATATTTTTTTGCAAAATATACAAATTTTAATTTAGGTATACAAAATATACATAATTATAGACTAAAAATATTTACATTACAAAATATCGTTTTAAAATCCGCCGCTTCATTGCCGACTGGAAAGGTTCCCAGAATGCTGGCTGTGTTGTCACGTTGGATGGCGATACTTATTCTTTGGGCCAGAAAATAGCCAGCCTTCTGGTCCTGAGAAGCATCGATTTAGGTATTGTGTCGTGTGAAGTTGATTTAATAAAGTTTTGTAACGGAAGGTTTTCCATTTTTTTTGTTTTTTTTTTTAACTATCAGTTTGCCAAATTGACGCCGCCTGCCTGATGGAAAGCGGTTGCGATGTCTGGTGAATGCCGACTCTCACAGTACGCAATATGTACTATTAAGAGTGGCCCTCAACTTGGCAACCTAGTGATGTGCAACTTCTTGCGAAGATTATATCCAGTAACGTGTTGTACGGGATCCAAAATAAGAGGATGGGATTAGGTTATAAAACTCTTAAAAACAATCGCCGTGGTAAATGCGATAGAATATGGCCAATGAAGCAATTATGCGGCACTGCGCAAGTGGTTCAAGGCTTATTGTTATCTCAAGACAATCTATAATCCGACTAGCCCGTCACTGCATAGCGTAGCAAGTACTTCGCGGAACCGTTCCAAAGGTGAGAGCAGTACTCGACGCAGGGTCTAATCTGCGTCTTGTACAACAGACACCTCTGGTGCGGTGTGAAGAATCGTTTAATCTTATTCAGTATTCCTAGTTTCCGCGAAACTAGCCCAGTACACCACTCTACATAGTTTTTATTATTGAGCTCTCGACGAACGGCTATGCCAAGGCTTTCTAGATTATCCTTCATAGGTAAATATTGCATTCTGAAGAGAGGGTAAGGGAAGAAAGGGGGACGTTTTTGCTGTAAACGCACACGCCTGTTTTGCTGGCATTAAACTCGACCAGGTTTTCAGAACCCTACCGGGATATGTTGACGAGGTTTCGGTCGTTATCTGCCACAAGTTGCCGCCTCTCGTCCTCAATCTCGGTTCGCTTCGTTGCCGGACTGGCAGTGTAGCTTCGATGCTGAGTGTTATCATTTAAACATTTTAAAATTTTGACTATTATTTACGTTTGTATTATTATTAATGGAATCTAGGATAACCATCATTAATCTTTGCGACATTAACAGAGCCTGCAGTCAAGGGTAGTCATTACCAAGGTATTATTCGTCTATCGTATATCGTATTGGGGTCCTAGACCGTGTTTACGTTTAGTTCTGTAACTATCCATCCAAAACGCATAATGCATGTTTGTGCTTTCTACTACTTACAAATATCTATCCCGGCTCTCCCAATAAATTTTACATATTGGTTCGTATAAAGTGGACACCCAAAGAGGTCTGTACACAGTTCTCACGTTAAATAAATATTATTTAACAAAGAGTATATTATTGCTTCAAGTAGGTATTAAAGTTATTTTACTAAGTACAGTCTCGTTTATGTCTTAACTGATAAGTAGACTGTCGGCTATAGATAAGGTAAACGGGAACAAAGCCGCCACAAGTCGTTCCAAGCTTCATTACGCAGACTATGGACGGATCACAAAGCTAAGACAATCCCTACTTAAATGCCTATCTCCAATGTACTTGTATTATTAAGATAAGTATTTGTAAAAACCTGAAGCCTCCAAATTAATCTTCTTATTTCAAATGTTTTTTCATGAAAAACGTTAAGTTAAGTTTTGCTTAGAATATAAGAAGCTCAACTCAAATATAAAGTGCCTGCGATGATGATGTCCACGGTACTTCACACGTATAATACATTCAAATAGAAAAAATATGTAATCTGGAAGTAAGTTGCTAGACCCACTCATTATTTATAGTAAATGCATACCTACATGACATGGTTACGTCATCGTCTCAAACATTGTTACAAATAACCTACATGAAATCATAAGTTATTAAGTTATTTACTCAATAATAAAAGAGTTTATTTTGGGTATACTCCTTAGAGAATACTCACGAATGCAGGCATCGTTTTTGTGACAGGTTTTAATAAGCTCAGGGCTTTAGCGTCGGTGCCCAGACCGCACGAAGTTTATACCTATACATAACTTATGATATTACATAAATTAACTTGCCTACCTCATTACTGGTACGTGTCATATTTCGGGGATTTACATTATTTATTCAAACTTTGTTAAAATAACATTCGAAATATATAAAGTGCTGAAGTTAGACGTTTCTTGCGCATTTATTGCTTAATTAGTGATTTATTACTGGCGCAAGTTAAATTGTCAAAATTTTATATACAACTAGCTGTTGCCCGCAGCTCCGCCTACGTGTTACTTTAGATCTACATAACTTTTTTATTTATGAAGCGATTGAAAACCAAACCGCAAATTCAAATCAAAAAATCAAATCGTTTCTGAGATTAGCGTGTTCAAACTTTCAGACAAACAGACAAAAGTTCTAAAAACCAATTTTTTGGAATTTATTGCGTTCATAAAGCCCCCCTACACCAGTTTATCTATTATATCTTCTATTATATTCTCTATTATACCATAAAAAATCATCTTAAGATACAAAAATATGAAATATTATTTATCATCTACGTCGTGTGTAATAGTCCATTGAATTGTATGGCGAGCGATATTGTATCTTAAGTTAAAATATTATGGTATCTTAGCTGTGTGCAGCGCCCCTTAGCGAACTCCACTGCGGGTGACGTAACCTGTTCTGAAGACCCCTTCAATCTGATCCCACCCTCTTTCTTCCGATCCCGAACAACGCGTGCCGGGCACACAGTGGATAGCATGTTCGCGAGAACCGAACGTTTTAAACGTTCTTTTCTCTGCCGCGTATATAACCGCGCATATAACCCTGGGTTCTTTAAGCGGAGCGTGAAGAGGCACATCAGTAGGTAGTCAAGTTGAGGGCCACTCTCTAAAGTATTGTGTGCTGCGAGAGTGGCCCACAATCGCTAGACGTCGTCACGACTTACCGCCAGCGGCGTCAATTTGGCGTATGCAATATAAAAAAAAAACTTACGACAAACTTATTATTTGCGGTTGGAATTGTACTCAGGTCTAGGGATCGAGACGCAAAATTAAGTTTGTTTTTTATTGTATATACTTTTCCGGGATAAAAAGTACCCAGTGTGGTGCCCAGGATATTAAATAATAATTATACCAAGTTTCATCGTAATCGAACCGGTAGTTTTTGCGTGATGCCTGAACAGACAGACAGACAAAAATTTTTTTAATCACATTTTTGGGTTCGGTGTCGGTCTAGTAACACCCCCTGCCATTAATTTTTTTGATATTTTCAATGTACAGAATTTTCACTTCTACAGATTTATTATAAGTATAGATAAGAATATATATATTGTAATATATAACTACAATTGTCAAAGGTAAAAGTCGGTTATTATTTTTAATAATTAATATTATGAAGAGCAACAATTTGTTTGCTTGAAGTCTATATAAACAAATGAACCTCTTTGGGATTGGACGTATTAAGCAGTTTCTACAAAATAACATCAAGGGTAGGGAGTAGGGAATTCTATTAACCTTTATTTTTCTTTACCTTAACCTATTACACAAAAAATAGTAACTACAATACAAAAAAAATGGTTTTATCGTCTACCTTCCCTGGTAGTTAGGGGCTAAAAGCATGTTACCTAATTAGGTTAAAGAGGTAAAACTGCAAGTCACCGATTGTTATGCCATGAGCGACCAACTGGATGTCTCCGCCTTTAACCTATTAGTTAGATTAGAGTTAATAAGGTTCTTGTCATGATTAAATCCCACCGTATTTTTGTCTAAAATACCGGTATTAGGCCTTAACTAACTAAACCTGTATTCCCAATCAAAGGTCTAAACACATTCAGTTACGTAAACTAATCGCTATTTATCTTCGTTCAAAGCTGATGTTATTACACTGTCTCTGTCAAATGAAAAGATAGATTCATAATACTCGTATCAAAAACTACTATAGATTTACCTACTTAAGTTTGTGATGAATTTAATGTTTGGTAAGTACCTCATCAACCGTAGTAAACCGTTGCATTAGTTTGGATGAGAATTTGGCCCTTACTTACCTGGATTCTTCTTCTTTTCGTGTCAATTACAACACTTATAATTTTTATTAAATCGCCCTGGCACAGTGCTCTGCGATGCGTATCGCATTGGGCCTGGCCTCGTATCGGTCCTCGTAGGGGTAAGAGAGGAGCCTCCTCGAGCGACGTATTTGAAGAGAACCCGATTCCCAACGTCCGGCGCACCCATGACACCTAGCACTCGGTGACGCAGAGTCTAGGTGACTACTCCTCTCAACACGATGGGCCATCACTCAAAGAATACCTGGACTAATAGGTATTTTTGGTCCCCGTAAGAACTCCAAACGAGAAAAAGTGGGTGCAACCGCAGGCGTCAACTAGTGTTATATTAGAGTTTATAATACTTATATAAAAGCAGATTTAAATTTATGCCATACAATATTGACTAGCAGTAAATTAAAAAACTTTGTAGGAAATTTCTCCACAAAAACCAACTGAAATGTAGCGAAGTTAAAAACGGTGCGGTGACTGGTAAGGTTTAGCCAACGTAACCATACTGGAGTAATACTTAAGTGTTGTACGCAGCACAATATTTTTTGTCCTTATTCGAAATAACAAACGACGTGGTATATTCGTCACTGTAACACTGAACAAAGTCACGGAATTTGCAATGTAGCGACTCGAGCAATTAAAATTTGTAACGGGCGTAGCAGTGAAATTATGCACGGAGTGAGAGCAGTAGCTGTGGGTTTTGCCCTCGACTATTAATATTAATGAACTGTGACACGCCATTCAACCAAGCCCCCGCTGCGCTCCCGTGTTTCTTTTGATTGTAAATTCAGTTTTGCTGGTGTACTTGTTGCATTTTGAAGTTCTTCTTACCTTTGGGAATTAAGCTGATAACTCAAAGTTAGCTACGTACGTTAATTATCATCTTGTTGAATATGATATAAATAGTGATGACGGTGCAGGTAAAATTACGTCCAAAGATCCTTTGTTTTTATTTTTTTAAAGTCGCAATACAATACCAAAAGTATTGTGTACGTACAATCTGAGTGACACTGCCTAAATATTTCCGCGAATGCTACTCGCGGTGTCTGCTGTTATTATTAGGATATATACTCTGGCAAAACTCCAAATATTTAATTGAGTCGACGCGGCGACGAATCTTCTTAACAACGAGCCAAAGTACTATTTCGTTGTAGAAAATGTATTTTTTTATTTTAATTGTAAATCTTATAAGACTACTGATCTTATAATGATAAGATGACATTCGTAAACTTCTTCTAAAAAAGAGTATTATGTTTCCCACAGGTTTTACATGTCATCTTAAACATTTCTGACAGATGGCGTCGATAGTGGGGGGGCAGCTTAAAGCAGCCAAGTTAACTTTAAGTTAAAAAATAGCTATAATACTATACATTGTAACAAATAAGTAATACTAATAGTTAAATAACTTATTGAATTTAGAAACAGGTTGGTAATGCATGCATAATGGGCACGTCACATTATCGTTGCAAATTACCGAAAAATTTATCGTGGCCGCTATGGCCGCTTTGAGCTGATTTACTTTACATAATATTATAAAAACTTCTTACCTACTGGTTTCAGGAAAACACATTGTATTTACTTGCAAAGTCAAGGAGGTCGCTAGTAGTTTACTTAGCAATTATCAAATTTTTACTGCATTACTTACCTTGTAAACATTAGGTAAAGTAATCTTCTTGATAAATCAAGACATTATATAGGTGGGAACACAAAGTTAACATTAAAGTTACACTACCTCTAAACAAAACTAAAATCTAAGAAAGATTAACTATCTCTAGCCATAGCTGTGAGTCCATATTTCCATTCTTATAAACTATCAAGCCGGATGGAATTCTTAATAAAAGCAACACCGCAAGAAAATAAGACTAAAATTACTTGCGAACGGTCTTCGTTGCATTTAACATTAGTGCCAACGTGAAACTTGAGTATTAAAAATCGGGACTTTTTAAATGAAATACACAAATTCATAACAATTTTTGCAAAGTGTAAATAAGTAGGTTAATAGAAAACATGGTAATATGGATTCAACACCATATTACCTTTGTTTTCTAATATCTAAGCAGTGTTAATATGATATACACACGGTGTATTATTTTATCTATAGTTATTATGATTTTAGTAGATAGGTATATTGGAATGGTTGGCGATAAGCAATTATTACTTTACGATTATAATTGCGTATTTGTCAGTTATTTCTGATATCTCTAGTGATATCTTCTCTCACTTCTCTCTGCTCTCACACAAATTTAATTGCAATAGAATTTCATCACTTGCGAAATGTGGGCATAGTATAAAACAAAGTCGCTTCCGTTCGGATGCAACGGATTTTGATGCGGTTTTCACGAATGAATAAAGTAGTTCTTAAGAAAGGTTTTAGTATATTATATGTCAACGGGCAAAACCGCGGGCGTCTGCTAGAAACAGTATAAAAATAAAATGTATCTTTATATTACTCTATTATAGTAACTCTTTGGTTTCGTATGTACACTAAAAATGTCTCTATGGATTGTTATTGTCATAATAATAAATCATAAGCTTTATATCTAGTAATGGTTATCTAATCATGAAGAAATATCTCAATATCGAAGCGAAACCCAAAGTGTCAAAGCAAAATAGAAAAAGCTGTAGAGAAGTGAATGGTAATGGCTTTGGGGTGAGCGCGAAGCATGGAAAATAATGTCTTCGAGGGAAATTACTGCGGAGCTTAGGAGTCGCTCTATCGTACACAGGAAAGACGTAAGTGTGTAGGCTAAGTGTCTTTTTCCAACTTATTTGACGCGCGTTTCTTCCAGTGATGAGTTTCAAAGTGGGTAAACGCAAAAAATACTGTGAAGTGCAAACACGCAAGAAATATAATCACTTTACGCATCATCGTGTTTGCTAAAAGCGTTTGTATTTTTTGAGTCGCTGAGGTTTTTGTACAAGGAGATTTTTTTTTTTTTGTGATTTTTGAGGTAGATTAATGTAGGCAACGTTGTTATGAAGACACACTGAATGATGTTTTAACGATTCAATCGATTGTAATTTCAAAACTTATTGAAATTGGTTATTGTTTTATTTATTCGACAGATACTCGTAACTTACTTTGTTCTACAGATGAATACAAAAATTTCAATCTACAGAAGTTATTTAAGATTTATGGAACGCGATTATCTTCGTGTAGAAGGTCTTTATCGATATTAATAATTTATAGAAGAAATGTATTCCGATTACCTACCATAGTTTCAAATACACGTATGTGAGTGCCAACTCTATCGTCAGTGTCCTTGGATAATATTGTTCACTGCCAGTCGATTACCCAATCGTTGATGCGAAAGAGATGTTTGACAGCCGGTTATTTGACGTGGCAAAGGTTACAAAGGGTGAATAATATGGTTGATGTTACTATGAAATGATACGGATACAGTTTGTTAAATTGAAATTGAGCTACATTATTTGGTTATTGTGCTTAATTTTGTAGAACTATTGGCTGCTACCTGTGAAAGGGATTTTCCGCTCACTGGCTGCTACACTTTGACTCCACCCGAGGTTAACGTTAACATTAACGGGTAAAAAAATATCTACGTTAAAAATACATTCGGGTTATAAGATGTCGCAGACTTTAATCTAGTGCCATTTAAATAAATTCTGTTTTTTACGGGATGGGTATGTGGTAACAAATATTCACACTCCTACACACAATTTTATTGTTAATCCACAATATCGAGCTGAAATTGATTTCATATCCACTGAAAAAAGGGTTTTACTGGTTAATATCGTAAAGGTATGTGACGAGGTTTACTTATTTATGCAACTTTAAGATTCAATTTCATACCAAATTAGTAGTTTTATTACTACTATAAAAGCTTGTATTAAGAATGATTACTTTCCTAGTAACGTATCGCTATTAAATCTGTATAACATCGCCTCTCATAAAATGGATCCAGACATAATAAACATGGTGTTATATATATATACTTCTGTTAAGCATTTTTTCTTAGTAAAATAACCGTAAATGAATAATGCTTCTAATACGATTTAATGTTATACGATCATGTGTACAGTGGATACAGACACCCATTGAGCCTTTTCCTAACTCACTGGGGTCGGCTTGGATTAGTGACTACGTCCTCGCCGTCCGCCCTGGACCCCAACTTGACCACGGTAACGCAGTGGCAAGTTGGGTGACCGAACGTCCTAGTCTGAACTTGGTGCCAATAAAATTGTGATCATGAATATTAGTGAACCCGACGATCCCCCGGTCCCGATACTGCCCTTTCCCGGGCAGTATCAACCGACGACTTAATGCATCTATCACGGACTCCGATGCCATTTGATTTGGGGGCTCGCGCCGCGCCGCCTAGTTGCAGCGCGATGTCGACGCCCCAAGGAACTGATGCTGCTGGGACTGACGATGGGTCAGCTCCCAGCAGTGTGAAGAAGAAGGGCCGCTCTTCGTCGCAGAAGAGGACCCTCGAGAAGGGGGGGCTGCCGCGCGACCGAAGCACCAGCTGCACCGGGTGGGGGTCCCTCCTCTCCAGTGATTCGGAGGAGGAGGTGCCGGTCAAGACGGTGCGTACGCGTCTTGACGCGTATAGAAGGCGGCCGCCAACCCCTCCTCCGTCCTCTGTACTGTCCCAGCGAAGTCGGAAGGAAATCGGTGGGCCGCCCGCGCGGGAGCTGATGAGCGTTTTTGCCCGCATGAACGCTGCCATGCGGGGCAATAGGAACGTGGCGGGGAGGAAGAAGATTGTGGCTTCACTAGTGGGTGAAGCCCAATCTTCCCTCGACAAGCTCCTCGCGCGGAGCTTCACTAAGGAGGAGGCGAGGCTCCGGAAGCAGGTGACGAGCCTGGAGGTGGAGCTCGCTGCTTCCCGGAAGCAGATGGATGACCTGCGGCGGGAGGTCGCTGACTTGACCAAGGTGGTCAAGGCGCCTCCCGGTCCCATGCTGCCGCCTCCTCCTCCTCCGACGGCTGGACCAGCGCCGAGAAAGGCGCCTAGAACCGCACCTACCACGGCGCCCACCACGGTGCCCACCACGGCGCCCACCACGGCGCCCACCACGGCGCCCACCACGGCGCCCACCACGGCGCCCACCACGGTGCCCACCACGGCACCTACCACGGCGCTCGGATCGCCGCCACAGCCTGTGCCGACTATGGTACAGGTCCTGACGGCGATCGAGAGGCGCCTCGCGGTCCTGGAGGACCGGGCGTACCGCCCTCCGCTAGCACGTCCCGCGTTCTCATACGCGGCGGCAGTTGGCGGTTCTCCCGCTCCAGGACCAAGCGGCACACCCGCTGTCCGCCGCCCCGCTCCGCCCCAGTCCGCTCCAGCGTACCGGTTGCCGGCCGAGACCGCGGCCAAGGCGCGGAAGGCGAAGGGGCGCGGCAAGAAGAGCGGCACCCCTGTCGCCTCCTCTTCCTCTAACGCTCCCGCTGCTTCTTTACATCCCTCCGGACGGGAGGGATGGGAGGTAGTGGGGGCCAAGAAGAGGCTTCGTCTTCCTCTTCTTGGCCTCTTCTTGGCTGCCAAGAAAGCGGCCAAGAAAGTGGCCAAAGCCGCCGCGGCGAAATCGCCGAAGAGGCCCCGCGCTCCTCGCTCCACAGCCGTCGTCCTTACGGTGACGACGGAGGGTGTGGAGAGGGGTGTGGGGTACGCTGATGTCCTGAGGACCGTGAAGTCCTCAGTCAACCTCTCAGCCCTTGATATCCAGGGGGGTCTCCGGTGCAAGACGAAACGCACCGGGGCTCGCCTCCTCGAGGTCTCCGGCGCCTCCAGCGGCCCTAAAGCTGACGCCCTAGCAGCGCAGCTTAGGGAGGCGCTGGACGCAGAAGCCGTCCGCGTCACCAGACCCACCAAATGCGCTTCATTGCGCATCATGGGTCTGAATGACGCGGCCATGACGGAGGAAGTAATCTCCGCCGTCGTGAAGGCGGGCAGCTGCCCCCGTGACCAGGTGAAGGCTGGAGACATCTCCTTCGGCTCCACTGGTCATGGGATGACAGTCGTCCAGTGCCCCGTCGCGGTGGCACTGAAAGTGACGGACGGACGAAGCCTCCTCGTAGGGGGCTTCCTAAAGGCGCAGGTGCACCTCCTTCGTGCCCGGGAAACCAGATGTTTCCGGTGCATGGTGGTGGGGCACGTCGGTGTGCAGTGCACAGCGGAAGTCACCGTGGGCGATCGGTGCTTCCGCTGCAGCCGGCCCGGTCACAAGGCAAGTGCCTGTGATGCCCCGCCTCGCTGCTTTATTTTTATTTATCATTTATTTCAAGTAAGCACATTAGGTACACACTCATATTTTGTTAGTAATAATAATAATAATAATTAAATCTTGGTGTTAGTTTGTACATGAAGGTCACAGCAATGGTTGACATAGCAACAGTCAACTCGGTCAGCAATCACCTTCAGGAGGGAGTTGGAACTCGCCCTGACCCTGCGCACGAACGAGGCAGCGCGCTTACGCATCGTAGTATAAAAACAATCTACTCGAGCCTTCGCGAACATGCCTGACGCGCTGCAGCGCCAGGGCAGTCCCATCAACCTCCTGAATGCGTTATTATATTGGACCCGGAGGGCCCCATACGCCTTCTGAGTGTAGTCAGCCCACAGACTGCACGTGTAAAAAGAAGTACAGTAAGCTCTGAAAAGAGTAATTTTAACTTGAGGTGAGCAACGTGCAAATCTGTGAGCTATCATATTCGCTCTGACAGACAGAGCCCTCCGTTCCCTACCCATATCAGCATTGTCCCTGAGGTCGGCGGTGACCAGGTGACCCAGGTATTTAAATTGCTCCACTCGTTCGAGCGCAACACCTCCGAGCCGCACGGGCGGTACACTATCCTTATACCGGGCCCCGCCGGACCCAAAGACAATATACTGACTTTTCTTTATATTGTACACAAGCCCGTGATCCGCTGCGTAAGCTTCAAACGTGGCCAGGAGCGATCTCAACCCACAGATTGAGGCGCTCAGCAGGACCATGTCATCTGCGTAGCTCAGATTGTTGAAACAAATTCCGTCAATGTGACACCCGACACGCTGGCTACTGAGCGCCTCAATCAGTGCGTTAACATAAACATTAAAGAGTGCTGGGGAGGTCAACCCCCCCTGCCTCACACCGCACTCCAACCTATATGGCTCCGACAAAGCTCCCGCCCATCTCACTCTACTGACCTGGTTCCCATACCAATACCGAAACATACTTAGCAGTTCCATAGGGATACCTAAGGTCTCCAGCTTCTTCCAAAGGACTTCGTAGGAAACCAGGTCATAAGCTTTCGACAGGTCTAAGAAACACGCAAAAACAGGTGTCTTCCGACATGTATAGTACCTGACAGTGCTTGAGACACAGGACCGCACTCTCTGTTGATAAACCAGGTCTGAAACCAAATTGGTTATCATGTATATTTATATATTTGTTCAACTGTGTCTCAAGCAGCCCATCAAGCACCTTAGCAAACACTGTAGCCAAAGATATTGGTCTATAATTGTTAATATCGGACAAGTTTCCCGTCTTATTCTTCACTACAGGAACAACAAGTGTTTCTATCATGTCAGGGGGTAGGTAGGAGTGACCGATACAAAGATTGAATAATAGAGCCAGAACTCTGGGTAAATGAGGTCCAGCGTTCAACAGATGCTCTATACTGAGCCCGTCGTGTCCGGGTGACTTGCCATGTGATGACTCTCTTATTAATTTATCTATTTCATTGGCAGTGAACCGGTTATTCACCCTATCACGACTAGTACCAGCACCCGGCGCTAAACGCTGTCCCCCCAGCTGAGATTTCACAAAAAAGTGACTCCTAAAACGATCAGCTATTTGCTTCGCATCACTCACACCATCCACACTTACAGGTAAGCCAGGCCGCGGATTTAACTTGGCAGTTTGATTCCAAAAACCACGGAAGTCGCGTTTAGAGTGATGAGAGGCAGCTATGTCTATTTTTACTTGATCTTGGTGATTTTGACACCATTTTAATTGAGACTTGAAGTACTTTCTACTCTCCCTCATTTCCTCATATATACTCCCAGTTGTAGGTTTCCCACACAACTGCCACATCCGAAACCTAAGTCTGGCTTCCCCATGAGCATGTCTAACGTGCCGATTTCAACCCACTACCTGCTTCCTCTTACGCGCTGTACTATTACTACTACAAACTGAAGCTTCGCTAAGAGCTTGTATGATATTTCTGTGTAAATTGTCAATTATATGTCTGTGTGAAATGTCATTACAATAAAAGTCACTACATAATCTAAATTCTAATGGAAAGTCAATTAATCGCAGTCTATTATTACATTCATTAAAATACAAATCTATTTGTTCCCTCGATCGATCACCCCATACAATATTATTATTATTATTTGAATAATTGATTACATTACAAATTCTATCAAATGCCAATAAATTTAATTTACATTCAAATGTCATTGGAAAGTGATCAGACCACATTACATCATTGTCAACTGAAACGTTAACAATTGAGTCAACGGCTGAGTGAGTGACAAGGCAGTGGTCAAGCCACCGTCTAGTGCCGTGAACTTCACTTAGAAACGTGTAAGTGTCACTGTCGGAGCCCAGTAGGTCCATGTCTACCGCAGACCACCTAGCTTCCTCACAATAATTTTGTAGTTCTCGCATAAACGGTTTGTTTGGGTGAGCATTGAAATCACCCAGTACGTACACAGATTCGACAGCACAGTCATCAACAATAGCACTCACCATACCGAGGCAGTCCATGAAGCACGGTAGATTATTTGTTTCGTCCGTAGGCATGTATATGCTCATCACTATGATAGGTCGATCACCGGCACTAATTTTAATGGCACAGATCCGTGGGTTTGCACAAGGAATAACTGACACGTTCCGAAACACAGCAGACCTCCACAATAGTGCAACACCTCCATGTGGCCTCCCCTTTAATATACCAGCCGAGGTGTCAATGGCTGACGTCCCTACAGCGCTATAATTCTTGTCAATCGAGCTTAAGTAAGGATTTAGATACGAGGCGGAGGGCAAAACTGCGGACCCCCGGGTCGGCAGCACAACCTGCGCCGCCTCGAGGCCAAAGCCTCGTCCGTCCGTGAGAGCGGTGGGGGTGCCGCTACTGCACGGCCAAATGTTTCTCGGCGGGATGCTGATATGGACGTCCATTAATGTCTGACGCCCATATCCGCATCCTGCAAGTGAATTTGAACCGCTGCCGCGCTGCTCAGGATCTTCTGTACCAGAGCATCCGACAGTGGTCCATAAACTTGGCCGTGGTCGCCGAGCCGTACTACGTCCACCCGGGAAGCCCGGTGGACGAGGACGGCTCGGCCTGTTTTAACTTCGGGGGGTCCGCCGCAGACAACTCGCGCCTTGCTATCATTGCAAGGGGCCGCGGGTGTGTTGTGGCGGAATATGATGGGTTGGCAGTCGTGGCCACCTACATCTTGCCGACACTGAACGAGACTCAGTTTGAGCTATGGCTCACTGAGCTCGACGTCGTCTTCGCTGCGTGCCGTCCTCGCCCTGTCCTGCTTCTGGGAGACTTCAACGCCTGGAGTGAGGCGTGGGGCTCCCGGGAAACCAGGGACAAGGGGAGGCTTCTTGAGGACTGGACCAGAACACGTGGTCTGGAGGTCCTCAACCGGGGGAATGTCGCCACCTTCTG
Organism: Nudaria mundana; assembly: GCA_963556515.1. Lineage (NCBI taxonomy): Eukaryota > Metazoa > Arthropoda > Insecta > Lepidoptera > Erebidae > Nudaria > Nudaria mundana. The sequence continues at coordinate 10,554,195 of OY748293.1, forward strand.
GCGGCGGGGGACCAGCTCGGTCGTGGACGTGTCATTCGCGACCTCTGCCCTCGCCGCCCGTATTACTGGCTGGCACTTGGAGGAGGGTGAGGAGACGCACTCGGACCATCGGTACATCCGATTCGATGTCGTCGCCCCACCTGACCTCCCACGGCCGGTAGAAAATCCCCTGGATCCGCGTTGGGCACATCACCATCTGGATCTGGAGGCTCTCCTGGAGGCATCCATTCTGCAGGCCTGGATTCCGGCACCGGACCGGCCTGCCGATGTGGATGCCAAGGCGGAGTGGTTCATGAGAGCCATGTCGCAAATCTGTGATGCGGCGATGCCTAGGGTTACACCCAGACCGGCAAGGAAGCAGGTGTACTGGTGGTTGCCGGAGATTGCACAGCTGCGCGCAGCATGCATCTCCGCCCGCCGCCAGTACACCAGGTTTCGCCGGAGGCATCGCCGCCCAAACCCTACCGGCTAAAGGTAATCTCCAGGAGACAATAAAGCGGGCCAAGACGGCGGCCCGCGAGGAGCTTTTGGAGACCCTGCAGCAGAACCCATGGGGGCGCCCGTACCTACAGGTCAGGGAGAAACTCTGACCTAGATCGCCCCCACTGACCCAGAGTCTCCAGCCGCAGCAGCTGGAGCGGGTCATGGGCTCCCTGTTTCCGACGAGCGCGGAGGAGCACGTCCCTCCGCGCATGGCTCCGTCTCTGCCCGACGCGGATAGCATCAGTGAAGACTACGTACCCGAAGTCAGGGTGGGGGAGCTAGGTGCGGCAGTACTCCGGCTTAAACGCCGGAAAATCACTGCCCCCGGACCCGACGGCATTCCTGGCCGTGCATGGGTCCTGGCCCTCGAAGAACTCGGGCCTCGACTGATGGGGCTCTTTAGCGCATGCCTCGAAAGGGGCCAGTTTCCCAGTTCTCCAGTGTGGAGGACTGGGAAACTGGTCCTGATTCGTAAGGCGGGGCGGCCGGTGGACTCACCGTCCGGATACCGGCCGTTCGTGTTGCTCGACGAGGTGTGTAAGCTCTTTGAGCGAATTATCGCGGAACGCTTTGTCGAGCATCTCTCGACGGTGGGGCCAGACCTGGCGGACAACCAGTACGGTTTCCGTCGGGGACGATCCACCGTGAGCGCGATCATGCGCGTCAAGAGCCTGACGGAGGAAGCAGTCTCGCAGGGCAAGGTGGTGGTGGCGGTGTCTCTTGACATCGCCAACGCGTTCAACACCTTGCCATGGAGCTGCCTTAGGGAGGCACTCGTGTATCACGAAACGCCTCTCTACCTCCGTCGTATTGTCGGGGCCTATCTCTCGGAGAGGGCCATAGCTTTCCCCAGCTGGCTCGGGCCAGCTCGGCGAGATGTGTCGTGCGGTGTTCCGCAGGGGTCGGTCCTGGGGCCGCTTCTGTGGAACATCGGCTACGACTGGGTGCTGCGGGGTGCGTTGCCTGAGAGCGTCGGCGTAACGTGCTACGCCGACGATACCCTCGTCACGGCGCGGGGTGCAACGTACCAGGAGGCAGCACTCAAGGTCACGACGGGTGTTGCTAAAGTCGTGGGTCGGATACGGCGGTTGGGACTGGAGGTGGCCTTGCACAAGTCCGAGGTTCTGTGTTTTCATAGACCTCGGAACGGTCCACCTGAAGGTTCCAGCATAAATGTGGGAGGCGTTAGCATCGGCATCAAGCCCTCGATGAAGTATCTAGGGATCGTACTTGATAGCCGATGGAACTTCGGACCACATTTCCGAAGTTTGGTCCCCAAGGTGACACAGGCATCGGTCGCGCTTTCGCGACTGATGCCCAACCTAAAGGGACCCAACGCTTCCTGCAGGAGACTGTACCTGGGGATCGTGCGGAGTATGGCCCTATACGGGGCCCCCTTATGGGCGGCGCGGTTGACGGCCAACAACTCAACGCTCCTTAACAGACCGTTGAGGACCTTGGCCGTCAAAACAATAAGGGGCTACCGCACGATCTCCGGAGAGGCTGCATGTCTCCTAGCCGGGACCCCTCCATGGGACCTGGAAGCGAGAGCCCTTGCGTCATTGTTCCAATGGCGCAAGGAGACGCTGGAGCGGGTTCACAGGCCTGCGTCTCGAGAAATCGATGACCGGCGGTCCCAACTCCGCCAGGATCTCATGGAGTCATGGAGGGTGCGACTTGATCAACCCCAGGTGGGGTGCCACCATCATCGCGGCGGTGTGACCGATCATGGACGATTGGCTGCAGAGGCAGCATGGTGACCTCACGTATCGTGCGACGCAGATCGTTACCGGGCATGGATGCTTCGGTAGCTATCTGTTTCGCATCCATCGTGAGGTCACAAGCCGGTGTCAACTCTGCGAGGTTTCCGACGACGACACCGCACTTCACACGTTGGTGGAGTGCTCAGCGTGGGCGAGTCAGCGCAGGGACCTCGTAGTGGGTCTGGGCGTGGATACCAGTAGGTGGAACGCGGCCGTGTCCTTCTGCGAGCAAGTCGTGCTCGCGAAGGAGGCGGCCGAGAGGGAGAGGGAGCGTACCCTCCCCGCCGAGTTCCGTAGTCAGCGGCGAGGGCGCCGCAGACTCATCTACGCCCAAGACCATCAACCTTCATGATCGGGGCCTGAGGACGGCGGGATCACCACCCGTCGTCCTTACAGAAGCAGGCTAGAAGGGTTGCGTGCTGCGGGGCCTTTGCCCCATAGCACGCAACCAGATTCACTCACTGACGCGGGATAAAACCCTACCCCAACGACGCGGGATTTTCATCCCGACCCAACCCCCGCAGAGACCACAGAGGTGGTCAAAGTCCGCCGGGCGCCACTGGAAATACGTTCTGCTTGTAACCAGAGACGCCCGGCAACGGACGTTAGAGCGGCCGCGGCCTTGGTCGCGGAACTAAAAAAATAAAATAAAAACTGGGGTCGGCTTTCCAGTGTGCGTACGATGCGGCTGAACTCCGATGTTTTTCGTGAAGCGACTGCCATCTGACCTCCTGTTCCTATAGAAATTCTGTACGTTCCCAACACAAATACTAGTAGCATCGGATCGGTTCCTATTTTTAACTGACTTCAAAAAAGGAAGAGGTTCTCAATTCGACTGTTTTTAGGGGTCTGTACCCAAAGGGTAAAACGTGAACTCTATTACTGAGACTTCGCTGTCCGTCCGTCCGTCCGTCTGTCTCCACGCTGTATCTCATGAATTGTGATAGTTAGAAAGTTGAAATTTTCACAGACGATGTATTTCTGTGGCCCCTATAACTATATTTAAGGGGGCTCCCATACAACAAACGTGATTTTTTTCTTTTTGGTACGGAACCCTTTGTGCGTGAGTCCGACTAGCACTTGGCTGGTTTTTTTTTATGTTTGTTAACTCATAAATTTCATCTGGGTGAATCGATTTTGAAAATTCTTTCTGTAAATTGATGTTACATTTTAATCTCCGTGGGCTCACTCTTTTGATTTCATCCAAGATTATTAGTTAAGTTGCCTTGACGAACTACGCATTAAAATAAGTTATTTTCAATATCGTGACGGGTTTACTGCTGGGCTAAAAACTTCCTCAAAAAAAGGAGACGGATGCGGTTTTGTTTTACTCTCTAAGGGCAAAATAAAACATTAAATAAAATATTGAAGCTTTTATTTACAAAATTACCAACATAATATATAATATCACTTTGGGAATTTACAGGTTTACTTGCATAACGCCATAAATATACCTACCTATTACTATTCAATAAAAACAATAGTGATTACAATTCCTCAATTTTATACAGTCGCCTACTTTGAGGCTAGGCGTAGGAATGTTCAGAAATATAGATGTAATTATTATTGGAAGTACAATATTTGCAATACCTAAATACTATTACATATAAAAAACAATAGTTTAATTAAGATATAAAATTGTTTCAGTATATTGATTATTTTCAAGCGCCCACGACCGACATTCATGAAAGTTTAATTTATATAAGATTTCGAACAATATTCACGCTTAAGGTGTTGTTTTTCTTGAATTTTATTATTTTTCTGTTCATAGATATATATTTTATTACTTTTCAACGTTAAGAGACACAATATGAAGTAGGCGCATAGTAGGTATATATGGAAAAATAACCACTATTTTATATTTAAATTATTGTAGTGTTATACATTAAAGAAGCATACAAGTTCAGAATGTTTTAGACACAATAATTTTAAGTTTTTGCCAATTCAATAATTTGTTTCCAAATATTTTAAATTTTAGATACTATTATTTTGTAAATTCTGGCAATATAACATGGTTAGTAAATAAATATAAATTATACCTAATTGTATATTGGATCTTATTTTTTATATTTTTTTATATTGTGTCTGTTTCGAAACGTTACAACTTCTATTTTATAAGTGCAATCATGTTATAATAGAAAATACTAAGTTTTAAAGTAAGATGTATTAAAAGGTCTCCTCTGCAATTTGCGTAAATTACTAAGATGCATTAGTCTCATTATAATCTAATATGTACAAGCAAATTTATATCTCTGTCCCAAGATGCATGAAAGATTTCGTTGAAATAACCCTTTATCATGATACAAAAGTACTCTCGAAACTATAGTTTTATTTTATTCAAGAAAAACTGAAATCATTTTATTTGGCATTTTTCTATTACTACAAAGCGTAATTTACATTTATTGTCACAGGTGTGAGAAGAAAATATACCAAACATAATATTTAGAAGTAGATACAAAAAGGCATTTAAACGGTATTTTACTTAAGTATATTTTTAGTCTTTTTATTTACAAAAATTTTATGTTACAACTTATAATACATAATAACAATAACGTCTGCATTTATATCTACATAAATATGACATAGATATGTTTCAGACATTTAAAAGTAAAAAATAACATTCCTCCGAATCGCCTTAAGGTAAATAAATCTTTGTGTTTGTCCTGCGAGCTTTATACAAGAAGATAATTAAACCACTGATTACATGACAAACCCAATATAATGTATCTACAGAATACATAATTAGTTATACGATATTAGTTTCAGTTCGTTGAATTAGTTACGTTCAATAATTACTGTTTTTGGAGGGGCTCGTGGTCTAGTGGATAACTGACAATGTTAACACACTGCAAAGGTAAAGCAACATAGTCAGGCCGATCTTAGGATGGGTGACCATTTCTTAAGACACAGACCCCTCCGTGCCTCGGAGGGACGTTAAACCGTGGGTCCCGGTTGTCGTACGAACATCTATGGCAGTCGTTAGGGGTAGTTGGCGCCCTAAATCAAAAATCTGACCGCTCTAACTACAGAACTTCGATATCGCACATGGGTTGTGGAGGTCAGATGGCTGTCGCTTCACGGAAAATATCGAAGCTCAGCTGAACCGAGTTGGGAAAAAGCTCGGTGAATGATGAATAATTACTTTTATAACGTGGCAAATTCCTCGCTTTCCTCATATCAATTCCTTAGCATTCAGCACAGCTTCGTAGTGATTTACAATATATTATAACGAAAATAGTGTATTGCTATTCTTGACACGTTCTAAATGCAAGCTGTCAGTAACTTATGAATGTTACAATATGACAATTTCAAGGCGAGAGAGAATCCGCGATGTGAATAATCTTGTAAAGTGGCTAGATTTTATTTTATTTTTATTCATGTGGATTTGTGTAGTTTGAAATGATAACATTTATACCAATACAATTTAGTACCCCCTCGGTAATTTATAAATTACCTTTAGCTAAGTAAATGTAATTAAACCAAATAAATCGTAGAGTAAGTATTTAAATGCAATTATAAAACTAGAGCAAATTACGATTTTTTTTTTCAAAAGAGTTGAATATGTATAGGTACTAAAACTATAACCTAAGGCTTTCATCTGAGGTATACCAAAAAATAGTACGAAATATTGAAAATTCAGGTAACTAAGTAGGTATTCGTACTAACTTTTATTAAAAAATTATAATCGCTTAAATACTTATTACAAATATAAATGATGTGTTGAGTTCATTAATTTATTAACGAACAAACAGTCAAACTGCAATGGAAGACGAAAATAATAACGATAGATAGATATTATTAAGAAGTATTCGTTAATAGAAAATAATTTTAAATATAGATATACTTAATTTGCACATGTATAAAATTGTTAAGTTTAAAAATGTATTTACAATAATTTCTAACTACTTCTATGACGTTGTTTTAGACCCTCAATATTATCCACAAAACATAGTTATTTTTTAGTTATGTTCATAAATATTATCATCAGAATTGGATTCATTATTTTGTAGTATAATTGTTTACATAAGATTACACAATCACTCAAAAATTAATAGGTACAATAATTTTTTATAATTGCGAATGTAAATACATAATAAAACAGTTTAATTATAGCCAATACGTGAATAAAAATACCGAAGTATTTATGAATAAATCTAAGCTTTAAGCCGACCGGTAGGTAAAATGTAATGGTAAAATGAATAATTTTGAGGCTTTGCAAAATGTACGCCGTTTATTACCCACCGGACAAACCCAGCGTGGTGAGGAGAAAATATAGTTTTCTCTTTGGATACGATTTCAGGCTCCAATAAGTTACGGATACGGATACTGTAGTTTGTATTGAATCTTCGTAGATATAATATACCTCCATATTATTTTGCTTTAGTAAAAGATTTCGTTATTCAAAAATAGGAGCGCTTACAGTTGGTTTAACAACTGATTTCATTTGCAGTAAAATAATTGATTGTAGTGATCACTTTAACAACAATACATTTAAAGATTTTAGAAAAAACCTTTACAAGAATTAAAGTGGGCCACAATCACTATAATCTATGGTCACTAATCAATTGAACATAAAATAAATACATTGTATTTGTTACTATTTAATAGTATTTTGGCAATTGACATCCTAGTTTTGTTTTGTGATTACTTGAGGCCATTTTTATTATTTTATTTTTTGCGTTCTTTACTAATTAATGCTCGTACTCTTTTCAGATTTGTGATCGTGATCTCGTCGTTTGGTTGGAGTTGTAACGCTCTTCTGTAGGAGGTTGCTGCGGCAGCATACTTGCCATTTAGATGGAGTATAGCACCAAGATTAGATTGGTACTCTGCGTCCTGAAATAAAACATGATATGTAGTCTTTGAACAAAACAGTAATTTCTTTGGAGACAGTTAAAAATCGACTTCAAATTACTGGAATGGGACCAAATTGAAATGGGTTCAGTCGGAAAGCAGTTTTCAATTAAAAAAAAATATAATCGGCTCACCCAGTCGAAAGATATTTTATGGTAACAAACATAAACAAAACAATCGAATTGAGAAGTCGGAATCGCCTTTTTTGGAAGTCGGAGAAATTACGAACTTTCAATGGTTAGCTTCAGATTACAGAATAATTTGCTAAGTTTGCCCCCTATTACGAGGGACTAACAAAACTACTGGATGTGGGTATGTATTGCACCTCTGTCAACCCCTCAAAGATATAGGCGTGATTATAAATCATTATGTGCGATTATGTGCATTAGGTACGATCAAGCAGTATCCTTCTACAATATAATTTGATCAATATGTTTTAACCATACTAAGACTGACTAAGAGAATATTGTGTGGTGAGGCGTTTGTTCCTAAAGAGTATTTTGAATAGCTAAGGCCCTATGCACTATGCAAAAATACCTAAAGTGCTCGAGATGGCAATAGGCTCGCCCCCTGTTACGTGGGACCAAATCAACTGGCGAAATGTTGGCGTAATGAATGTCTCTGTCTTCCCTTTAACCCTTTAAATAAAATCTTTTTTAAAAGAGAAGATTTAAGATTTTTTTTAAGTACCAAAGATTGTCTACAAAATTAACATTTCGATAACAAACTAAAGTACAACATACCTAATGTGGTTATTCTTCTTACAAAACTCAATAACTATCAACGTAAGTAACTGTACAGACTCTAGCTTCATTCACAATTAGTATTTACTGTATGTACTTACAGAAGAATTTAAGTTCACTACTAAAGATAGTCAAATTGACAGATTCCTGCAATCTGTTAATGAGATTCTGGCCACTGACGGAGGCGACTGACAAAATATACAGAGCCCTTTACCACCTATACGCTTTATACTTTTTTGCCTTCTCTCCAAGTATACAGGTTACCAAATAACAAAACTTTACTTAGAAGCTCATTATAAATTTGGCTCGTTTCTTACAACAGCCGTATTTATTTAGGACGTCATGTCACGTGAGAATTGTAATAAGGGCCAGTCATGAACAATGGCACATTATTGACTTATGTACTCAAAGTTAACAACAAACCGTAACTGTAAATATGTATTTAGGGCAATGAATGTGTATAGAAATGTCTGATGAATATTATAACAGAGATATTTAAAAACTTTTAACATAGAAAGTATCAAATAACATGATATAAATACGTCTACGAGTATCGGTTCAAAACAAAGTTCTTTGAAAATACAAAGTTGAGAGATCAATTTTGAAGACTCGAGGAAAATTGTCTTCGATATAAACTTAGTTTCTGGCGGTTTAAATAAACCGCAATTGCTCACTAGTCTATTGAACCCTGCCCCTTTGTTCAGCGATACGTTTAAATTTAGGTAGTTGTTCGTAAGGTAGTTAAATTCCGTTGAGTGTTTTTGTTTCAGATAGTGGGTAGTTTTATAAGACTTTATTTACTCTCTATTTTTAAAGATCAAACATAAGACTCCAGTACTTAATACACATCCTTTAGTATTTGTTACTAGAAGCCCAATACATTTTGTAGCAGCTTTAATTACAATGAGTATCAAGGGCCTACTGATAAGCACAATGTTTTGCCAGGGTGTCACTTATCTATCACTTACTCACTACCGGCAATTTTAATACTTTTAAACCTTCACTGAACTTCCTAAAATGTTTTGAGAAGAATTTAAACGGTCCTGCCGTTCTCAAGTTTTACCGAGACAAATGAACGGCAATTCATTTTTATTTGTAAGAGAAGAATAAAAAGAACATAGAAGAAGCCTGTATTTAGAAGTAGAAAAGTTAGTTTATTTCCTTGGTTTATGAGTTTATCCCATAACACAAGCTTATAAAAAAACGTCCTACATATTTTTAGGTAAACTAAAGGATTTCAACTGCTTCGGTCGGTAGTACATGGGCTTTCGACTCCGGAGTCTATATAAATGTTTTATGAAGACGTAAGTAACTCTGTGTGTTATGTGTAGTTAGGGTATACCGTACTGAAATGTTTATATTCAGTCTATAAAAGTAAAAAATACCGACGTCCACTAGAAAACAAAAAAAAACAAATCATCAAAGGTGAGCGTTGCCAACTCTGCTATCTTTTTGCACATTCAGTGAGTAACCTATAGGTATTATATCTCAAAATATACAATATCATGAATTTACTTTGAATCCAAACACTTTAAATTAAGTTTCACAATATAGGTTTATTAAATCTGAGAATGTAATTTAAGATTAGCATTAATTGTCATTCTGCATAGCATTAAATAATGCGAAATAATTTTTCGATTGTAAATAGTGAAAAATGATGTTTTAACATTTAATGAACAAGCAGGATATTTACCATGATTATATTGTTCTGGAGTTTCCGATATACGTCACTGTAACAAACGCTATGTGATCATGACGGAGGAGCAGTTCCTTGAGAATGTTAATAGAGATTGAGAATGTCAATAGTAGTGATCATGACTGTTTAAATGAAAAATAAACTTACACCTGGATTTAGTTCTACCGCCCTCGCGTACCATCGTTCTGCAGACCGACAACGTCTCGCGTCCCTCAAAGCACGCGCAGCTGAGGCAGCTCGAGCCCCGTCACTAGGTGAGAGTTGAGCTGCTGCAACTAGCTGTTCTGCTGATTCCCGAAGCCTACGTTGTGATCTTAGGAACATACCTAAAATCATATTCAATATTAATCATGGAGCTTTGAAGGTAATTGTCGAGTAGAATATTGAATAACCGCAAGTTTTAGTTTTTAGGGTTCCGTGCCCAAAGGGTAAAACGGGAACCCTATAAGTGAGACTTCGCTGTCTGTCCGTCTGTCTCCAGGCTGTCTTTCATGAACCATGATAATAAGAAAGTTGAAATTTTCACATTATTTCGTATTTCATTATTAGTATTTCTGTAACAAAAATACTAAAAAACAGAATATAATCAATATGTGGCGCTAACCTTATATCTGACGTCATACGTCTAGATACTACAAGAAGGCGCACCCAGACCTTCGAGTACCTACCATATTCCACCAATACCTAGATGCGCACACGCACTTCAACAAGTACACAACTCGTAGAATATTCTAGTACTATAGGTACTTGTATACATTATTATAAAAGCGAATGCATGTCAACAATAATTCATTCATCCACATACTGTGTTACTGTAAACGTCCCAATATACCTCCCAACAAACACTACAAATATTTCGGAGGGCTCTCATACAATGAACGTAATTTGTATTGCCATTTTATAGGTAAGGGTTTTAGCGCGCGTCCGCGTCGTCGCCTGTCGCTACATTTGCCGCGTCCGACGCGGCGCCGCTCGTAGCTTGGGCAGCTACAACTCAAACAAACGCTTGCAAAGACGCTTCTCCTTGAACGCTCCAAACATTGCCGTATGTTTGTGTTACTGGCGGCCCGCTTCGCGGACCGCACCGCTCGACGCGTCGCGTCTCCTTAAACGAGCCCTAATGGTACGGAACCCCTCGTGCGCGAGTCCGACTCGCACTTGGGTGGTTTTTTGTTATTTATTCTGTAGACTTTAAAAGTTCGTTAAAATACCGTTGATCAAAAAAATCGTTTAAGCATTGGAATTTTAAGATCATCTGGAATTCACCTGGACAGTTTCTGCCTAATTTAAGTAAAATTGTAAAGTGTCTTACCAAACTGATCTCTCACTTCTGGGTCTTTTGGTGCTAATTCAAGTGCTTTTTTAAACCAAACTTCAGCCTCCATACTTCTACTGGCCTGTAACAAAACAGTACACCATTATTTTTCATTGTTGCATTCAAATGAAGATAAACATATTATCATAGACAATCCACAATCTGATTTACATTCAACAAATTCCCTACATAAGAGAAACCCTAGGCTCTGAAGTGGAAACTTTGGATAGAAACACCTGCTGTCCTCAAGCCGAACAATAAGATACTTCCGTACACATGTTATTGGTATTAAGTAGTATTGTATTTGAGTGAGTGAGAGAGGTATGACATTATATCACTATTGCATATTGTTCTCACTAGTCACTGCTTACTCTTACCGTTATTACATAAAGCTATCACGACCATTATATATAACGACCAACAATCTTTTCTACAGCCAACAATTTGGCTTTACTCGCGGAAAATCTACCACCGATGCGGGAGTAACCCTTGTTAGCTTGATTTACGACGCATGGGAGGGATCGCAGGATGCCATTGGGGTATTCTGCGATCTGTCTAAAGCATTTGATTGTGTTGACCATCAGACACTTTTGCTAAAGTTACGTCGGTATGGTTTTGACAAAAAATCCTTAGAACTATTAGTATCTTACCTGACAGATAGGCTGCAGACTGTTCATGTGAACAACGTTAAGTCAAACGGAACTAACGTCAAAATAGGCGTACCTCAGGGATCAATTCTAGGCCCTTTTCTCTTCTTGGTTTATGTTAATGACTTGTCTCGCATGATCGAGGCACAAGCGTGCATAGTAATGTTCACAGATGATACATCACTTATATTCAAAGTAAATCGGCATAGTACAGATGCGAATAATGTTAATAATATTTTAAATGATATTTCAAATTGGTTTTCTACAAACAACCTATTGTTGAATGCAGAAAAGACCAAATGCATTAAATTTACAATGCCCAATGTCAGACAAGCAAACGTCCATGTCGTGCTGGGTAGCCAAAGGTTAGAATTTGTAAATAACACTACCTTTTTAGGAATAACAATAGATTCTAAATTACAATGGGGTGATCATATCACCATTTTAGCTCTGTTACGGGTTCTGTCAGATCATGTTTGCGGCCGTATTTATCAACCGATTTTCATCAAAATTTACACACACACTCCTTGCTTACAATTTATAACATTGAATGATATTTTTTGGATTGGATGAAAAATGAAAGAGTAATAAAGAAAATTGAAAAATACATTTTCTAAACAAAGCTCCCGAAGTCTACGGTTCACAGAACCACTAGTAAAAATAAACTACTCCCTCCGTGTTATCGGCTTAGCAAGGTTAGTCACTCTTTCAAGGGGGAAGGTATACGCTTTTATAATAAATTGCCTGAATCGGTCCTTTGTATGCCCGACAATAAACTTAAAACCTTTATAAAGACCACTTTATGGCAAAAAGCATATTATAAGACAGTTGATTACCTTAACGATAAAAGTGCCTGGCTTGAGCATGGTGCAGGCGCCTCCTAAAATGCCGTAATTGTAGCATATTTTGTACTTAGGTGACCACACGCTTATTGATTTTGACACGAGACCAATGTATATTCGTCCACATTTAGTCTTAAGAAAATGTGTAAATGTATCAATTATTGAAAAAGAGTTTGATTGAAAAATATTGAAAGAGAGTACATGTAAATATAGAAGCAATGATATTTTTTATTTTAAGTACTTACTGACGTTTGTAAGAGTCATTTAGTGACCTATACAAATAAATAAATCATTTCAATTTCATTTCTATTTCAAGTCAGCAGCAGCAACAGCAACATCAACATCAACATATAGCAAAAACTTGTATCATAATATCGAACAATATAAAAATCATAGAGCAAGCAAACTTGCACAATGGATCCTACAGACGTTAAACAAATTATCTAGCAAGGGTTTCACCCTTACCTCAGTAATATTTCCCCCTTAATACAAGCATCTACACTCTGTAGAGTGCACATCCGCTATTGCAATATAAATATTTATAAACCTGTTAAGAATACACGGGTTGCCGTCGACATGCCTCTTGTGTAAGAGACAATATAGGGGTGGCACATGATAATATACTACAATGGTGAATGGTAGATTAAATAGGTAAAATTCCCAAGAAATTTACTTACATTTTTAGCGAGTATTTGAGCTAATGATACATGCGTGCCCGCGTGATGTGGTGACGCTGCCACAGCTGACAATAAACTATGCTCAGCTAAGGGCCACTGTTGAAGCTGAACATAGACCTCTCCCACCATTGAAAGGACACTCTGTGAAAAGAAATGAGACTTAAATATGGTTTTTAAGTACCTATAATTAGATTTCTTTCCCCTCCATTTGAATTAGTAACAAGAATTTGAGACTAAACGCTAAATTGTAATATTTTAAGTTTAATTCTAATAAGTAATAGTTCTATAAGTAAACTTTCTTATATCAGAATCATAAAGATGATTTAAAGTCCAATCTCGTCAAAACCTGTATCTAACACGATTATACCGACTTGAAACGGCTGGACCGATTTAAACGGGACTTTCACTGGTCGATAGTTAATATTATAGGGGGTAACTTTGGCTACTTTCTATCCCGGAAATGTGTGACCTTGGAAATTAAAAAATGAATCAACGTGGGCGATGCCGCGATAATGAGCTGTCGATGTGATAACGTGTCAATACTTTGTTATTTTTGGAATGTGTTCATGCATTACTATTATATAAAATTTGGATGTGTCAGTGCTTATATTTATGTAAAATGCGAGTGAAAATGCACGTGCCTTAAGTATAGAAGATTCTCTTACATGTCGCGTCCATCCAACGACTGGAGCATTTCTGTCTGGTAAAATTTGCAGTGCTTCTTTATATGCCGACAAGGCTTTATGCCAGTGCCCTCGTTGAGAATGTAGCGCTGCAAGTTGCACGAGGGCTGACACCCTTGCAGCGTTATGTTCTCGTCGATCTCGAACCCTGACACCTTCGGCTCGGGAGCCAGCACGAAGTGCACTTGCCGCTTCAGGGAGACGTCCATCCGCCATCAAAGACGTCCCTAGGTTCACGTAGGCCACTATAAAAAAATAATTTGCCTTTTTATTTATTTCAACGATCTTGTTAAGGCAACCAAATACTCAGATATTCTATTATCGTTTTTAATAATATACCAAGCTCCAGACAAATGATATTGATCATTATTTTGTTTCAAAATACGAACACAAAAGTTAACTTTAAACATCACATTATATTTCTTTTTAGTAAACAATCATCAAAACTTGTTCAAAGTTGCTGAACAATTTTAGCCCTTATTAAAAGTTATTTTATATCTAAAGGACAACAAGCTCTTTAAAACCAACAAGAAAAATTAGAACAATGTTAGGTGGCAGCGACCTTCTTTGACAATAATTTCATAAGACAATCAAATTATTAGTAAAAGCTAAGAGCTATGAAAAAATACCAAGGATGCTTTTTTTAATAATTAATTTAACTGAAGTACTTACAGGCCATTGAGGGTCTAAAATAAATTGCTCTCTCGAAACTTTTGATGGCATCACTGTACCGTCTTTGGTTCTGAAGCAATATTCCTCTGTAACAAACATAAACACATATTTAAGATAACATAATATACGATGAAAAAAAAACAGATTTCATGTAAACATAGTTCATAACATGTAAGCCAACATGTAAAAATTTGGTGATATCGTACAGCAAACCATTAGGTTTTATTACATTTTGTATTTAACAAAATAAAATGTTTTTACATATCTATAATGTCACCCATTTCTCACGCTCCCAGGCAATGTTAGTCTAAATGCTATCAGAGTTCCGGCCACAGTTGCGGCGAATCTTTTTACCGGTGCCCAGTGAGCATACAAGTGACCACTTCAAAGCCACAAGCTGCTAGCGTGCCAGCTGTGCACACTCCACACTTGACTACAGTAACTGCCATAATGCCATCCCGTCTTTAGAATTTTCGTCTCAGTAATATAAATTCAAGATTTATCTGGTTTTTAAATGTGTTAGATTTTGACCGCTTACTCACACACCTAGTCATATTATTACAAATTCAGGTCTTTATCCCCGAAAGGAAAAAGAAGAGACCTTTTTTTAAGCTCATATTTCACCAGACATATTATTGTCGTTTCCTGGCACTTCAGTATATTTGCCAGAGCTTCGGCCCGCCGCCGCCGGTCAGCAGGTGCACCGCACGCAAGTGAGGATGACGTAGAACTCGAAGAATAGGGCCCCTTTGAACCCCTTAGCCTCTAACTCAAACATTTAAATGAACAACAGTTTATTGGTCATTGTATTTCAAATCATATTTTAAGCATAGCTGAAGTAACCGAATCTAACCTTAGTACTAAGCTGTATGTTTGTAGACATTTAACGCTTAATGGCAAGTTAATGGTCAAAACAATGACAGTTGGTCCTCATTTCCGTAATTAAATTGCATTTGTGCGTCGCTATGGCTATATAAACTGGAAATTGTACAAGTCTGGGAAACTCAAACGAACTGAAATAAAACAATGGTAAGTAAAAAATTTAAAAAAAAAAAAAGTCTCAGAGAGAACAGCTTTTTCTGAACAGCTGTTCTCTCTGAGACAGTCTTGATAATGCCTCGTTTAGAGGCGAAACAATTGTCGACGTTTTGTTGTCCTTTTGATTCTGCGAAAAATTAATGCTATTAATTAATGCTAAAAAGTTTTTTTTTTTTTTTTTTTTTTTTTTTTTTTTTTTTTTTTTTTTAATTTTTTACTTACCATTGTTTTGTCATGGATTTTCGCCAAGTAACGCCTGTTTCTATCCAATATTTGAACTGAAATAACTCAATTTGTTCATGCACGTCTGACTTGTTAGGCAGCTATCTTTAATGCCTGCACTTACTATTTATCTACGCGTAAGCGTAAAAACAAATTAAGGATTGTTGTAGTGTTTGTGTTGAAAAAAAAACCTAAAATTAAATAAATATTGTTGGACATGCTCACACAACGTCATCTAACCCAAACTAAGTTATAAGCTTGTTCTATGGGATCTAGACAACTGATAAACTTACTTATATATTTCTAAATACGTACAAAACATACATAGATTAAATAGGTCTATAATTTGGTAAGCTCTACCTTAAACTACCGGGATTGTATATATACCTACCGCGAAGTGCCCGGGATTCCAAGTTTTTGAGTCTACCAGTAATAGATACCACATTCTTTTTATCATAAAAAGTATGTAAGTATTACTTTTTTTCTGCGAGCAAGTCGTGCTCGCGAAGGAGGCGGCCGAGAGGGAGAGGGAGCGTACCCTCCCCGCCGAGTTCCGTAGTCAGCGGCGAGGGCGCCGCAGACTCATCTACGCCCAAGACCATCGACCTCCATGATCGGGGCCTGAGGACGGCGGGATCGCCACCCGTCGTCCTTACAGAAGCAGGCTAGAAGGATTGCGTGCTGCGGGGCCTTTGCCCCATAGCACGCAACCAGATTCACTCACTGACGCGGGATAAAACCCTACCCCAACGATGCGGGATTCTCATCCCGACCTAACCCCCGCAGAGACCACAGAGGTGGTCAAAGTCCGCCTGGCGCCACTGGAAATACGTTCTGCTTGTAACCAGAGACGCCCGGCAACGGACGTTAGAGCGGCCGCGGCCTTGGGCCGCGGAGCTAAAAAAAAAAGTATTACTTTTTTGTAAGCATACAATCTATCCATAATACTTAAGTGACACATTTTCGCTCTATTCATCTCCCACAGTCATAATCGGAGCCACAGCTATTGTAACTGATTCATATGTCGGAATATTCAACTATCTGACTAGCACTGCAAAATTGTGAAGCTTTCAAATCGAGTGATTGTGTTCTTAACTTTAATATTTGGTGCTAATTAGTGATGAGAATTTGATTTTCACTGCTCACCACCAACTTATTGTTCGAATCTATGTAAAACGTTACCCAAATTTTATACTGAATCCACTATTGGATTGTTTGATGAATGATCTCAATAAAATACTTAACTACCCATTAAAATACATTACTAATTAATTACTTAAATGTTTATTTTACTACAACTACAAATTATTTACAACACCACGTTAAGTTCCAGCGCCATAGTTATGATAAATAGTTATAGACATGAAAAGTTCTCGAGGTAACTTTCTACAACTGTTTAAATTAGTTAAGGGCTGAAGGCCTCAAACGGCGTAAATATGCTAACCTAGCAGGTGATTACATATTTGAGCCGTTTGGGGTTGTGACACTGGGGTCATGGGGTCCGAGTGCTCGCCGCCTTTATAGAGACATCGATGCGTCTCCGGACCAGAAGGCTGGCTATTTTCTGGCCCAAAGAATAAGTATCACCATCCAACGTGGCAACACAGCCAGCCTTCTGGGAACCTTCCCAGTCGGCAATGACGCGGAGGATTTTTTAAACGAAATTTTGTAATGTAAATATTTTTAGTATATAATTATCGGGCGCCACTGGACATACCCTCTGCTAGCCGGCAACGGACGTTAGAGCGACCGCAGCCTCGGGCTGCGGAATTAAAAAAAAAAAAAAAAATGTATATAATTATGTATATTGTAATTCTTGTTGTAAATAAATGTTATTTCATTCTAAAAAAATTGTTAAGTATTTATGTATATATATCTATGTACCTACTACTAAACGTTTGTTTTTTAGTAAACCCTTATAATACGATATTAATAAATAGTTATACCCCAGCGCCACTCTATAATTAAAAAGTAAGCTTAAAAGAAAGTATGTAGTTATTGTTATAGTAATTGTTATGTAAGTTGATTGGAAACCATTTATCACTTATGTGGACAAACAAAACCTTCTATACATAAGTAGTGACAGTTAAAACCATATTCATCATTTTAGAACCTTGGAACTTATTATTTATATAACAAACTAATGGGGTGGGCTTATACAGTGGGGACTGTATAAGCTCACCTCATTAGTTTGTTAAGGGACGGTCATCAAATTATAATTCCATGTTTTTAACAATTCAGTTGAGCTTGATAAATAATATTAGGTATAACCTCAAAGCTACTATCTCTATACTACGTATTTATAGAGCGCTGATAACCGGTCTGAACCACTAATAACACTCTGCACGTCAGAACAGTCAAACACTCCAGGATGACGTAACGTCACTACAGCTTCCCAGTTTAAGTTGTTGTGTGGCAAAAAATTGAACCAATTATTGTTGTTTTAAGATCTTGTTTTTTGACGTGTTTCATTGTAATGTGGTGTCACTTGTGGAATTCAAACATATTCTGGGCAATGTGTATCAGAGCTACTTAGGAGTCGAGATGGTTGATCTGAGGGTATAATCGACAGTACCTATTTAAAAAAAACAACATGCAAAATGCAATCTTTAAACTTTCACAAATTGCACTCATTATAAAACTTTAATAATCATCACAATAAAGTCCCGATTAGATATCACTTAACTCACCAATAGTTAAGGTGAGCAGTTATACCCCTAGTATGTAAACAACCGATTTTTTCAAAAAGAACACGCAAATTGTATGAGGACGGTATATCAGCGCGTGATATGTGATACCTACACTGTTTTAACTATAAAATAATAATACGCATTGCATAAATCCAACACAAATAATTTACAATAACACAAACGGACGACGTTATTACATGTGCACAATGCAAAATGTCAACGTTAATGAAACATCATCAGATATAATCGTACAATGTTATAAAGCCATACGGACAGATGCGGTAGTGCAATATTGTCCGCATGAATAATGCAGCTTCACAACGTGGCTGGGTCTACGTGGGACCAACGTACACTAATGAGAATCATCCAGACCGCTCAGCCATTATAGCTTCTCTTCGCAAGCAATAATTTGTTGCTAATTCCCTTCTAATTATTGTAACGTTGGCATTGTGAGTAAAATTGCTTTCGTGCGGTTTGTACTGCCTTAGTAAATCATGGCAGTGTTGACATTTTGAGCACAGTAGTACAACTGGTTTTAATACACACGTTAGGTAGGTATTCTGTGTAAATCTTGAAAGATATTATGACGATGAGAAGACGATGAGAAGACATGGCAAGGTTCCTTATTAAAGACTTGACAATGACGACCGTTAAATACCACTTGGCACTTACCTACCCTCCTGCTGGGCAATTAGGTTAGATTCATAATTATTGTAGTTGTATAGCGCGGTGTATCGTGTAGCGGTGTAGCATTCTCAAATCTCTCCAGCTAAGCTATTAGATTAGCTCGTGTAAGAAGTGAGTTAACATCAGTAGTGTGGTCACCAAACTGATGACGTTAAAACTCAAGACCAGTCCCTTAGCCACCGGGCTACGCTAGTAGTTTACTTTGATTCACAGACAATTAACTAGGCTTTGATATTCCTTATTTATCTGAATTATATTGCCTATTTACTACATACATTCAAAAGTTGGTATGACTCTTATCGTGAAAGGTATTTGCTTATATGCAATTAGTTAGGTATTAGTCTACATGTCGTACCACTTGGTACCCGTTTAGATATTATTGCGTGGAAATAACTATCCCTCTACTGCGAAATTACATTCCATGTTATCTCATTACAATATCGAAAAAAGTCTTCAACCGATATAGAGCGAGAGCTGGTGGACACTTTATAAGGGGTTTGAGACATTCTGAAAATTTGTCAGATTGCTCTTCTATAATATTCTAAAACAGAAACGGAGACCTGGCTAAAGGATGGAGGTTATTATTCAATCCTTTAAGGCTTTTTTATTTGTTTGGAATTATAGTCCAAACAAATAAAAAAGCCTTAAAAGATTGTTTATGTGTTAGAATGTTATGGCAATCAGATCAGAGCAATCTGTCAAAATTTCAGATTGTCTCAAAATCTTACCTAAAATGTATGCCAGCTCTTGGTTTAATATTATCTACCTATTACATTCCGCTCAAATTACATTTCTATAGGTTTACGCTAAGTGCTGGTGACCTAACTTTTCTTATAGGTTTAACATTATTTTATCAATGCCCATGTGGGATTTCGTCCGTGCTCCGATCTGGTTTGGACATGTTTCGAACGTAT
This sequence comes from Nudaria mundana, assembly GCA_963556515.1. Taxonomy (NCBI): domain Eukaryota; kingdom Metazoa; phylum Arthropoda; class Insecta; order Lepidoptera; family Erebidae; genus Nudaria; species Nudaria mundana. The sequence goes on from OY748293.1 coordinate 10,574,121, forward strand.
AAAATACTGTAACGCCATCTCGTAGCGAGTAATAAGACTACCAAATTCAGCGCCATCTAGTAGCAAATCGCAGTACTACTACGTAACATCTTTCTGGAATATTCTCTCAAGGTAACTTCTACGTAACGCGTTACTCGACACATCTAGAAGGTTCGAGAGAGTGACAGAGTGTTCGCGATGATTCTCGGCTGAAACTTCTAGAACAATGAACGCCCTATTGTATATGCCGAGCGCTTGGGCGGGAGATCATCAGTATTTCCAGAGCGATAATACGAGTTATACCTGCGAGTTCAAGTGCGATTAAAAGTATTCAGTGAAGCTTATAGTGAAGTGTAAATTAGTGGTGTAGTAAATAAAGTGTTTTGTGGTAGTTTGATCGGCATTTTTAATTTCGTAGAACCCCGGCTCGTAACAATACTTTTGTATATCCCTTTCGGACCGGCTCGTAAAGTAAAAAGAAATTTATCATTTTGAACTTAAGTAATTTGGGACCGCAGATTACGAATCTGCAATAATTTTCCTAATTTTCCGCCGCCATCTTGGAAAATGAATATACCAACAATTGTATCAAGCTGGGCCCTCCATTTCCTACGTACAATCATGCGTGTCACAATTGTATCAAATTGGGCCTAACTCCTTCTTTTTGACGTTTTTCTGAAAAGACAATATGCATGAAATAAACTTAAAAGTTACAAAAATATTTATTAAAAATCACAAACATAACTTTGTACTAATTTAAGTAGTTTATTTACAATAAGAATTACAATATACAAAATAAACATAATTATAGACTAAAAATACCTACATTATTACAAAATATCATGTAAAAAATCCTCCGCGTCATTGCCAACCGGGAAGGTTCCCAGAATGCTGGCTGTGTTGCCACGTTGGATGGTGATACTTATTCTTTGGGCCAGAAAATAGCCATTTAAGTAGTATTATTAATCAATAATTGCTTTGAATGAGATCAACTGTAAATTTGTAGTAGAGCCTTGATATATTTCAAAATCTAGAACTTGTCCCTTGTATGTAGTTACTATCTTCTGGGAGACGTTTGCCATTGAAGAGCTTCTTCTACCATCCTGCTAGCATACTCAGAGGTATGTTATCGTCACCAATTTCGTCGCCTTCATCAGAAGAAGAGGAACTAAAATAGTCGACGATTTCTGCAATAGAGTTGTCAAATTCGATTTCCTCATTGTCATCGCCCTCGTCCCCAGAATTATTGAGCATATTTGATATATCAGCGTCATTTAAAACGGGAAACATGATGCAGAAACTGTGAATAACGAGTAAATATTAGAAACATAAAATACGCATGAGGTAATGTAGGGCCAACGTCGATACAATTGTGTCAATAAAGTTCATTAAGCCGTTACGCTAAAGCCTTTGCTTACTAATAGTCACGTTGTCACAAAAACATCTTATAGTTAACTAATATTCTAAACAATAACTCCTATATTACTACACTTACCAAATAAAACAGTAGTAGGTACTTACTTTCGTCAAGTCGGAGAGCGCAATCACTTACAAACCGTACAGGTTGAAACTTGCTCGCCGACTGCGCGACGAAAAAAATTTGCGCGGAATTCGAAAGTTCGCTTCCCGCACAATCGTACGATACAGGGCCCATCCACTGCTAACGTAAAAGTAATGAGCTATTGTCGACTTTGTAACCCGCACAATTGTATTGGAGCGGTCCGAAAGGGATATGGTGAAAAAGGCTCAATGGATAATGAATTACTATCTACAGAAGCATATTATTCACTTATTTTTCGCTAGAACATTGGTCCAACATTGAACTAAATATTAAAGTTGACATACATCAGTGTTCCCTTTAAATTTCCATATCTACTATTTGTCGTTGGTATATTCGGTGTATTAATCATTCGCAGCCACGTTTGTAGTCAACTTTTGTGACGTATTCATATGACGTAGGATATATTGAGCAAACGTGCACTGCAAACTTGCAAAGCTTTCATATTCACAGAGCCCCGGCAATATTGCGTGGTTGGTGTGATATTTAGTGCTAATTAGTATTGAGCATTTGCTGGTTCTAAATTCATAGCTCGTCAATTGTTGTCCAAATTTCCATGATTGCAGATAGAAATAGTTACGTATTTAAACGATATGAAATAGGTACCTATCTACCTATACCTTCTAATTGTAAACTATGTCTCTAATCCTTTGCTTTTCTTTGCTTACACATGAAAGTCTGGTTAACCAGTGTTTTTTAGGACAAAACTTTTACTAATTCTCCAAAAATTAGGATTGAGGTGTCACTCGATTCGAAATGCCATGTAGATATATTTTTGAGAAATTTATATGTTTAATAATAAAAAATAATATTTTTAATAATATTTTCTCATTATTTATTTATTATTACTTACTGTTGACTGAGACATAACTTTTTCAAAGTGCAATTCTTATGCATTTGAATTACCAGGATACAACTAGGTATACATGACGATCGTTAAATGAACGGCATTATTACATGGACATAATAGAAAATGTAAACACAAATTTTCATTATAAAAGTACCGACAGACACGATAGTGCAATATTGTCGGTATGAATAATGCAAGTCAACGACGAGACTACTTCTACGTGGGACCAACACTAATGACAACCACGGCCGCTCGGCTATTATACCCTCTTTAGCAATATTTTGTTACTAATACCCTCCTAATTAATGTAACGTCGACAATGAGGAGGTTACTTTCTTGTGATTGGTAGGAAGCTTTCTAATAAGTCGCGGGTGTATCATGTCACGGAGAATCATGTCATTCTCGCAAACAGAAACATGTCAAAGGACATCGGATTTCATGGAACTTTACTAACTAACCACTGATAATATCAATTAACATAATTTTATACAAAAAATATTTACATTACAATATTATGTTGTTTAAAAATCCTTCGCGTCATTGCTGACTGGGAAGATTCTCAGAATACTGGCTGTGTTGCCACGTTGGATGGCGATACTTATTCTTTGGGCCAGAAAACAGTCAGCCTTCTGGTCCTGAGAAGCATCGATCAAGCGTTTAGCAATGCTCTATAAAGGCGGCGCGCGCTCGGACTCCATGACCCCAGTGTTTAAACCCCAAACGGCTCAAATATGTAATCACCTGCCAGGTTAGCATATTTACCAACCACTTAAGTTGGTATATCTACCGGAGACTCGTCAGTGTTATAGATACCCTTTGCCCATGAGAACCTGCGTACTGTAGTACCTACTAACTACTACATGGAAGAGTTCTAAAACTCTATTGAGATTTTTGACAGATGGATTTAAGAAACAAGAGACTAAACCAAGGATTTAAAGAGAGGTTCATTTCGATTTTTTTAAATTTCGTCATAGTTTTGCAGATTGTTTTGAAACTCAAGTTATGACTTGCGATGTTAAAAAATATGATACTGGGCATGTGCAGGTTTAGTACAATATATACATATTATATAAACCTTATAAGTAATATAAATATTACATATCTACTCAATAAACAAATAACATAGGAATGAAATGAATCCTGTATCACACGAATACTTTACGACACTTTAGTAAACGAACTTTAGTAAATGGTTTTTATAGAGTGACCAAACTATCAATGGGCGTTTTCACATTGCACGATAACGACACACGATATCGTAAGTAGCAGCAGTAACTTTAAGGTAAGAATGTAAATTATCGTGACGATATCGTGAAATGTGAAAACGCCCAAAATGGATAAGAAGTTATTGAGAAGGTTGGTTGATTTTATTAAATATTTGTTCTTTGATTGCCATTTGCTCTTCACCATCTTATCATACCTACTCGTAGTACAATAAAATCATCCTCAAACTTCACTTTTCTTTATTATAATTTATATATTGGATAGAAACAGGCGTTACTTGGCGAAAATCCATGACAAAACAATGGTAAGTAAAATATTTTAAGAAAAATCTTTTTAAAATTATATAATAGCATTAATTTTTCGCAGAATTAAAAAGACAACAAAACGTCGACAATTGTTTCGCCTCTAAACGAGGCATTATCAAGACTGTCTCAGAGAGAACGGCTGTTCTATTGCATTTATATATTTTTTTTAAAGTTTTTTCTTAAAACATTTTACTTACCATTGTTTTATAATTTATATCTTGTAGTTGTTAAAAAGCTTTTATTTATTTTCACACACATAGTCACACGTCACAGTTTGGAGCTAACGAGCCCTACCACTCTGCTACCACCATCTTCGACCTTCTGGCAAATTTACTCAAACTGCCAGTGGCTGAGTGTAATCACTTGGGATGCAGTATCGTATTCGTACATTTCGATACCTAAGTATACTGAGTCAACTAGCAAATTTAGGTATTTTATGATTTTTATATAAATGTATACAATAATCTATGATCTTTATGATAGTGTTAAAAAAACTTAAAAAGAACAATATTACTGAGATAATTTTGCGTATACTAAATCAATTTCAACATCAGATAGAATCGTATATTGTATACTCATTCAAATGACATCGTACCTGTATACGCGGGGTGTGCATCGGCACAAGTGTATTGCGACTCAATATACGATGCACAGCGGTGGGTCGTGCATGCGATTTTGGCGTTGGCATTTTTGACGAACGTCTATGCCAAGGATGTCCAGATTGTACTTCATTGGTAATATTGCATTCTGAAGAGTGGTCGAGGTTACGGTCGAGATCAGCCACGAGTCGTCATCTCTCCTCCTCAATCTCAGATCGCCCCGCCGCCCGTCGGACGAACCGAGTAACTCCCGTGCAGTGTGCTGTCATCTGCATAGCATTGAATGTTGCCGAGGGATAGCATATCATTGATATGCAGAAGAAAGAGAGTTGGTGATAGTGCGGACCCATACGGTACCCCGGCATTCATTTGCAAGAAGCGAGAAGCCTGGCCATCGCAGAGGACCCGCACTCGGCGCTCGTTTAAAAAGCTGGCAATCCAGCTGCACAGTTGAGGAGGTAGACCATATGTCGGAAGCTTGGAAAGGAGCGAAGCATGCCAGACTCTATCGAAAGCTTTGGCGATGTCCAGACTATAATAGCCAAGGACTTGCCGTACCTTTCCATAGCCTCACCCCATACATGCGTGATGAATGCCAGGAGGTCACTGTTGGAAAACCAACATGTAATTTACCAACGGTGTGGTCAAATTGACCTTTAGCCATATCGGTGTTAGTACATAAGAACGTGTGTGGTGGCAACACTGCAGAAATATGTATCCGTTCTCTCGTGTACGTGGTTCAATATAGACGTGTGAAAGTTGTACGCTGTTGTTTCACTGGATCTGTCCCTATATACATCATAATACAGTCCACTACAACTCCACCTGGGCACGGCTATTAGGAGAAGGCTATATTTCCTCCCAAGGCCAGTTTTTCCTACATGGTCCATCGAGAGTGTGCGCCGTGTACAGCTTCGACATCACGCGTCCGGAAGTACGTACAGAAGTCGAGCAATCGTGTTCGCATCTATCAAGAATAGTGTGTGCATAAAAGTGTATCATCAAATTAATCGTCAATAAAAGTTATAGTATTCGTGGTTTTTGCAAAAATACAAGTACCTAAAAGTGTTATACGTGTTAGTGTTCGAGTTAAGCTTCCGTTTCCGGCGCCGAAGGCGTCGCGACAAGCAGAACAACCTGATTTGCAAATTCAAATTTTGCGCGCCTACAGAAGTGTCAAGTAGAGAACCAATTAGGAGCAACGCTTCTGTCAAAGACGCGTTCCCTTGCTCACTATTGGTCGGATAGTGTTTCCCCAAGCTACTACTGCATCAACCGTGGCGCTGCTGCCAATGCCAGCGTCTCTGATTGGACGCCCAAGTTGCTGCAAATGGCTGCGACTGCGCAATTACTTACCTACGTCGCGTCGGTGAAGAAAGATACTTACTCCATCTTACTTTCGTAACCGTTTGCTTTGCGTTTGAACTTTGAACAAATTCGTAAAATAATTGCGCTTTGGGACTTTAGTGTGTTTATACCTGTTTATTTCTGTAAACTATCTATAATTATTTGTGACTAAATTTGTGACTATAATTATTTGAGATTAAAGTGTAACTGGCAAGATGACGACTGAGGTTAATACAGTCAACAAGACTGAACTCGACAGGGCTTTGCTAAGGAAAAGGTCTGCGTTGAAGGGCACAATTACAAAACATATTAACTACTTTGCTGATAGCAATAGTGTCGATACTAGCCGCGAATCTTTGTTAGTTAAAGAAGAACGCCTAAGGGCCACTTTCGAAAAGTTCGATGCGAGTTAGAAATTTGCGCGTCCGATCCTAGTGCCGTCGACATTGAAGTCGAGGCCAAGGTCATGGACACACTTGTTGTCATAAAGAAATTGCTTTCTAAAGAAGTGTCATGCCCGCCAACTAAGTCCCAGACCTCTGTGAAACAGTGTAAACTACCACTAATTTCTGTTCCATGTTTCCAAGGTCAGTATTCTCAATATAAATCATTTATTAGTCTTTTCGATGCTCTCATCGACAAGAACCCTGCCTTGGAAAATGTTCAAAAGTTATTTTATCTGCGTAGTTTTTTACAGTGTGAACCTTTAGAGCTTATTAAAAATTTACCTTTAGTGTCTGAAAGCTACTTAGAAGCAAAAACTATCATTGACGAACGATACAATAACTCCTATAAAATCACCAATGATCATGTATCTATTTTGTTGGATATGCCTCCCATTCACAAGTCAACTGCTGTCAATATTCGTCAGTTTCTTTCTACTGTCAAACAGCAGCTGGCAGCTTTAAAAAACTTAGGGCACGATATAGGTGCATGGGACCCACTTGTTGTATGCATTCTGACTAGGAAACTTGATGTGATATGTAATAGGGAATTTCAGTTATCTAGGGATCAAAAACCAACCATTAATTATCTGTTGGAATTCTTAGATAAAAGAGCACTCGCACTTGAGAATGTGGAGCGACAACAGCCTTCAATATGTGCTAAGGCTTCAAATATGGCCAACATAAGGACAACTCGGTCGCCTGCTGGCTGCTTCCTATGTAAGTCATCTCATAAATTATTTAACTGTCCACAATTTAAAGCTAAGTCAGCTAGTGAGCGAATCAAATATGTCACTGACAATAAACTTTGCCAGATATGTCTCAACGGTCACAGCAAAAAATGTAGATTTTTCTTCAAATGTGACCATTGCAAACAAGGGCATAACACCTTGCTGCATCAGGATGACAAGCAATCACCAATTTCATTGTTTTTGAAATCCAACTCTGAGCAGGTACTTCTGCCCACCACCAGGGTCAAGATTGTGGCAAGCAACGGCACAGTGTACCACGTCAAGGCTCTCCTTGACAGTGGGTCACAGACTTCATTCATTCATTCACTAGTGAACTTGTGAACCTAACGGTAACACAACTAAACATATAAGAGAAAGTGTAAAAATTCAGTTACATTCTTTGACAAATGAGTTTCAGATTAACGTCACTTGTTACAAGTTAGACAAAATTACTTCTAAGTTACCGCAAATTAAAATTAACTTGGAAAATCTAAATTTACCATTAGATATCCCATTTGCAGATAAGGACTTTAACATACCAAGTGTTATCCATATCTTACTGGGTGCCGACATATTCTTCCAGGTGCTGCTGCCTTCTGAGCATCATCACGAGCAGGGTTCGATGCAGCGTGCTGCTTCGACCACAGCCGCCCCAGTACTTCGCACTCAATTTGGTTATGTGGTAGCGGGATCTGTGCCTATAGCTTTGCATGCATATCCGGTAACCTCTTTATTTTGTAACAAATGTGACGATTCTTTAAACAACACTCTCACTCAATTTTGGAAAACTGAAAGAATTCCTGATTTCTTTCTGGAAAGGTTGACAGAACATGAAGCTTGTAAATAATTTTTTTGTAACCCTTGTTTAGTTTAGTGTTGTAGTTAGAGTTGCCTAACCTCTTAAGTTGCCTTTGGAGTCAATTAATCAAACACTTGGTCATTCATATAATTTAGCTCTAAATAGATTTCATAATTTAGAGGTTAGATTTCAAAAAGATTCACTACTTTATAAACTTTATAGTGAATTTATTCATGACTACATTCAACAGGGCCATGGCACAGTCATCAATATCAGCCAATATAATTTAAATGCTGAACCGGTATATTTTCTGCCCCACCATCCCGTCATTCGACTTGATAAAAAGACAACAAAGTGTCGGGTGGTCTTTGCTGGGTCCATGAAAACTAACTTAAAGGTTTCTTTAAATGACTTGCAATTAAATGATAGTGTAGTTCAAAAAGAATTAGTAGATATTTTGTTGTTGTTCAGAGTCAACAAATTTATTTTATAACAGATATAAAAGGTATGTTCAGAGAAGTTTCATTGGATCCAAAGTATAGGTCTTTACAAAATATCCTTTGGAGGGATACCCCCCAAGGATAACATCCAATGTATACAGTTAAATACAGTGACATACGGTCTGAAAAGCTCATGTTATTTAGCAACACGTTGCCTAAAAGAGTTGGCAGATAGGTATAAACAGGAATTTCCTTTAGCCGCCTTTATTATAGAAAATTCTATGTATGTAGATGACGCACTTGTGTCACAGAATAGTTCAGAGCTGTTAATAGAAACAAAAAGGCAACTTTGTGAGCTTCTTGAGATTGGTGGGTTCCAGTTACATAAATGGTACACAAATTGCCCCCAGCTATTAAAAGAAATCCCTAAATGTCTTCAACACTTTGATAACATAGAATTAGAGAAAATAATACAGTGACTGCCTCGGTGGCTCAGTGGTATGTGTATGCGACTGCCGCCCTTGAGGTCCCAGGTTCGATTCCGGGTCGATTCAAATTATTTGTGTGATCCACAAATGTTTGTTTCGGAGTTTGGGTATTTTCTATGTATAATATGTATGTATTTAGAAATATATAAGTATATTTATCAGTCGTCTAGATCCCATAACACAAGCTTATAGCTTAATTTGGGCTAGATGACGTTGTGTGAGAATGTCCAAAAATATTTATTTATTTATTTATTTATTAATACTTTTTAAAAACTTTAGGTATTAACTTCAATACTAAAAACGATTCATTCATGCTTTCATCTCCTAACACAAAGCTCCGGTGATAGGTATTGGTAACACAACTAAACATATAAGAGAAAGTGTAAAAATTCAGTTACATTCTTTGACAAATGAGTTTTAGATTAACGTCACTTGTTACAAGTTAGACAAAATTACTTCTAAGTTACCGCAAATTAAAATTAACTTGGAAAATCTAAATTTACCATTAGATATCCCATTTGCAGATGTACTTTAACATACCAAGTGTTATCCATATCTTACTGGGTGCCGACATATTCTTCCAGGTGCTGCTGCCTTTTGAGCATCATCACGAGCAGGGTTCGATGCAGCGTGCTGCTTCGACCACAGCTGCCCCAGTGCTTCGCACTCAATTTGGTTATGTGGTAGCGGGATCTGTGCCTATAGCTTTGCATGCATATCCGGTAACCTCTTTATTTTGTAACATATGTGACGATTCTTTAAACAACACTCTCACTCAATTTTGGAAAACTGAAAGAATTCCTGATTTCTTTCTGGAAAGGTTGCCAGAACATGAAGATTATAAATAATTTTTTTGTAACCCTTGTTTAGTTTAGTGTTGTAGTTAGAGTTGCCTAACCTCTTAAGTTGCCTTTGGAGTCAATTAATCAAACACTTGGTCATTCATATAATTTAGCTCTAAATAGATTTCATAATTTAGAGGTTAGATTTCAAAAAGATTCACTACTTTATAAACTTTATAGTGAATTTATTCATGACTACATTCAACAGGGCCATGGCACAGTCATCTATATCAGCCAATATAATTTAAATGCTGAACCGGTATATTTTCTGCCCCACCATCCCGTCATTCGACTTGATAAAAAGACAACAAAGTGTCGGGTGGTCTTTGATGGGTCCATGAAAACTAACTTAAAGGTTTCTTTAAATGACTTGCAATTAAATGATAGTGTAGTTCAAAAAGAATTAGTAGATATTTTGTTGTTGTTCAGAGTCAACAAATTTATTTTTATAACAGATATAAAAGGTATGTTCAGAGAAGTTTCATTGGATCCAAAGTATAGGTCTTTACAAAATATCCTTTGGAGGGATACCCCCCAAGGATAACATCCAATGTATACAGTTAAATACAGTGACATACGGTCTGAAAAGCTCATGTTATTTAGCAACACGTTGCCTAAAAGAGTTGGCAGATAGGTATAAACAGGAATTTCCTTTAGCCGCCTTTATTATAGAAAATTCTATGTATGTAGATGACGCACTTGTGTCACAGAATAGTTCAGAGCTGTTAATAGAAACAAAAAGGCAACTTTGTGAGCTTCTTGAGATTGGTGGGTTCCAGTTACATAAATGGTACACAAATTGCCCCCAGCTATTAAAAGAAATCCCTAAATGTCTTCAACACTTTGATAACATAGAATTAGAGAAAATAATACAGTGACTGCCTCGGTGGCTCAGTGGTATGTGTATGCGACTGCCGCCCCTGAGGTCCCAGGTTCGATTCCGGGTCGATTCAAATTATTTGTGTGATCCACAAATGTTTGTTTCGGAGTTTGGGTATTTTCTATGTATAATATGTATGTATTTAGAAATATATAAGTATATTTATCAGTCGTCTAGATCCCATAACACAAGCTTATAGCTTAATTTGGGCTAGATGACGTTGTGTGAGAATGTCCAAAAATATTTATTTATTTATTTATTTATTAATACTTCTTTAAAAACTTTAGGTATTAACTTCAATACTAAAAACGATTCATTCATGCTTTCATCTCCTAACACAAATGCTACCATGCCTGCTTCTAAGCGTGAAATATTAAGCTTCATCGGCAAATGTTTATGATCCTTTAGGATTAGCAGGTCCTGTCATTGTAAGGGCCAAGGTGTTTATGCAAAGGCTTTGGTTAGCACAAATTGGTTGGGATGAGCGACCGAGTGACGATTTGCTGTGCGCATGGAGTGAGTTTTATAACAGCTTAATCGGTATGCCTCCAATAGCCATACCACGCTACATAAACTTGTGCACGGCATGTACTATTCAACTTATAGGTTATGCAGACGCTGCTAGCTGCACCGCATATGGATGTTATGTTTATTTGAGAGTCGTCGATCACTCAGGTAATGTGAAGGTCTCTTTGCTTAGTTCACGTTCTCGCGTAAATCCGTCAAAACAGCGTCTTACAATACCAAGGCTGGAACTTAATTCAGCGCTACTGCTTGCGAAGCTAGTCACGAGAATGCACAACGTCTTGCAAAACCAGTTAAAGATTGATAATGTATATTTATATTCCGATTCACATTGTTCTCGCTTGGATTCAAACTAACATAGCCAAGCTTAACACATATGTAGCGAACCGAGTGAAGGTAATTTCACAATTAACACATTCTTTTACATGGTTGTATATAAGTTCCGACGAGAACCCTGCAGAATGCTTGAGCAGAGGTATTTTGCCTAGGGAATTGCACAATCACCATTTGTGGTGGCGAGGTCCAGGTGTCATCAGCACCTGTGAATATAATCCAGGTAGTGCCCCTAAACTTCCCATCCCTTGCAACCTACCGGAGGTTAAGGTTGACTCTGCATTGTCAAGTGCAATGGCTCTGTGCGGTTTCTATGGAAAATATTATTTGTTTAGACTTTCTTAAAAAAATATTCTAATATTACAAAAATGCAGCGAATCTTAGCATACATAAAACGTTTTATTCAGAATGCAAATAGCAAGAGTATCCAAAATTATTATATATATTAGGTATTTAACAACTCAGGAATTAAATGATGCTCTGTTACTAATTATTAAGTATGAGCAACAAGTTCATTTCAAAAATGACATTAATGATTTAAAATGTAAGAATAAAATTGTTAAAGGTAACTTAAAGCCATTGTCCCCATTTGTTGATGACAGAGGGCTGCTTAGGGTAGGTGGTCGGTTGGAAAATTCATCTGTACCATTTTCTCAAAAACATCCTGTAATTCTGCCTCGAGATTCATATATAACTAGATTAACCATTGAAAGAGAGCATATAAAGAACCTACATGCAGGCCCTAGGTTACTTCTGTCAACGATAAATCAAAATTTTTGGATTGTACTTGGCATGAGAGAGATTAAAAAGGTAGTGCATAAATGTATAACATGTTTTAAGTTGAAAGGCACTGCAAACAAACAGCTAATGGGCTCTCTTCCCCACGATAGAATAAATGTATGTCGTCCTTATGAAAAAATTGCTATGGATTTTGCTGGTCCAATTTTGATAAGGCAAAGTAGAATTAGAAAGGCCTTGGAAACGAAGGCATATGTTTGTGTTTTTGTGTGTTTTGTCACCAAGGCAATACATTTAGAATTAACATCTGACTTGAAAACAGACACATTCTTAGCTTGTCTAAAAAGATTTATAGCACGCAGAGGCTTGCCCACTGACATTTATTGTGATAACGCCTCAACCTTTAAGTGTGCACGCAGTCAATTACATGATTTGTATAAATTGCAAAGTTCTAAGGAACACCAAGAGGAGATTTATACTTTAACATCTCAGAATAATATTATTTTTCACTTTTTGCCATTTTTATTCACCTACATTTGCTGGATTAGCAGAAGCTGGAGTGAAAAGTATGAAATTCCATTTGAAAAGAGTAGTTCAGAAAACCTTGTTAACCTATGAAGAGCTAAATACTGTAATATGTCAAATAGAGTCTGTTTTAAACAGCCGACCATTGATGCCCTTGTCCTCAGATGCAAATGATTTTTCTTGTCTGACACCAGGCCATTTTATTATAGGCACTGCTTTGAATAGTTACCCAGAACCTAATTTTCCTGATGCACATACAAGCAATTTAAAATTTTGGAAATTATGTACTAATATAAAAAATTCATTTTGGAAGGTTTGGAGTAAAAATAATTTGAATATGTTACAGTCACGTCCAAAGTGGAGAGATCCACAACCTAATGTAAAAGTCGCTCGCTAATGTAAGGCTCGCTGGTCATATTGAAGGACGATAATACTGCACCTATGTACTGGCCCATGGCCAGAGTCGTTCGGGTGTACCCTGGCTCCGATAACAAGGTTAGAGTAGTTGAGGTAAAAACTGCTAATGGCTCCGTCCATAAGCGTTCAATTGTAAAAATATGTGTCTTGCCTGTAGACCCTGATAGTCAGGTTTAATTTACACATTATGTATTGTTTTAAGTTTAAGTTTGTTTTGCTACTTACAACATTCAATTTATCTAAGCAACATCAAAAATTGTTTGGTTAATATATGTTTCATGTTACTCTAGAATATACTTAACATAACTATAGTAAAAATTGGACAGAAACAGGCGCCACCCGGCGAAAATCCATGACAAAACAATGGTAAGTAAAATGTTTTTAAGAAAAAACCTTTTAAATCAATATAATAGCATTAATTTTTCGCAGAATCAAAAGGACAACAAAACGTCGACAATTGTTTCGCCTCTAAACGAGGCATCATCAAGACTGTCTCAGAGAGAACAGCGAATAATCAGAAATAACTATAGTAAGCTAATGTTCAAGGTACTAGGCTTATTTTGTTTTCTATTGTAAATTCCACATTATGTAAAACAATTTGTTTTCATATGTATATTCTATGCCCACTATTTCTCTATGTATAACGATTGCTTTATTTTAAGAATTTTGTTCGGCTTTGATCAAGACATTTGTTTTTTGTATAACTCGAATAGCATTCTTCTCAGTTGGGCAGTATGTTGGGAAACCAACATGTAATTTACCAACGGTATGGTCAAATTGACCTTTAGCCATATCGGTGTTAGTACATAAGAACGTGTGTGGTGGCAACACTGCAGAAATATGTATCCGTTCTCTCTTCTCTCGTGTACGTGGTTCAATATAGACGTGTGAAAGTTGTACGCTGTTGTTTCACTGGATCTGCCCCTATCTACATCTTAATACAGTCCACTACAACTCCATCTGGGCACGGCTATTAGGAGAAGGCTATATTTCCTCCCTAAGGCCACTTTTTCCTACAGTCACCCGTTGATCGTTTTGGCCTGAAGCCATATTGCCGATCATTGATCAGCGAGTGATCCTCTAGGTATCGCTCTCTTATAAAATTACTATAATGTTAGTTGATTCAGTATACTTAGGAGATATCGATTTAATACTCGTATTATTACGTTAAGTAACGTTTAGATATCAGTTATAGAGTGAAAATTGTGAAAGTTTATAAATCAATATTTACAGGTTATTTCTAAAACATGATAATTGGTAGTGTAATACCACGACTATCCTACAATTAGGTGGAAAGCAATTACAGCCATTGTTAGTAAAGTTGGTTGAACATTATTTATCACTCGTGTGATGATAGTATCTATATGTAGTTACAATTAAAACCATATCCATGTTTTTATAATTTCAGGTTTAACTTCTAAATAAAACATTGAAAATGGTGTATACCTAAAATAGTAGTAGTAATCTGTATCAAATAAATGTTGGCAGTGTAATTCCTTTTTTGTCTATTTGTGTGTTAGTTTAGTTTTTGAGATTAGTGATTAGAATCGCTAATCTTAAAAACTAAGTAAATGGATTTATTTTCTTGCAGTTTTCAAAAAGAAACTAAACTTAGCTTGTATATTACGAGTATTATGTGGGATTTATGTTGTCGAAACTGAATGGCGGGAAAAAAGTAATAATCATTAATATTCAAGTATAAAAGTTGTTGTCAGTTTTTGTATGTACAATTGTCCAGAGCGGACATCGGCTACTTTCCTGTAATATAATAAAAGGTCAGTCAGTGACAGTAATTATAATCACCCATTTGTACCTTCTATTTCATCATGCTATTATAAATAAATTCCATTACGTTGATTATAAAACTTTGCTCGCTAATGTAGGTTACATTACGACTTGGAAATTTCATTAAAACTTTGATAAGGTACATTTATTTACAGACAGAAAGCTACAAAACTCTTAATTGTACATTAGTATAACTAATTAAAAATCTAATAATAAATATTCTAGTAGCAGGTATGCCTGTTTCCGACGAGCGCGGAGGAGCACGTCCCTCCGCGCATGGCTCCGTCTCTGCCCGACGCGGATAGCACCAGCGAAGACGACGTACCCGAAGTCAGGGTGGGGGAGCTAGGTGCGGCTTAAACGCCGGAAAATCACTGCCCCCGGACCCGACGACATTCCTGGCCGTGCATGGGTCCTGGCCCTCGAAGAGCTCGGGCCTCGACTGATGGGGCTCTTAGCGCATGCCTCGAAAGCGGCCAGTTTCCCAAGGTGTGGAGGACGGGGAAACTGGTCCTGATCCGTAAGGCGGGGCGGCCGGTGGACTCACCGTCCGGATACCGGCCGATCGTGTTGCTCGACGAGGTGTGTTAGCTCTTTTAGCGAATTATCGCGGAACGCCTCGTCGAGCATCTCACGACAGTGGGGCCAGACCTGGCGGAGAACCAGTACGGTTTTACGATCATGCGCGTGAAGAGCCTGACGGAGGAAGCAGTCTCGCAGGGCAAGGTGGTGGTGGCGGTGCCTCTTGACATCGCCAACGCTTTCGCGGTGTTCTGCAGGGGTCGGTCCTGGGGCCGCTTCTGTGGTACATCGGCTACGACTGGGTGCGTTGCCTGAGAGCGTCGGCGTAACGTGCTACGCCGACGATACACTCGTCACGGCGCAGGGTCCACCGTACCAGGAGGCAAGGTCATTGATGCTTCGGTGGCTATCTGTTTCGCATCCATAGTGAGGTCACACCCTGATGTCAACACTGCGAGGTTTCCGACGACGACACCGCACTCCACACGTTTGTGGAGTGCTCTGCGTGGGCGAGTCAGCGTTGGGACCTCGTAGTAGACCCTCTCGCTGGAGACCATGCTTCAAACCATGGTCTCCAGCGGGAGTAGGTGGAACGCGGCCGTGTCCTTCTGCGAGCAAGTAATGCTCGCGAAGGAGGCGGCCGAGAGGTAGAGGGAGCGTGCCCTCCCCGCCGAGTTCCGTAAGCAGCGGCGAGGGCGTCGCAGACTATTCTACACTCAAGACCATCGACCTCCATGATCGGGGCCTGAGGACGGCGGGATCGCAACCCGTCGTCCTTACAGAAGCAGGCTAGAAGGGTTGCGTGCTGCGGGGCCTTTGCCCCATAGCACGCAACCAGATTCACTCACTGACGCGGGATAAAACCATACCCCAACGACTCGGGATTACCACAGAGTGGGGGGAGACCACAGAGGTGGTCAAAGTCCGCCGGGCGCCACTGGAAATACGTTCTGCTTGTAACCAGAGATGCCCGGCAACAGACGTTAGAACGGCCGCGGCCTACAGCCGCGGAATAAAAAAAAAGTAGCAGGTATGCTCTTCCTTAACATACATTATTTCAAAGAGAGCACAGGCCTAGTTTGCTGGTAGGTAGTATGTTACATGTTTACTTTGAAACTGATGGATATAGTGGATTTCAAAACTATTCAACCCAATTTCGTTAAACTTAATTCTGAAATACTTACTAGTAGCCAGTATAGTACTGGTAGCTAGTATTCTACTAAAATAATTAGTGAAATTATAGAATAATAGAGATCTTTTTTTTTTTTTATTAAAAAAAACTTTTTTAAAGGCCGCTCTAACGTCCGTTGCCGGGCGTCTCTGGTTACAAGCGGAACGTATTTCCAGTGGCGTCCGGCGGATAATAGAGATCTAGCATACAATCTATGTAGTAGTTATGATCCCAGATCTTCTTTACCGAGTTTCCGATATTTCGGCTCTGTAGCAACAACCATGTTCGTGCATGCACCGGTCGCCGTTACCGTCCGTCTGTCGTGAAGTGAAACATGGACATGGACGATGGTCCATGTCCATGTTTCACTGTATTATGATTAGTTATGAAGTATCATACTATTTGTATTTTTACCCGGATATATCACATACTATTTTTGAGCCAACAACAAAAAAACAACAGCAGAATATGATCGACGTTTTATATAAAAACTGATTAGACTGATGACTTGGTAATTATTGTCTTTTATTCATCATTAATCAATTCAGAGTTAGTAATTTTTACATTTACGATTTTTGATTTCGATTGTTTGATTAATTTAGCACATTTCACCAAAGTCTGAAATGTTGCTTAAATAAATTGTTAGTAATTTATGCAGTAAATGTTCACGAAACGGTCGGGATAGTCGGCGCGTCGCAACGAGTCGTCACGCGATACCCACATTCCGCAACTTAACCAAGGTGACAAATTGTGAATAGAATTAATGTTTACTGGCACGCATAAATTAGAACCTTACGCATTTTAGCACTATCTTTATTATGCTTATAATTTACTGTAAGAATTCATAATGTAGTAACAACAAAAGCAAGGTACTGTTTTGCTTAACAAAATTTAAATAAGCAATTTGTATTTTTCCATTAACTCCCGTTGAACTGAGATTCAAATTTACTCCTACGAATATTATAGAACCACGGAATGTTTTAAAGCTTTAAAAGCATTATAAGATGAAAAGGAGACAGATTATGTAGCTACTTTACCTTTACCCTGCCAGAATATAAAATGTAGAAAAGTAAATAGGTTGGACAAGACAGCATGTAAGACGATTGAACAGAACAAAATATATAACATAAACATATATGAAGCTACCCCATATGAAGCGAATACGAATCAAATCTCGATCTAATCGGTTACATCTGGAAAGAAGACCAGGTTAAGATTGATATACCAGGTAACTAGTGATTATTTAACGAAACTTGAAGAGCTGAAATAATTATAATACCAACTGAATTGTGTACCCCAATGGGAAAAAGGTGTGAAGACTGTATGTGTAATATTGTTATAACAAATCAAGATTGACTTAAAGGTAACAGGTTATTTTCTAACAACAACCGTTTCTATTAAAACCCTATTATTCCCCGCAATCCGCATAGAAATTATACGATCAAAACTCTCCAGCAATACCTCATAAACATTTAAATCTGAGAACTGAGATTATTCTTGGAGTTAGTCCGTCGGCTTAGCGGAAATAAGCTCTTTTGGTTCAGTGAAGCCAATTTTGCATAGAGAACTCGAAGAGAAACACTTGGGAGTTATTGTTTGCGTGATAAATTCTAATAGATGTCAGAAACTGACTCCGAAATATGAACATTTTATTTTCGTTTAGACATCTGGAATGTGAATTGTTTGGCCTACCTTTAAGTCACTTGTGAAAGTGGCATTCTTTTGTATTTAATAAACGATGGGCATAAAAGACGTAGCGCTTAAGGCAGAATTGTAATTAATAGTCAACAAAATTTATTTAGGTAGGTAACCTACTTATTGAAAGACTAGATAACATCACAATAGCATGCTGCATCGTTAGGGTCGGGATTGCTATTTAAAGCAACTGTGGTACAAGAGGTCTATATTATAAAAAATTAAAATAAATTTTGGGTGTTTTTCATATCTTTTAAGTTAATGATTATTACAAAGCATAAGTTGTACTTTGTTGGATTCCTATATTTTTATTATTTTTGTGAAGAGTTGTCATAATATTATGAACCGGTTGGATTAAATTAGGTAATAACGTGAGTAAAACTTTACAAGTTAATTAGAGTAGTAGTGATTAAACATGTCTAAATAATATACAACTATAAATACAAAATAAGTAACTAGTTAGATACCTATTAAATGGTAACCAATTAAAAGTTATTAAGTTGTAAATGGGCTCAGTTTAAAAGCCCTATCTAAAGAACCGAAGAACGATATAATATACGTAACGTAACATAATTAATTTCAGGTTCTATGTAAAATATAAATTTTATTATTTTACTTATTCGGGTAATAGCTCTTGGTTTTATGTTTCATTAGGTAACATAAAAGGGGTTAACTGTAATGAGTACACTGTCTACACTGGAAACCTACTCCAGTCATCATTATCATAGTGCAGTCTCGGCAGCACAATGCACAGTTCGAACTCTATCAATACTGAATTTGTCCGCCGGGCGCCACTGGAAATACCTTCTGGTGCGTACCAGAGACGCCCGGCAAAAGACGTAGGAGCGGCCGAGGCCATGGGCCGCGGAAATTAAAAAAAAAAATGAATTTGTACTTAATTTGTTGCTTCGACTTTTTGTACCAGAAATCCTTACGAAAAGTCAAAGTAACATTATAATAATATACTGCCTTAAGACATGGTGGTAATGGACATGGTGGTGGTGCCTTAATACATCTACAGGTACCAATCTTATACAGAGGTCGATAACGCATGTATGTTTGTGAAGGTTTTTTTAAAACTACGACAGTATTGCCTATTAGTCAATAAAATTAATCTTAGTTTCAACTCACTCTTTGAACTAGCACGTCATTAGAAAACGGCTCTAAAAATACTTCTACGTAAAATCAATAACTATAACCTATACGTTCCAGTTGAGTAAATCTCAACACTATCTCAATATTGGAATTGCCTGAGCTAAAGCAGCGAGGAGACCAATGGGAATACTTGCACTCTAGAATTTAACAAGATGTCATCCCAATAGTATTGTTTAAAATAACTTAAGCATGAAATTGTGAACTTCGTTGTAGAAGGTAATCCTCGGTATTATCACGGGCTATATAATATTGCTATCCACCAGGTACATTTTTTTAATGGAATCGGGAGCTTTAACTTACTGTTAATTAAAGAAATAAGTGTAATGAGAGTCATTGAATCGTGTAATACATTTTTTGATCGTTACAAACTCTAATGTGCAAGTCCTCTGAACAGTTAGTTCAAAATAAGTAATTAAAGAGTAATCTAAAAAAGGTTAACCTTTTGACTGATAATAAATAAATAAATAAAAAAAAAGCCTTTTATTCCACGCATTTACAAAAGAATTAATTATGATAAAATGTGTAAATAATTAACATGTGAATTAATAATTAAAATGTGTGAATTAATAATTAAAATTTGTAAATATTTTTTCATAAATTGTAAATATCTTATATAATAATTTGTTCATAATTAAATGTGTAAATAACTTAAATATTATTACTAATTATATTTATTATATACTTACTACTATTTACTTAAATTTAAATTATTATTTATGCATGCATGGACCCCTCTCAGGTGAAGGCCTCCTCCAAAGATTTCCATTTGTCTCTGACTTGAGCCACATTGATCCAGTCCGGTCCAGCAATTTTTTTAATGTCGTCCTCCCAGCGAGTATATGGTCTACCAACAAGTCGTTTTCCCTGAGGACCATTCCATGTAGTTACTTCAGATGTCCGTCTATTATCTTGAAGTTGTGCTACGTGACCAGCCCATTTAAATTTCTGCCTTTGAGCAAAATTGAGCGCATCTACTGTTTTTGTTATTTTTCTTATTTTTGTATGACGGATTCTGTGTGTTTTCATTATTTTTAGCATGCTACGCTCCATTCCTCTCTGGCATGTAATTATTTTATTTTTAATCTTATTAGTGAATTTCCATGTCTGACAGGCATATGTGAGGCATGGTAAAATGCACGAGTCCATCATTTTATTTTTCACTTCTATTGGCATGTTACTTTTCATCACTTCCTTGTAACTCAAGAATTTATTCCATGTAATTCTTGATCTGCGCTCTACCTCTAGTTCGTTGCTATTGCTGGCAAATGATATCCGTTTTCCCAAATAGATCTACTGTTCCACGTACTGTATTGGTTTGTGCTCTAGTGAGATTGTTTGTTTGTAACTATTTGTCATGATGTTTGTTTTTGAGAGATTTATTTCTAATCCAACTTGTTTGCTAGCTTCGTGTAGCGCTTGTATCATACATTCTAAGTTGGTACCGGTGTCAGACAGTAGTACTAGGTCGTCCGCGAATCTTAGATGACTCAGATAGTTTCCTTTGATATACAAGCCGTACTTTCTCCAGTCCAATTTGTTTATAATTAATTCCAATACTGCAATAAATAGAGTTGGAGACAGTGGGTCACCTTGTCTCACTCCTCTATTGATATTAAAATCGGGGCCAGTTGATTCCAGTTTTACTCTACTCACACTGTTGTTGTATATAATTTTTATTACATTTATGTACTCATTTTTTACACCTTGCTTATTTAAGGCTTCCCATATACTGGTGTGTGAAATTGTGTCAAAAGCCTTCTGGTAGTCTATGTAAGCTATGTAGATCGGTCTTTGATTTTCTTGATATTTTTCTATAATAAGTTCTAGAGTGTGTATGTGATCTATTGTAGAAAATCCTTTACGAAAACCAGCTTGCTCTATGGGTTGTTTCTTTTCTAAAGTTCTTGTTATTCTTTGGTTTATTATAGAAGAGAAGAGTTTGTAAACCGCTGGAAGAAGACTTATTGGTCTATAATTGCCGATGTCATTAGGGTTTCCTTTTTTATAGAGTAAGACTATATTGGATTCTGACCATTGTGTGGGCGTATTCGCAGTTTTTAGTATTAAGTTAAACAATGATGCAAGTGGTGATGCCTGTATTTCACATCCATACTTTATTGCTTCATTGGTAATGAAGTCCGGGCCTGGGCTTTTTTCTAGTTTTAACTTCTTAACTGTTAGTATAATTTCCATTTCGTCGATATAGTTTATATTACTTTCTGGGTTTTCGTGGTTGTTTAATTCTTCCTGTTTGTCATTTATTGTCTGTTGCGTTGATGCACTATATAGGTTTCTATAAAATTCTGTAGCTATATTAATTATGTCTCTACGGTTGTGTGTTCTTTGTCCCGAGCCGTTTAATCCCTCGATCCAAGTCTTATTTGTACGGAGTTCTTTTAAAGCTTTTTTGAAACTTTTACCTTTTGTAAGAAAAGTTTGTAATTTTTCATTCCTGTAATTTTTATAATCGTTTTTTATGTTCTTGCTGGTAAGTTTGTATAGGGCGCTAAGTTCATTTTTTTGTGATCGAGATTTGACTGTCAGTTTCTGTAATGTTTGTCTTCTATTTAGTAATGTGATTGTCCATTCTGAGAGCTTTTTGTGTCTATTAGAGATGTTTTTAACTTGTCGTGCCTGTTGTAAACTGAAGTTGATAGCATGTAGTACTTTGTTATATAATTCCTGTACTGTCGTCTCCATTTGATTCTCAAATAAATTTGATATACGGTGCATTAGATTTTGCTTATACGTTTCAATTTCTTCTCTCGTTTTTAAGGTACTGTTGTACTGTTATACTCACGACTTTTATGGCTACTGTAGCTCTTACCATTCTATGATCTGTAGAGAAGTTAAGGTTTAGTGTTTCTATATTTTGGAATATTTTAGGTTGATTGAACATTATATAGTCAATTTCGTTTTTGTGAACTCCACCAGGTGAAAGCCAAGTTCATCTGCGATTTGGTTTCTTCTTGAAATAAATTAATAATCACTGAAAGTCTATTTTCAAAAGCAAAATCTATTAGTCTTTGACCTCTGTCGTTTCTCTCTCCATATCCATATTTTCCTGTAATTATGTGTTCATCTTTTAGCGGTTTTCCTATTTTGGCATTAAAATCTCCTAATACTATAAGATTTTTAGAGGATTGCTGTATTGCTGTATCCAAAGTTTGATAAAATTTGGTTATCTCTTCTTCGCTTGATAAAGATGTGGGAGAATAGGCTTTTGACTGATATAAACACTTAATTATTCGAGCTGTAATATTCAAATTGCATCTGTAACCTTAAATTAAGAAATAAAAGAAAAACTGACCCTCTTGGTCCTTTTTTCTACTTTTAAACATCTATTTCGTATGGTTTTTTCGATCTATTATCAGAAATTTATCTTCTACGAGACTAAACAAACGCTTTGTAGTTTCTGCTAACGAAATTAGGTACTTACTTCTACATTATCTAACGAAACTACGATAACATAAATTCCAATGAAATTCGTTCATTGTAAAAAGGCGATCTAACATCTATGTCAAAACTGGAGATAATGATGCTATAATGGGCTTGGCAAACATTTAGAGAGAATAATTCGTGACTACAAGTAGGTACACTGTCCACCTATAAATCAAAACTATCTTCATAAACAAGACCTGAAGTGGAACACATGAATAAATTGCTTTTGAGTGTGGTGCCATTTAATCAGTTTCTGTTGGAATGAACTAATGTGCTCAACTAATACAGTAGATTTTCTGAAGCTACGAGTATAACTTAACAACTACCTCTTTTTTTTATATTGGTTTCTTCAAATTGATGCCGCCCGCCTGGTGGTAAGCCGTGACGACGTACTGATGTGCCTCTTCACGCTCCGCTTAAAGAACCCAGGATTATATGTGGGAGGAAACACGTGCACAGGCAGGGCGTTCCAGGCCACTATCGTTCGGCAGAAAAACGTACGTTTAAAACGCTCGGTTCTCGCGAACATGCTATCCACTGTGTGGGAGTGGCATCTCTGCCCGGCACGCGTTGTTCGGGATCGGAAGGAAGAGGGTGGGATCAGATTGAAGAGCTCTTCAGAACACTCGCCGTGGTAAATACGGTAGAATGCGGCCAAGGAAGCTATTGTTCGGCGCTGAGCTAGCGGCTCAAGGCTTCCCGTTACCTCCGGACAATCTATAATATGGATAGCCCGTCGCTGCATAGCGTCGAGAGCGTCCAGCGGATACTTCGCGGAGCCGTCCCAGAGGTGAGAGCAGTATTCGACGCAGGGTCTAATTTGCGTCTTGTACAGCAGACACCTCTGGTCCGGTGTAAAGAATCTCTTTACCTTATTCTGTATTCCTAGTTTTCGCGAAGCTAGCCCTCGATGTAGTTTTTATTATTGAGCTCTCGACGAACGTCTATGCCAAGGATGTCAAGGTTGTCCTTCATTGGTAATAATGCATTCTGAAGAGAGGGTAGGGGAAGGAAAGGGGATTTCTTCGCTGTAAATGCACACGCCTGTGTTTTGCGGGCATTGAACTCGACCAGGTTCTCGGTACCCCATTGAGAGATACATTCGAGGTTCCTGTCGAGATCAGCCACGAGATGTAGTCTATCCTACTCAATCTCCAACCGTCCTGCCGCCGGACGAGCCCAGTAGCTCCCATGCAATGTGCTGTCATCTGCATAGCAATGAATGCTCCCGAGGGATAGCATATCATTGATATGCAGAAGGAAGAGAGTTGGTGACAGCACGGACCCCTGCGGTACCCCGGCATTCACTTGCAATAAGCGAGAAGCCTGGCCATCGCAGAGGACCCGCGTTCGGCGTTCGTTCAGAAAGCTGGCCATCCAGCTGCACAGTTGAGGAGGTAGACCATACGTCGGAAGCTTGGAAAGGAGCGAAGCATGCCAGACTCTATCGAAAGCTTTGACAATGTCTAGGCTAATCGCCAAGGACTCGCCGTGCCTTTCCATAGCCTCACCCCAGACATGCGTTACGAATGCCAGAAGATCACCCGTTGATCGTTTTGGCCTGAAGCCGTATTGCCGATAATTTAGTAGCGAGTGATCTTCGAGGTATCGCATGAGCTGTTTGTTGATGAGGAGCTCAAACACCTTGCAGATGACTGAGGTGACAGCTATGGGTCGATAGTTGCCCGGATCAGACCGATCCCCTTTCTTGGGGATCGGTTGTACGTTCGCCTCTTTCCAGACCTCCGGCACGATTCCTGTGTAGTAAGATAGGCGGTACAGACGAGTTAGTACAGGAGACAACTCAGCTGCGCATTTCCGTAATACCACCGCCGGAATACCGTCAGAGCCACTGGCTTTCCGCGTGTCGAGTGATCGCAGCACTGCCCGTACATCGCATTGCCTGAGTACAATGTCAGGCATAGTGTGGCCACAGTTGGCGATGGCGGGGGGCTGCAGGCCACGGTCGTCGACCCGGGAATTAGCCGCAAAGAGGTCTGTGAGCATATCCGCTTTCTCTTGGGCTTTGTGAGCCAGTGTTCCATCTGGGTAACGCAGCGGTGGCAGCGAGGGCTAACAGAAGTTAGATTGCACGGCTTTGGCCAGTTGCCAGTATCCACGGCTGCCGCCTGAAGAGCTTTGTTGTCTCAGAATCCCCTGTGTGGGAACGGTAGACGCACACGTAGATCTGGCTCATAGAGCCATGGTTAGGTAAGTATTAGGTTTTATACTATAATATCATAACCGTTAGTGTCAGGTATGCTTTACAGATATTAACAAATAGCCTTATGATAGTATATACTTTGATAAATAAATACATATTTTTGTTAATTCTTACACTACGTCATCTAGCACAATTTAAGCTGATGTATGCTTGTGCTATGGGAGCTAGGCGACTGATAAACATACCTTTATTTTTCTAAATATATACATAGAAAACACTATGAGTGGCTTTTATGAATTTCTAGAACTAAAATGCGTGATATGCCATAAGTAGGTTTAAAAATATGTTTATCGAGCTTTTCGATTCACCTACTTTAACAAGTTTCAACACTGTAAGATAATAATTTTAGCATTTACCTATATAACCATTCATACCGTAACTGAAATAGAAAAAGAGGCAAACATTTAATGTAAAATAACCTTTCGCTACCACCGTTTCCGTATAAATTGCATTTGCATGTTTACTCGTCCAGATCCAGACCAAATCGTTCCACAAACAAGTATGCAAATACCAAGCAAGCGTTGTCGCGAATCTAGATGGTGAGAATGTTAAATATGTGTGTGTGAGTAAACACAAGTTTAATCTAAGCCTTATCGCCATCGGGGCGTTGTAGTCTCGCCTCGCCTCGGCGCCTTCCCTACAACTCTGATATATTGCAGGGTTGTTGAATTTCCGCTGCGACTACATTTTTTATTAGGGTGACATGTTCAACAATGAAACACTAAAAGTTCTGAGAGTCGTAACTCAGTTATTTATAACCATAAAGTTACAATTTTTTACACAGAGGTCGAGAATTTAATTGACTAACAAACTGTGTACTCAGTTTATCTCAAATAGTTATAGAAAATCTACCAGATGCTGTTTTTAAAAAAATGAGAAATGTTTCATTGTGTCCATGGGTACACAATAAAACACCGTATGTTCATCAATGAAACACTAAAATTATTGTTGAAATTTCACTTAATTTAAAAAGAAAAACCAATTAAATATTATCAAATAGATTTATTTATTATTACAAATAAATTATATTACCCAGAGATATTATGGTCACCCGACGACCTGCGCGCTTTAACACGTGCTGTGTAGGTTTAAACTGCAAACAGCCGTTTCTATATGTAAAGATATTTAAAGAGATAACTAATTACCAAAGTAATTCTACTTTAATTTATCTAGGTATGTACAATGAATCAATCCTAGTACACAATGACACAGTTTCATTGTGTCCATGTTGAAACGTTTCATCGTGGACCACCTCGGGTTTTGCTAAAAAAACCTCAAATAAAAAAGCACTAAATATGAACTCTTTGGTTATCAAAGTAGGCTACAAGAATCTTAGATATATGCTTATTCATACGTAATACACAAAAATAACCAATTGTAGTACACATAAGACTAGGGAAAAAATCAAAGTTAAAAAAAAATCTTACTTTTTTAGATGAATATTGCAAATATGCTCCGCAAACATGCTTCCGCCACGAAGTGCGGCGCCTGACTAGGTCAGTGGGGGGCGCTCATAAAGAGCTACTTGCACTCTGATTTGCACGGTTTGGTAATGTCGCATTTTTGAAATATGGCGATGTTTCATTGTGTACACTTTCATTGTTGAACATGTGACTACTCGTATATGTGTGCAAATTGTAGAAGCAACGGTTCCTGTTAATAAGCGCATGTTTGCGTGTATTTCTTGATAATTATCGATAATATATGTAGCTTTTTTTTTATTTCCGCGAGACCGCGGCCGCTCCTATATCCATTGCCGCAGGTGTCTCTGGTACGCACCGGAAGGTATTTAGAGTGGCGCCCGGCGGACCTTGGCCATCTGTGTGGCCTCTGCGCTGGGATTTGGTCAGGTTTTATCCCGCGTCGTTGGGGTCGGATTTCATCCCGCGTCGGTGAGTGAATCTGGTTGCTGACCCTTTTAGCCTGCTTCTGTAGGGACGTGCGGGTGGCTACTCCGCCGTCCTCAAGCCCCGATTACAGAGGTCGATGTTCCTGGGTCTGCGGCGCCCTGGCCGCTGACTGCGGAACTCAGCGGGGAGGGTGCGCTCCTCTCCCTCTCGGCCGCCTCCTTCACGAGCATGACTTGCTCGCAGAAGGACACGGCCATGGTCCACCTACTCGCCTACCACCTTACCAGCGAGAGGGTAATAGAATGCAGCTTTAGAATATTCAACATAAGTACCTCTGCATTCATGAACGTATTACAATGTTTTTGTGATATCACCTAATATGTCAATGTACATTTTTGGGGCACTCTCTTGCATCACTTTTTTCTAAATCTTGCTTGCAAACTTATTATAAACACAGGTTACTAAAAATGTTTAATTTTCCAAAACCAGTGAGGTAAAACAATCGGTTGTCGATGCTGTTTCTTGTGAAGATTTTATTCACAGTTATATTTTTAAAACATAAATCTGACTCCCATTATATCCTATTTTAAATAACAATTCACCGCACTTGGACTTACTTTTCAAGTTCCCTCTTTACGTTCCCACTTGAAATAATTATTACATAAAGAACATTCATTGTGAATTTCATTGTTTCCCGGTAATGAGGGATTCTGTTCTCATCTTACTGTAAAGGTCGACTGGGGGTGGTTAATGAGTTTGTTGACGTAGCCGCAGGATAACCTGTCAAGTTAAAAGATTACTGCAATTTTTCGCACCTTTAATTTCAAAAGGAAAATAATACGCCACACGTGAATATTATTATGACCGACACGAGTTTATAAGTGTAATTAGAGCTGTAAATAAATCTACAATTTTGAAAAGTAGGCTAGGATTTTAAAAAAAGCTGAACAGTTTTAAAGATATTTTCAACTTTTTAAAGACAATAATGATGTCGATTGTCATGACTTATTAATAATATATTTTAAAAAGAAAATATTTTTTTTTTTATATTTTTGGACATTCTAACACGACATCATTCTTTATAAATATTACTCATCGTCTTATATAACGATTAAAAATTGTAAACTTAAGGATGTAGGATTTGAGACGTGGGTGTCTTTTCCAGAAACAACAGCCTTTAATTCTGCCTTCACTGTTCGTTTTCTTTACTCAATATTCTGAATACAGAAAATGCTATTAAATAACAAAAACAATGTAGTGGTTGTTGGGAGGTATATTGAAACGCTTGTACTACAGTATGTGAATGAATGTTGTTTATTATCGAAATGTATTCGTATTTATATGTTACAAGCATAATATTCCCGGCGACACAAACAGGTGTAGGTAGGCGTGGCTTTAAACAATAGAACGAATATAAATACCTATACTTATGTTCTACTTATAATTTATTGTTTATTACTAATTGGCTAGTTTAATTATAAGGAGGTGTCGCGTATGCGCAACTAGACATTGATAGAATATTATCGAAGGTTGTCGAAGATTCTCGTCCCACCTTCTTGTATTATCTGGACGTTTCTTACATGTGACGTCAGAGATTCGTAAGTACGCGCCACAACAAAATCAAACGATTCCAAAGTATTCCAAATGATTTATTTCTATAAAATAAGTTCCCTCCTTTTCATTTCACATCAAAGCAGGTAGGTACTTATTTCAGTACTTAATTTTAATTTCGATGTTTTTAATGCCTCGATAAAAGGTATTGATTGATATTGCATTCCCACAGTAGATTATGATGGTTCGTGATATATTTACTGAATGCTTCATTTAAAATATCGTCATATTATGACTTTTAATGTGTCCTCACTTTTGAATTATTTAAGCTAGTGTCTGCAACTCCACAGGTGTCAATGTCGTATTATGTACAATGACCAAGTGAGCGTGGCGAGTGAACAATTTTGCTATAATCCGTCTGTCTATCTGTCTGTCTGTATGTGTGTAGCTAGCGGCCACATTTTGTATCCAATCTCCACGAAACTTGTTACAAAAGTGTTCCATGATATAAAACAATTTTATATCGTGAGCTCTTTATGATTGGGAGGAAATGGAGGAAAGGTAAGCTCAAATACTGTTTAATATATTAGAAGGTCTACTATAACTGTTCGACCATTATGGGCGACCACTAATATTAATTGTCAAAAATGTATTATGATAATAACTTTTTGCTACTACCTATCTAATTTTAAAGAAACAACAAACTCAGATTTAGGTAGTATACCTATAATTATGGGGTATACTTATAGGTATACTGTCTCAATCTGAGTTTAGGAGAGGAGCAGCGTGAAAGAGAGACTTCGAGGCAAAGATCCGGGCCTCACCGTCGAGGATATCATGAATAAAGACCCCCTCCTGATCCTCAAGGACGTGCTCCTGGCCCATACTGACGGAGATATCTTGAAGGCCCTGAAAAACCAGAACCGTCTGATTTTTCAGGGCCTTAAAGAAGGAGAAGACAGGATCTCCATCAGATACAGAAGGAAAGCGAGGAACCCTCACACAGGGCACATAGTGATCAACGTCGCGCCTATCGTGTGGGGCAGAATAACACGGCAGGGGTACGTCCACATAGACCTTCAGCGCGTAAGGGCGGAGGACCAGTCCCCGCTAATCCAGTGTAGCCGATGCCTAGATTATGGTCACACCAAGCGATTCTGCAAGGAACCGGTTGACCTCTGCAGTCACTGTGGAGGTCCACACCTGAAACCGGAATGCACGGACTGGATGACGAGTGTCCAACCCAAATGCAGGAACTGCGTCAGAACAAACCAGGATGATAACGAGCACAATGCCTTCGACCGGAACTGCTCAGTGCGTCGCAGGAGGGACGAATTAGTTCGCCTGACTGTGGCGTATTGCTAAGGGCGCAATGGGCGATTCCACCTTCTATAGGGTGCTCCAAGCGAATCTGCAAAAGAAGAAGCTGGCAACCACCGAGATCCTCATCGAAGCAAAGAAACGCCAAGCCGCAGTAGCACTCCTCCAAGAGCCAGCGGTTGATGGAAGCGGGCTCATGAAAGGGCGCACCGGCGTGAGAATTTTCCAGAACACCAAAGTAGGGGAGGGTAGAGTGAAGGCGGCAATTGCCGTCTTCGATAATGACCTTACGGTCATTCAATACCCAAAACTCACCACAAACAACATCGCTGTGGTGGGGATCCGAACGGTGTCCTGGGAAATCACGCTGGTGTCCTTTTACTTCGAGCCGAGTCACCCGCTCGAACCGTATCTAACACAATTACATAAGGTCGAGGAGACACTGGGCTCAAAGAACTTGATCGTTGGAGGAGATGCAAACGCGAAGAGCACCTGGTGGGGCAGTCTAAAGGTCGACAAGAGAGGCATCGAAATGGCCGGGACTCTGGGAGATATGGGACTGCATATCCTCAATAGAGGAACAACTCCGACCTTTGACACCTATAGGGGTACGCAGCGATACCACAGCTTCATCGACCTCACGGCCTGCTCGGAAGATCTCTTGGATCTCATCGAGCAGTGGAGAGTGGACACAGGTCTAGTAAATTCTGACCACAACGGCATACTGTTCAGCATACGACTCGCAAGGGCTAAAGGCGTGACGGTCAGCAGAACCACTCGTAAATTCAACTCCAAAAAAGCTAACTGGTCCGAATTTGTGAACAAATTCGACCAGTTAAAACTCGAGCACCACCTTGGCAAACAGGAGATAGACGGGGTTGGTTCTGTTGACAAATTGGAAGAAGTGGTCAACGCCTACACGCACATGCTGGTGGAGGCATGCTTGCAGTCGATGCCACTCAAGAAGACCAAGGAAGAGCTCAGTGTGCCGTGGTGGTCCGAAACACTCGCGAAGCTGAAGAGAGAGGTAGCTACCCGGAAGAACAGAATAAGGTGCACAGCACCGGTAAGAAGGACCAAGGTCGTTGAGGAATACCTACAAAAGAAGAAAGAATATGAGTCTGAAGCATCCCGCGCCATTGTCGATAGCTGGAAGAGCTTTTGTGCTGGGCAGGACAGGGAAAGCATGTGGGGGGGGATATACAGGGTCATTGCCAGAACAGAACGCAGAGGTGAAGATCTGCCTTTGGAGAAGGACGGGGTGAGCCTTGACGCGAAGGGTTCGGTTGCCTTATTAGCGACCACATTTTATCCGGAAGACCGGCCGGAGGAAGACAACGCAAACCACAGCCAAACGAGGACTAAAGCCGAAATAGTGAATGTTGGCAATGAAAGTGACTTTGATGATCCACCATTCACTCTGGCAGAGCTCCGGATGGTGTGCGGGTCTTTCAACCCCAAGAAGGCTCCGGGAGCCGATGGGTTAACCGCGGATATCTGCTGTCGAGCAATCGACACAGATCCCACAGCTTTCCTTGCCCTGCTCAACAAGTGCCTCGAACTCCACCACTTCCCACGCAAATGGAAGGAGGCCACCGTTATCATCCTCAAGAAACCAGGGAAAGAAGATTACTCCGTGCCCAAGGCCTATAGACCCATAGGGCTTCTCCCGATCTTGGGCAAGATATACGAGAAGCTGCTTATGTCCCGAGTCAAGCACTACATCCTCCCAGGACTGAGTACCCGCCAATACGGATTCATGCCCCAGAAGGACACCGAGGACTCCCTCTATACTTTGATGCAGCACATCCGAAAGAAATTAGACGAGAAGAAGCTCATTACTATAATATCGTTGGATATAGAGGGAGCCTTTGACAGCGCATGGTGGCCCGCCATAAGAGTCCGGTTGGCGGAGGAGAACTGCCCGCTGAACCTGCGGAGGGTGATAGACAGCTACCTTGGGGAACGAACAGTCCACGTCCGGTATGCCGGAGAGGAGTACACTAGATCGACGAACAAGGGCTGTGTTCAAGGTTCAATAGGGGCCCCATTTTATGAAACCTCCTATTGGATCCGCTCCTCAAAGGCCTGGACAAAAACGGCGACTACGTGCAGGCATTCGCCGATGATGTCGTCTTAGTCTTTGACGCGGATGACGCTCAGCAAATTGAGGTTAGGGCTAATGCCGCCCTCGAACATGTTAGGAGGTGGGGTGTCCAAAACAAGCTCAAATTCGCCCCGCACAAAACCAGCGCGATGGTTATTACGCGAAAATTGAAGTACGACACCCCCCTCCTTACCATGGGAGGGGTCGACATCCCGATGGTAGAGAGGATCAAGATGCTGGGCGTGACCATAGACGACAAGCTAACCTTCAAGCCGCACGTAGCTAACATATGCAGGAAGGCCTTGGGCGTCTACAAGCAATTAACCAGAGCAGCGAAGACCACCTGGGGACTGAATCCGGAGGTCATCAGAACAATATATGTGGCTACGGTAGAGCCGATTGTGCTGTATGGCGCTAGCGTTTGGGAAACTGCAGTGTCCAGGAAAGGCACGATTAAGCAACTCAGCGTGGTACAACGCTTAATCGCACAACAGATCTCGAAGGCCTACCGCACGGTGTCGCTAAACTCGGCGCTGGCGTTGGCTGGGGTTCTCCCCCTTGATCTCCGTGTGAGGGAGGCAGCCTCCCTGTACCGGGCCAAGAGGGGGGAACCGCAGCCGGCGTTACGCGACCGAGAAGTAGAGCAGATGACTCCTGCTATCGCGGCCCCGCACCCGTCCGAAATCACGCACATCAACTTCGTCAGCCTGGTAAACCAAGAACAACTTGATGCCAGCGGTGAATATGATATCCGCATATTCACCGATGGCAGCAAAATTCAAGGTGAGGTCGGAGCCGCTCTCTCCATTTGGAGAGGAGAGACCGAGACCAAAATCCGGAAACTGAAACTGGCAGATTATTGTACGGTTTACCACGCACCACGACGCTTTGACCTTGAGCAAAAGATTGACTGTACGGTGAACGCGGAAAACGCATCTGAATTAATGCGGAACAACAACCGAGTTGAATTCCTGGAATACTGTAATGACGTCGCAAAAATGGTAATCGACAAATAAAACACTATAGACACTACACAATATGCTTACATCTTATTTTTTGAATAAAGAATGCCAAGCATAACAAACAAAAGAAAACAAACAATAGATAACGACATATTACACATACAAAATATATAAGACAAACAAAACGTAGAAAGAGGTTAAAGCGTATATTGTCAAGGATGAGGTCCAGAACAATTACTGTAACTAGAAATAAAAAATTATGAATTATATAAAGACTCCAACATTCAAGAAGTACAGAAATTGATAGTTATAATAATAAAAAGAAAATTAAGAATACCCAAATATTATAAGAAAATTACTAGAAATAAAGATCATAGAAATAAGATAGATGATAAGAATTAAAAAGATAGAATGTATCTAAATATAAGAGAAAAATGTAGAAACCCAACTGTTCGCAAGGCTAGCGAAGACTCTTTGTCGTATTATTTTCCCTAACCACAAAGTATATAATAAACAAAGAAAACCCCAAAATAGTTAGTAAGAATAGGCGTAATGTGGGAGTCCCACCCACTAAGGAATGAATGAGTGATGTATGAAAGAAAGATCAAGTATGCAGAATTAAAGTGCGAGAAGAATAAATGCGAGAACTGGAATGATAAAGAGAATTAGGCTTAATATAGACTCCACTAAAGGGGGAGGCAGCTAGGTAAAAAAAAAAAAAAAAATAATCTGAGTTTAACCTATTTGAAGAAACCACCAGTATCACCGTTTAGTAGCTTAAGAGATTAGCTTAGAGACGGACACAGACAAATATAAAACAGTCCAACATTTTTGTGTTAAAAAAGAAAGACCGTCTTACTTATTATACGTACAAGTTTATTTATTATGCCTACATATAGTACACGATAATACAAATGTACGAAAATCAAATATCTTGAAGAAGAAATAACTGCTAAGTACGAGTACCATAATATCACAAGAAATTAATATGTATGTAATAAAATGTGATATTTGCCCATTCTGCTTACGTCAAAATAATAATATCCTTGCCTATTATCACCTACTATTACGTTATATTGACGACACACATAACTGGAGGCGTTATCACTTATCAGTTATTTAGCATCACGCATAACGGTAACGTTCATGGTATTGTAGTTACTTATCGTTCCAAGCCATCAATTAATAGAAAGGTATTTTCTTAATGTCCTTCGTATCGTATGCATAGGCTTCGGCTTTCGTCGGATATCCATCGGTTTGAAAATAAATAGAGATGTTATTACCGCCCCTTCTTATTACTAATTTACATTTGAATGGGGAAAGCTGTTTAAGTCGCAGGCACGACAGATAATTATCATTTCACAGCTATATAGAGTAGACACCTAAATCAAAACAAAACAACAATACGTAGTTCTAAATTCAAGTTCAATCTTAGCTTTTAGAAGATAAATTAAATTAATTAAATAATATACGGTTGCATTCGGAAAAACGTGGATTCCCAAGACTGCCCGAAAGACATTAAGAAAATAGAAGCACAGAGAGGAACCTAATATAATTATTTTATGCATCATCATCATCGGCCCACATCAGTCCACTGCTGGACATAGGCCTCTCCAATGACACGCCACATCCTCCGATCGTCGATCAATTTCATCCACACAAAATATCTATTCTATTCTATATCTATATATCTAAAATTAAACGTAAAAAACTAGCAAAATATCCTATTTAATAAGTAGTTTAATTTAATATTTTACCTCGTGTTCAGAAACCATTAGAAGTATATCATTAACAAGGTTCTAAACAAACAAACTAAGAGGCTGACGTAAGTACCAAAATCGAAATTCAAACAATACCTTTATAGCAGTTTAGATTAAATTGACCGTACTCATTGACAGAGCTGTTTACCGTATTTCATCAGTTCGTCTACGATGCGTGGTTACAAATAGTCTAAGATTAAAATACTTCTAAATACATTTTTTTTCAGACTACCTTATGTCAGCGTTGTGTAGTTTTTCGGATCATATCCTATACTGTCTAGTCTACATACATACCTACATTAATACATAGATACACGCCTATGTACCTGAAGGGATAGACAAAGGCACATTATACACCTTCATTTTGCCACTAACTTCTTCCGCTAACTGGATCGTCAATTTAGTGCCTAAGCCTCGTACGTTGATGGCAGGTGCACTACAACAGGTGAGGTTGCCTTGGGCTCTAAGATTTTTTTTTATATCAGGTTGCCAAATTGACACCGCCCGCCTGGATGGAAAGCCGTTGCGACGTCTGGCGATTGTGAGCGACTCCCAAAGTACGCAATATGTACTATTAAGAATGGTCCTCAACTTGGGGACCTAGTGATGTGTCTCTTAACGCTCCGCTTGAAGAATTCTGGGTTGTAAGTAGGAGGAAATACGTGCGCGGGCAGGGCGTTCCAGGCGTCGATCGTTCTACGAGTAAAGATCTCTTGAAACGCTCAGATCTTGGTAACACTCCTGTACATCGTGTCTAAGGTTTGCTAAAGTAACTCGAAGTTAATAAATCTTCAAATAGGTACTTAATAATATTCTAATATAGAAAAGCCTTTAAATGTCACGTAAATTACCTTGAGATTTACTCAAATATCGCTATTGAAAGGGAGACCTAACTTAAACTGATTGAAAGGGCAGTCTTGGATGAAGAACGCTCACCGCAAAGATCTTATCAAACCAAGTGTATAATGCCACCTCCAGTCCTTTCGACCTCTTCTAGTAATTATATTATGATCGTGTGGCTTGACGTTAATTTGTGAAACTGCTCGGAAACCCAAGGCTTAGGTGGTAGGACAGAGAGAGCACCGTACCCGATTAATTCAAGAAGTGGAATCCTCGGTGAATTAATAGGGTGGGCTGTCGTTGTGCGCCTATTGATCGAGTACCTACCACGTATTTCAAGAGGCCAGGCAAACGTTTTGTTTTCCTTTAAGCTTTGTGACAACTGCGGCTTAATATCAACATTCATTAGCATAGGTATAAGTATATTATTAATGGAAACCCGTAGCTTGTGTACGTAATACCTTTCATTGTTGTTATAATAACGTTATGTTAGGGGTTTAAATCAGATGCATTAATAGCTAATTTATTTGGTATATAATTATTTATATTACAATAGTAAAGTAATAGAAATCATAAGTATGTTACATTTATTAATTTTATCAACATACGAGTGGGGGTGAAATAAAACATTAATAAAACACACTTTTATCTGAACCTACCGATAGTTTTTTTTTCGATTTCCCTGACAGTCTAGGTTCAACTAAGGGCATCATCTTGGCTATATTAACTCAAAAACGAAGAGTAAAAAACATATATTAAACGTTAAATATATGTATTATGTAGGTACTATATATATATTCGAAGACGTTAAACCATGCTACGGAAATAACGACAAAAATGAGACCGTTCCAATATCAAATTCCTTCCTCCATTTGTTAAAAGCTAAATTGAAATATCGAAGAAAAATTGTTCTGCATCTGGCACACATTCACATAGGTATTCAATAAAAAGAAAAGTTTGCAACGGACTAGAAGTGGTATTTTCAATTTGTTTTAAATTAATGATGTGAAATTTATGAAGTATTTTGTGTGATTTATAGTTAGTATAGTGAGCAAAATAATTGTATGCTGGGTACACTATCAAAGGAACCGACTTCGCCATTACTGTTGTAACTTTAAGTCTGTGACTCTACAAACGAATTAAGTGACTGCTGACATGATGTTACATGAGAGGCGCGCTCGGGGCAGTGTCTGTGCCGGCGTAGGTCACACTATAAGTTTCGCGTAACTTAAAAAAACGACATGTTAGAACCAAAATATTATGTTTATTGCTTTTCAAAATACTCTTCTTTACATTTTAAACATTTTTCATGCGAACGAACCATTTTTTAAAACAGGAGGACCACAGATCTGAAGGCATGTTTTCTACGTGCTGATTGAACGCTATCACTGCCTCTTCGGAGTTGGTAAAAGTGAAACCTCTCATCAAATCTTTGATTATGGGGAAAATACAGAAATCACAGGGTGCTAGGTCAGGGCTATGCGCAGGATGGGTGACGAGTTGTACTTTTTCGGAAGCTAAAAATGACTTTGTTTTAATGGCCGTGTGTGAAGAAGCGTTGTCATGATGTAGGAGAACGCGGTTTTTGGGTCGTCTTTCGCGAACTTTTTCTAACACCCTGGGTAAACAAATGGTAGCATACCACTCGGCATTAACACTCTTTTGATCTTCAAGTGGAATTGTACAGATGGGACCCGTAGCTGAGAAAAAAAACGCGATCATTGTTTTACCAACGTTTCTCGCCTGCATCAATTTTGTTGGCTTGTACATACTAATTTTCAAACACCCATTCACAAGATTGTTGTTTTTTTTCGGGTTCAAAACAATAAATCCACGTTTCGTCTCCTGTGACAATGTCATAAACAGCATTAGAATGTCCGAGGTCGTACTTCAGTAGCATCTTTGAGCAGCATTCCACGCGAGCCCGCTTCTGCTCCGCTGTCAGTTCATGAGGGATTCAACGACAACAAAGTTTCCGAACTTTCAATTCTTCGTGTAAAATTTTCTGGATTTGACTCATACCAATCCCCAATAGTCCTCGAATTGTCTCATAGGTAATCCGCGGGTTTTCTTCAATTAACCGCTTAACAGTAGCCACATTATTTTCGTTGACGGCAGTTGAAGGCCGCCCTTCACGTTCGTCATGTAAAGAAACTCAGAGAGGTTCTCTCAAATTCAACAAACTATCGCCTCACGGTGCCCAAACAAGGTGCTTCTCTCCCAAAAGCATTTTGAAGACGAGCGGCACAGTCTTGCGGAGAGAGAGAACTTTTAAAATCATAAAAAATCATCGCTCTAAAATCTTTTCGACTTAATTCCATTTTCTTTGCATACGTAGAACTTTGATGTGTGATAAAAAACAATTGACAAATGATTTCCCGCCAATTGTTTTTTTTATTACTAACAAGGTTGCAACGTTTAAAAAAATATAACATTCGAAATTCAAATAGTTCCGATTGGCTGGAAGTGCAAAACTTTTAGTGTGCCCCATGTATTAATTCACTCTTCGCTAGAACCTATCTACCTAAGTGTTCGTTTTTTCGATAGTTGTATTTAATAATTTTACAATATCAATCGAAAAACTATAGATTTGAACCAACAACTTTTCCCTTTCCAGGAGGAACGTTCTTCGAACTGACCAAGACACCACTAGCCGAAGACCTCTAATATTGCGATCACTGTTGTATCAATATGGCGTCATAATGGCGTCGCCGTTTAGTTTTATGATCAGTGGGTGTTTTTCTTAAAATAATAATATATTCTCCTACTCTTTTAAACCCACATCAAATCTGATATATCTCCGAAAGCCATACAACATCCTATTACAAAACTTCCATTATCGGTTATACCCCAAAACTTCAAACAAGGACAGTTTTTAGAAACACGAGGTAACAAATGTGGTGTGGGCTGCCATTTATTATATTTTATAATATTTTCTTTTCCGGATGTCCTTAATAGGGATCGGACCTTTTGCCTTTTCTGTCCACTGGGATGGACATGGCGAATATTATTTCATCCCCCGCTAAGGGTACTCTCAGGCCTTTTGAATGTATTATTAAAACTTTTGTTGTTATCGAGATTAGAATAATATGGGCCTCATATCAAATAATATGTCTTTTGTTATTTTTTTTCATATCCTCCTGTTTGCATACCATTTAGACTTCTAAACTTTGCTTAAGCAAAAAAAAAAGAAGTCTTATAATTTGACCCTGTCCGTCTGTCCGTCTGTTAACACCCTCTAGCGGTCAAACGGTAAACGATATAGAAAAGCCAACTACGTATATCGACTCAGAACATACGATAACTGGAACCATGCTAAAAAATTGGAGCTCTAGCACTTCCGGTTTAGAAACTAGCTCAACTTCCGGTTTTTTAACATTCGACATCCGGTTCAAAAATTATATTTTTAGATGCGTGTTTAAGTATAGAAGTCTATTCTCAGAATCGCTAGTGATTCTTTGCTTACTTATTTGGACTTGTTTATAGACTCTTACAAGATTTGGCGATGGAAAATAATTCTGAGAAAAGTCCCTACAAACATTTTGCGATGGAACAATCTGAAAAATGGTTTGTGATGGAAGTTAGTCTAGCGAGCTTCAATATAATTTGATTAGATTTTCATACTAAGTACTACGGAGCCAAAGCTTTATAAATTAAAAAATATCAATAATATTAATCATTTCGTCAAAATAGATTAGTTTTGAACTTTTATTAGACTCAGGCAAAAAGTGTAAAAGTCATGCATCATGGTAAAAGTCGATTTGGTAAACACGACCCAAAAAAGAAAAAAATATTTATGCAAATTGAAGAAGTGGAAGAAGTGGGTAGGTATGCTAAGATCGCAGATTGTGTATATTCATAGTCTCCGCCTACCCCAACAGGAAAGAGCCGTGACTTGTATGTATGTATTATTAGATTATTAGTTTCCGATAGGTAGTCCTATTGGATATCTTATTAAACTAACTATAGAAATCTGAATATAAAATTACGAAAATATAGAATTTGTAATAGTTCATAAAGTAACATAGAAAGTTTAGCAATAATACTAATACAAGTACCTATAATATAAAAAATGTAACTCACAGATTATAATGTACATCCGCCATATTCGGGCGATACTTCAACGCCCTCTCGAAGGCTATTTCCGCTTCCGCCATCCGCCCCTGTGCGGTCAGCACGCTGCCCAAGTTACCGTACGCTGCAAAAAAGAACCTCCATTTAAATACCAGCTGTCAGTTATACTTATATAGTTGTTATACAGTCGTTTCGAGACTATTATAAACTACGAGTATTTTGTTTCTAATAATAACGACGTACAGGATGGACGTAATGGATCACATGAAAGGAACATATATAATATGATATAATGTAAAAAGTTTTAAGAATAGTAATTAGAATAAATATAGAAGAAAATTTTTTTTTTCTATAAAAAAAAAACATTCTCAATTCGACTAACTAATATGCTTGTTTGACGAAAGTTTAGAAGCTTTTAATAAATTAAAATGTTTATGACATAATGATTGATTTAAAATGGTTACATTATACTCAACAATTTGCAAAATAGGTAACTTAATACAGTAAAAGTGGGGATGTAAAATTACTCACATGATCCATCACTTTAATCCACTAACGAAGCAGACGACAAAATTTCATTAATTATTCATAATTCAGGAACAAGAGTATACCATTTCGTTATTTATTATTTTAACACAAAACTGCTTCAAAGGTATTAATTTAGCTAACAAGGTGACATTTGGATACCAAAATGAATTTGGAAGTAGTTGTGAACTTGCGCTTTGAATCACGTCTATTAGTTATCGTAACTTTTGAGCACGTTATTCTAAATAGATTTTATATTTAGAATCATCTTAATAGGTATTACTTTATAATATCAGAAGGCCTCTTAAGGCACTCAGTAGCATAATGAAAGGACGTTAGCGCGAATCAAGCAATCTTTTTGAGTTTGATGTACCGTATTTGATCCGTTTGGGGATGAAACATTAGGTCAGAGCACGCGTTACCTATTTAGAAATATCGCAAAGGGTCTTATTAAGTACTCTCTGGTATAAGCATTCTTCTCAGAACCAGGGGGCTTTCTGGCTAAGAGAATTT
This sequence comes from Nudaria mundana, assembly GCA_963556515.1. Lineage (NCBI taxonomy): Eukaryota > Metazoa > Arthropoda > Insecta > Lepidoptera > Erebidae > Nudaria > Nudaria mundana. The sequence continues at coordinate 10,614,639 of OY748293.1, forward strand.
TTATTGCCATTTAACGTGGAACGATGACGGTACATAATTTTTTCCTGCAAATATTGTAAGTATTTTATTGTTATTCGGTGGTTTAATCGTATATATTTTCTTTCTTTCCTTCTTTTCTTTGAGTTTGCGTTGAGTTCTCGTAATTTACGAACAGAGCATAGGTAGGTACTCTAGTCCTGAAATATAAACTGTCTGTACGAAATTCGTGAATGCGATTTCGATTTAAAATCCACATGAGCGTATCTCAGTCTATTAGGGCAAGTGTCATGTACGAGTCTGATTGGATAGCGTTATCGAATGCCGAGCTATCTCCGGTGCACTGAAAACGGATTTTCACAAATAAATACAAGATTGAGGTCAACATTACGGATTCGTATAATCCATCTATAGAAAAAAACAATAGAAATTGAGTGTCTGACTTTATATACACTCTAATGTCCGTATTTTACGATGCTTACAACAGATATACTAAGTTCAACTTTTGCCAATATATATTAAATTTATGGACATTGTATTCAGGGGCTCGTGGTCTAGTGGTCACCGACAATGTTAACACATTGCAAAGGTTAAGCAACATCTAGTCAGGCCGGTCTTAGGATGGGTGACTATTTCTTAAGACATTGAGATCCCTCCGTGTCGTGCCGTCGGTCCCGGTTGTCATACGAACATACGAAAAATCCAACCGGTATAACTACAGAACTTCGATATCGCCCATCGTCAGATGGCAGTCGCTTTACGGAAAATGTCGCAGTTCGCAGCCGAATCGTAGTTAGACTGGAAAGCCGACCCCAACTGAGTTGGGAAAAGGCTCGGTGATTGGTGAATGATGATTAATGGACATAATTAAATTTTCATATAAATCTCAGGAAGGAATAAAATTATTTAAATAACAATATAGGTAGAATGGAAGATAATTTAGTTACCTATACTTAAGAGTTAGTCAGTTTTCAGAAAAAATATCGGCAAAACTGAGTCGTGTGTCTACGTGTGCGACAAAATTTACAAAAAAATTGAAGTAACTTTAGTTTCGTACATGCTATCTGTAATTTAGACACTCACCTTGCTAAGTTTACATTGTTTCAAGCAAACCCACACAATTAAAAACCAACAGGATTGGTCACAAAGGCCTGATTGATTGACTACCAATGGAATTAACAAGGGCTTCAACAAGAAATTGTCATGTATATGTAGTTAGCAATTTGAGAGAGATTGTGACGAGAAGGGTTACATTTTCAGGGTGCTACTCGTACTTGATTTATTGCATCTATTCACTAACATTTTTTAAGGTAAAGGGTAAAACGAAAAAAAAAAATATTTTTAAACGTACGTAAAGGGTAAAATGGAAGAGAGAAAGAAAGTTGAAATTTTCACAGATGATGTATTTCTGTTGTCTCTATAACAAAAAATACTAAAAAACAGAAAAATATTTTTAAGGTGACTCCCATATGTACAACAAACGTGATTTTTTCCCGTTTTGGTACGGAACCCTTTGTGCGCGAGTCCGACTCGCACTTGGCCATTTTTTTTAAAGTAAATATTTTATTATTATTTAGTTACAAATATTAAATCCATAATATTAGTGAATCGTTTTATTTGGAGAGGCCTATGTCCAGCAGTGGACTGATGTGGGCTGATTATGATGATGATATTTATTTGATATCAAACAACAATATTAGGTACAAATCGTAGTATACGTGCCATTTTCCTTACACAAATACATCTAAGTTCGTTTTGTGTTCCGAGTTAGATCAGCAATGGGCAGAGGTTTGAATTTAGAATGTAGATAGATTCCGCTGAGTACGGAATTTTAAATTGACCCAATGCTTATTTCCCGTAGGACGAGTCAGATTTCAATGCCGTGACGGCTGAAACCTCAGATTCCAGTTGGATTCAAATGAATAGAATGTTATTTACAGCTACTTTTAGTTAAACCTTTATTAATATCGTTTTCACGGAAAATAAGTTTTTTTAATAAACAAATTGCCATGGACTGCACAGACTGTAGATATGTTCTGGCTGTTAGAATTTGGGTTCAGATTACAGTTTTATATTATTTTACCTATGTTTAGGTACCTATAGCGCCTGGGGTCTGCCTTACAAAGTTACTAGCGATGTGTGGGTGCTTTTGCCTACCACTTCGGGAAAACAGGGGTAACTTTAAGATTGTATGATGTAAACTATCAATAGGTACGAGCAAGTACTACCAACAGATAAGTTGCCTTTGGAAGTGACATCATTCGTCATAACGTTTTGCCTTTATCAGATATGTGTGCAATTTGTGTTGAGACAGAATTAGACATACACAGACCTAAATAAATATCAGAATCAAATGCTGAATCGTTATTAACTTGTTCATAATAAACTTAAAACGCTAAAAACTCGTAAGTATCGACCTATAATACAGTTGTGAAATAACGCTCCCAACCGAAAATTATTTTTACGAGAGGCAACAAAATGGAACATCATAAAGCACTTTAATGCGGTCAGATCGCATAAGACATAGAAAGGCATTTATTTTTGGGCTTGATCCGGGTAAAGAATCGGAATAAAATGAACCAACATCGAAGAATCAGTTTATTGAAAAGTAGAATAAGAAATCAAATCCTGTTAGCCTATGCGGACTTATGCTAACAAAAGACATTATCAGTCCAACCTATGGATTTTCGAGGGATTTCTTTATATTTATGACATCGGAAGTTAACCTCGGGTAATAGGTTTTTTGGGGAAAAATTACAGCTTTTGTGAAGAGATTTTGCGTAAAATAATTTTCACTTGCTCAAATCCTTGGTTTTTGGTGAAACGAAAACTGCCGCTGAAGACTTTTTGACAAACGAAATTCAATAGTAATAATCCTTGGTAATCTTACGTTCCCTAAATCGTGCTTTTAACAATTTCACGTGTGTTTACTGTGAGCATTCATCCGTAAAGAGGCGATTACATAAAAGTGTAACTGGGTGCTTTCGTTAAATAGCGAACATCAAAAAGAAAATAAAAATCTTATCCCATTTACGATCGGTACCATTAGCTGTAAGAAAAACATAGAGTAAAAAAATATATAAAAGAGACACGGCGATACTTAGTCGTTCCGCTGATTGGAATATCGGTCTGAAAGCTTTTTTATGTAGCACTTACACAAGTAATATGCGAAAGTTTGATGCTCGCCGTAGGTGTTAATGTACCATTTTCATGTGATTTTATTATTTCAATTGTAAATCTTTACAGATCGTAATAAATTTAGACGCAGATACTTGAAGCAATAAACTTACAGACCTACTTATTTTTGTTTTTTTTTTATAATATTTAAAAAGCTCCGTTGCTACAAAATAAAGCAACATTCTACTAAAATAGACGAAAATGCCAATAATTTAAACCTAACTCTAATCTTACATCAGAAATAATTCAGTCAATTTTGTCCGCGTCTGTAGTAGCGAGTGGCGAACCACCAACTGACGCGTCTGCACGTTATGTCACTAGAACCAACCAACGCAGTTACTTTCACATGCCAGTGCCTAATAAATGCTTTCGCTGAAATTTTTAATTTAGCTTTAATATCAAACCCATACCCAATGCTCCAGTTTAGCTTTTGTTATATAGAGGTCAGCCATTGTTCGTTTTCAAATCATAACTTAATGAAACAGAGCCTCGTAAGCCGTGTCTTTGTGTTACAAATTGAAAAAGTATTATTACTGCGTTAAACTCCGTTTTTATTGCTGTGAATAACCCTTTCTTATAAGTCCCTCGAATTTTTAATCAAAGGAATTTTTACTTTTCAGGTTTATACATAAATTAACAGAAAGAGATTCTATAAATTTAGCACAATAGGTTAATTTCTAGTAGTCTCGTACCTCGGATGTCTATAGCACCAAGAAATAGTAATAGTTTGATGGAGCAAAAACCAAAACATCCAAACGTTCATATTTATAATAGTCCCTGATGATATGGTATAATCTGACCATACAGTTTACAATAACATAAGAATACAAAGAAACTTAATCCTAATTAACCAAAACACACATATAAAAATGTTCAAGATTATACCTAATTCCAGTTTAGTATTAGGAAAGTTCACTAAATTAATGATATCTAAGTAGCTATTCGACAAGTTCGCAAGAAAGATAATTGCGTTAATCTGTGAGAGTCGCCACTCGAAACAGCGTTATCGGAACCAAAGATGGAGTCGATAAACCTTACGGCTTAACCGATTACATCGGACGAGCCTGCCCGAAGCGATGTCAGAAAAACTCTCGTAATGATCGCTGTATAATCACATTCTCTGTAGCAGAATATACCATTTCCTAATAATAGTATTTCTATGTAATAATATCAATTGATTACGATTATTGTACTTGTGTCAATATAACATCTAATTGATTCTGAATAAAACTTAGTTTCAAGATGGTTTGACTTTTGGTTAAAAGACTAAAGACAAGTAAGTATTGAATTTAATCAGCTAAGAAAATCAGATATTACTAGTAGTTCTGCGAACAGTAGACCTCGCGTTATTTTCGGGTCCCTAAAATCCTTTTGGGACGTGGTCTGGTGGCTGACTTTGCATGCGCACCAACAGAGGTGAGTACCAGCAAAAAAGAAAATGAGAAATAATAATTTTCTCCAACACATCCAATTCGCCAGTTGAAACATATCTCACTTGCCCTAGCGAACACGAAAACATCCCCTTACTTGAACATGCAAAAAAAAAAAAACATCGTCTTATGAGATGAGAAATGATCATTTTCTCCGCATTTCTTCCCCATTTTCCCCCCATTTCTCCCCCATTTTCCCCCCAATTAAAAATTCCCTTCGAAAAAGTTGCGCCTTGCAACAAAGAACACTTGTGCCAAATTTCATGAAAATCGGCTGAAAAATGCAGCCTGTAGACCGGAACTGACACACATACATACATACATACAAATAACGCCAAATCGGCAAGTCCTCGAGTTGTAACTGAGACGCTTCGCGCGTCTCTGTCAATTATAGCACTAAGTTCATTATTTGTTACACATCGACTGAATTCGTTATTATTTATAGTAAGTATTATTTGAAAAGGTTGAGGAACAAATCTCGAAAAACGTATTTTTTTTTCTCATTCTCACTTTTACTCCCTATACAGTAAGAACATAATAAGGTAGGTATATCATGAACATAAGATAATAATAACAAGCGACATAATAAGTACAAAACGGTACCATTACGATTTTTATTCACAACATACTAAATATAATAAATAACATGTGGGGAAAGCTGCCGTATACAGAAAAGTATTACAAATGAAAAAATGGCTTAGACTCTGTCCATATTGCCGTTGTTTATGAATACTTGAACAATTTATTCCACCTCCCTTTCTGCTAGAAATATAAAATTTTGACGTTGGTAAGTTGGTTCATACATGTATTAATCATATAGCTTGGTAGACGATTGGAGCCCTATATCAAAAATCCGACCGGTCTAACACAGAACTTAGATATCGCCCATGGGTTGTGGAGGTCAGATGGTAGTTGCTTCACGGAAAATATCGAAGTTCAGCCGAATCGTAGTTAGACTGGAAAGCCGACGCCAACTGCTTTGAAAAAAGGCAAAAGGCTGATGATCGCATGGTAGACGATTATCATATTCCAGGTAGGATTTATTATTTTTATTGATAAAATGATCCTCCTCTGATTATACATCTACTTTTATCATTATTATTTAAAAGACAATTTCAATACACTATTGAGTGATATATAATTGCGATGAAGGATGGAGCGAAAAATAATAATACATTATAATAAATGTATCTAACACTTAAATACTCGTACATTAAAATTAACTAGTTCAGTGTATACGATTAAAAGGGCATTAAACAAAATGCAAAAAAAAATTGACCATATATAAAAAAATGTGAAAGTTTCTAACGAAGTAAATAGTATTATGAATCGTTACTAACTAGATACAAACCTACATTGTTAGGACAAGTTATTCAGTGACCTGTTAAAAACGGCAACATCCCGGACAATGCGGAATATTTTTGACATAGATCATGGCATGATTTTTTCCTGTGATCTTTTGGCGTGACATCAGGTGTTCAAAATTACGCATAATAGCTAAATTATTAAATATATTATTTTATTGATTTTTTAGGGTTTCGTACCAAATTGGTAAAACCCTATTAATAAAGCACCGCTGTCTGTATGGCCGTCTGGCACCAGGCTGTATCCCATGAAACGCAAATTTTGATAATGTTCGCGAGGTCTGGTGTTAGACCATGGGGCGACCACTAGTCTTAAATTATTTCCTATATAGTAATACCAATCAGTTTAGGCATACTTATTAAGATTTACTTCAATACAAACAACACATCTTACCTTCTAAATTCAGTTCGTAAATAGGTCAACAGCTAATTAGTTTAATACGCGTTATGTTCGCAGTATAAATTCAGTACGTAGATGTTACAATAATAGATCAGCTATCACGGTAAAAGGTGTATCGAATAAAGCCGACTTCAGTCGATTAGATCCCTTTCGGCCTGTCCCGGCAAATTCGTGATATAAGAGACGCCTTGTGATTGGCCGGTTGCGAATACTCGACGGCGACAAATTGGTCTCAGTTAGCCTTTAGGTCATGTTACCAAAAGATAAAAGGGGAAATAGAGGCCACTTGAGCTATTGGAGAAGATTCATGTAGGTTTTATACTGTAACGTATGTACCTATTTTTTTCTACCCTCAAATATTATAAAATTTGTTTCTATATTTATTATAACATGGTTATTGTTGGTTACTAAGTAGCTACAATAAATCACAAGGAATGTGTTTAACATCGTATTTGTTGATTCTTGATGTTGGGTTTGTAAAATTTTACGGCCATTTGTAAGTTTAATGAAACCGGTGTCAACGTGTTACTACCTTCTATAAACAACCTTTTACTTATAAAAATCTGTTTTAATACTGACAAAGATCTAAAAGACTTTTTCATTTTAAATTTCAAGAAAAACCAGAACAATTTTATTTCATCCAGTTTAATTCTACTAATACCGATTGTTGGAAAACTTAGTTAATACATGAAGTAAGTATTTGTTTCTTAAATCCGAAAAGCAAACAATTTTTAAGTAAAACTAGGCACCTACATTCTGAGAATACCTATTTATGATACAGCTTAAGTACCTTAAGAAATATATTAAACTACCTTTACATTTATTTTCGAGCAATATGTTTTGAAATAAAACTCCCAGAAGCCGTTAGAAATAAATACATTTTATTTCTATCATGCTTTTTCTACGTTATTATTTTTATAGCCAACGGCAATAATGTGTAGGCTAATGTATATGTAATAATCTCTGTCACTAGGGATTTTCCCTTTCAAAAGAAACAATGTGTATGTTTTTAATGTTAAATATTGTAAATACGTATAAAGAATATTATTACAATAATATTAGTCGAGGTATGATTCAAAACCAATAACAACTGCCAGGTAATTGTGGTTATTCACCAGTTTTGGCCCTAAATATTAACGAGACACCTAGCAGTTAGGTATATCCCTTAAGGTTAAAACAATGTATATTTGAAAACATTCTTCTTCCTTCCGATCCCGAACAACGCGTGCCGGGCAGAGATGCCACTCCCACACAGTGGATAGCATGTTCGCGAGAACCGAGCGTTTTAAACGTTCGTTTTTCTGCCGAACAATAGTGGCCTGGAACGCCCTACCTGTGCACGTGTTTCCTCCCACATATAATCCTGGGTTCTTTAAGCGGAGCGTGAAGAGGCACATCAGTAGGTCGTCAAGTTGAGGGCCACTCTCTATAGTATTGTGTGCTGTGAGAGTGGCCCATAATCGCTAGACGTCGTCACGACTTACCACCAGGCGGGCTACGTCAATTTGGCGAACCCAATATAAAAAAAAAACATACGCTGAGTAAGCTGCTGACTAGATTAACAAATAAAATAATTGTAATGGTGCTAAGAGGCCCTACCAATATTTCCAGGGCCTAAGTCATCCTCACTTGGACGCAGAGCAACCGCTGACAAACGGACCAGGCTCTGGCACACCTCTTAAACGGCAATAGGTTTGCCACCCATTACCTACGTAGGGTTTAAAGAATTGGCGAAACGTAGACGTAATAAATCAGCGCCTCTGTCTACACCATTGGGATAAATATTTGATTTGTGTCCGTTTTTCGATTAAAATAATTCAACGTTCAATTCAATCTAACCCTACCTAATAATGCAACTGTGTATTCTCAGATACAGCAACTAATTAATTTACTCTGCTGGTCACTGTGTTAATCCAGTAGTTACCATTACAAAAGGTGTACCGAGTAAAGCCGACGATAGCCGATTAGATTGCCTTTGCTATATCCCTGCAAATTCGTGTAATAATAGACGCCTTGTGATTGGCTAGTCGAATACGCGTTGACGACAAATTGGATCCAGTTAGCCTTTAGGTCATGTTAGCAAAAGATAAAAAGGAAATAGATGCCACTGAAATTGGATGAGATTCGAATGTCGTCTCTAGAACTTTACCTATATATTATGTAGATTGTATTATTGGTTTAAGAACTTCAAAATTATACTTAGTCAAATTCGTTTAAACTGAAATAAAATAAAATAGTAGGATTATTCCTTATACTCGTAATAGACTTGTCGAAACTATCTTAGATATTTTTTAGTTAATTTTTGTCTCTGTTCTTAGAAATCTATTAGACTGAGCCTATTAAAACTTCATTAAGTATAGTTTTCTAACCGATTTTTGACTATAGTATTAGTAGTCTCTTTGACTAAGTCTATTAAGAACTTCTTACACACAATCATTAGAAGTTTCGTGTATATTTGGAAATGAAATTCGCAAGAACTTGTTCACAACAAACTTTTCGTTTCTGTACCGCTGTTTCATGTTACATTTTATTTCCCAAATTTAGAAACATTTCATGTAAGAAGGTACAAGGTTTTAATTGCGTTTTTATCCATTCTTCTAATATTTAAATAAATTTGAAGGAACTAGAAACTAAATGAACTGAACTAGACAGTTTCAGTGACGTCAACCCAATTTCAATCCTCCACAGGGTATATTGAATTCAGAGAATGAATAACTTAGTGCCTGCGACAGTATAGGAGTATAAATACGTAATGATAAGTCCACACTCGAGACAGTTTCTGCATTCCAAATTAGTCAATACCCAGGCACTAAGGTGAATTCAAAACATGTGACCTACAATCGTACCTGATCAAACATAACTTATGTACGCTTGAGGAAATTTTATTATTGTGGCTATAAAAAGTACAAAATGGCATCCATAAAGTACCTACCAGAATAGTTACTGAGAAATATCGGTAAGTGATCGGTAGTGAATAACATTTAGTACTGCAAAGTATTGTATAACTGGTTAACAAAATAACAGTTATAAAGGTGTTCCTGTTTTTAATTTTTTATATAATATTTTTTTACTTTTCACTCATAAGAAGGTACCGTACTCATAACTTAAACGGGATTTCACCGAGATTAAAGATTGTAGAACCTTAAATAATAGTCAGAATATTTTTGTACACCATGAGTGCCTAGAAACTGAAATCACAAGATCGCATAAGGTGCTCAGTTCCAGATCAAGTGGTGTCTCATGTGTTTGCTTGAACACGACGTGCTCGATCGTGCGATGCAAAGCTTACGAATTTGCATGCGGTTACAAGATAAACACAGTTTTGGGTTATTTTTCTTTCGCCTTTATATTTACAAGACTTTTGACCTAAATATGAGACCCCCATGATGAGCCTGAGGCATTCATCATGGCTAAAAATAAAAATACAAACAAACAGTTAATATCTAGGCATCATTGATGGTTAAATAATAGTAAAAGTACCTATCTAAGTTAACTTTTTGTGACTAAGTCAACGGACTACGATATTGGCCAATATTTCCCAATATCGTAGAGGTTTAGTTCATATTTATCTATCAATAACCATTCAATAACGATTTGGAGTTTTGATATATTTTTCATTTGGATTCTCTTCATCGTAGTAATCAAATAAAGACACAGAGAAGTCCTGTATCATTTTGAATTTTAACATTGTCCAATTCAAGCTTAAACTGTTCGGCATAAAAATTAAAAAAAGCTTGAGCCGTATTTACATCTCCGGAGCCCAAGTGCATTTGCTGACAGATAAACGAGGCTCTAACAAAGATATCCAAAGTGTCCAGAGACAGTATAAGAAGACTTTATAAGTGAGAGCAAGAAAGTGAAAGGCGAAATGTTGGCATAACAAAAGCCTCTATCTTCCCCTTTGAAGCTAAAGAAGTGATTTTGTCTATGTGTGTGTATATTTTTTAAGGTGGAATCTACTTATATTCATAAAAACCGGCAAAGTGCGACTCGGACTTGCGCACAAAGGGTTCCGTTCCAAAGTAAAAAAAAAACACTTTTACTGTACGGGGCCCCCATAAATATTTATTATATTGTTTTTTACATAGAAATACATCATGTGTGATTTCAACTTTTTAACTATAACGGTTCACGAGATACAGCCTACGGCAGACGGACGGGCTGACAGACCGCGGGGTCTTAGTAATAGGATCCCCGTTTTACCCTTTGTGTACGGAACCCTAAAATCCAACCTTGCATGCAAAGCAATCTATGCCTCATAAAACGCAAAAGCTCTTCAAGTTGAGAGTTTTTGGGCGTTTACACCTACTTTAGGGATCATAGTGGAGTAACTTTTCCAATCATACGTTAATATTATCAGTGGTATGTATACTGTATACTTCTATAGCACACTAAATAAATAAAAGTAGCCTGCAGTACCCAGACTAATGTTGTACTGATTCGTTGAATGAAACTAGTTTTATAACAAACCTCTAAGTTTGATAGCATCTACGAGATCAGGCAGAAAACCTATTAAACTTATTTTATGTTTGTATTGTGAACTCATGACTTCTATGCTGTTATCGTCATTTTGTTACTTTAGAAAATATCGAACACTTACCTAATAATAAGTGTGTCAAATATAAATAAACTGTAAAATATAAATTGCCTTCATAACATATACCTAGGCAGATACCTGGCAAAAATGTACTCGTGCCAAAAAAGGCAATAGTCTCGGCTCCTATTATAGGGTAGTCCCACATAATAAGGACAAGTGGGTATTATAGAGGTCTCTGCCTACCCCTTTAAAGATACTGACGCGATCCGTGTGTGTGTGTGTGTGTGTGTGCACGTAGCATACGTTATGGTTCTTATTAAGTGTAATATTGATTGACTGCTTTGGTGGCGTGGTCGGTAGTGCATCAGCTTTCGGCTCCGGAGTCTCGGGTTCGATTCCCGGGTCGTTGTCGGGTATTGGTGGGTGTGTAGTATTGGTGGCAGTTTGAGTGTTTGTATATTATGTACCCTATGTATTAAGAAAATATATAAGTATGTTTATCCGTTGTCTAGATCCAATAGTCCAAGCTGATAGCTAATTTTGGGCTAGATGATGTTGTGTGAGAATGTCCAAAATATTAAAAAAAATAATGTAATTTATACCCTACACCTTTAAAGCCTCATAAAGAACTAAAGATCGTCTAAAAAGATATTGTTATTAATATTCCAAAATAATATTAGAATATAACTCTGAATAATAATATATTCAATTCAGCAGATTTTGCATCTAATGAAGTCGTTTACATAGGTACATAGTTATATAATTAATAATGTTGTCCACATAATACCGGGCTTCTACTATGTATATTGTGTATCCAGGTAAATCAAACCTCTTAAATATCCCTTTAAACTCAAACCAACATAAATAATAACCCAAACTCAATACAGATTCGCTGTAATCCGGTAGGCACACCCTCTCGACCCTAATAAATTACCAACTACTCATTAACCCCTCACTTGTCGATCCCTAAGAGATAGGCGTTTGTACCCGATTTAAAGATAATTATTTAACTGTATTTTGATAATTTATGTAAATACTAGGTGGTACACGCGACTCTGCCTGGTTTCAACTCTGATTGAAACGTGTTATTGGGTAAATTGGCTAATAAAAAGTAGATAGTCTATAGCGCTCAGACTGCTGCTTCAATGGTTGGCGAGAAGTATAAATATATTGATGGTTGGTACCTCAGGGCAACTATCTCTATACTACGTATATAGATCACTGATAACCGGTCTGAACCACTAACAACCACTCTGCACGTCAGAACTGTCAAACAGTCGAGGATGACGTTACGTCACTACAGCTTCCCAGTTTAAGTTGTTGCGTGGCAAAAAATGGAACTAATTATTATTTGTAGTTATTGTTGTTAAGTAGGTATTGGTACAGTGTTTTGATGTGTTTTAATGTAATGTGGAACCTAGTGGAACGCAATCATATATTGGGCAATCTATATCAGAGCCGCTTAGTATTCGCCACCAAGAAAACGGGTCATACTCGCCCTCTATATAATATAGTAACTCAATGGTTGGTACATACATACTTACATACAAATTTTACCTCTATATTATATTACTTTAGATTTGTAGATTTTATAAACCTAAATTGTGTATAACATATGAATAAATAAATAATACATTGGTGTTTGTGTTAATTGTTGTAGGTTTAAATAAGTAACTATACTGTTATGTAAACTGTTTTGAAGCTATACGAAGATATATTAATATGCAATACCACGGAATAGGTTGGCTGTACCTAGAAAAAGAAACTGTAACTCAATAAAATGTTGATAACATTTCTTTGACTGTATTATATAACTTTAGTGAGCTGTCTAACTTGGAGGCCATAATGTAATAAAGTGGCTTTTTTACTGTCTTACCTTTTTCTAAACGTTAAAGCAAGAGTTTATAACATGTTAGTAACTTTGTTTTTAGGGCATACATGGGTCAAATATACAGGTGAACTTTACACGAAATATGTCCTAACAACCGAATACGGAAGCGTCACTCAAATATTTAAATGCTGTTTAAATGCTTGAGCAGCACTTAAACATATTTTTTTCATACAAAAACGTCACTTTGAGTATTTGAGTGACGTTTCCGTATTCGGCCGTAAGGCACATCTCATATTACTTTAGTATTATGTAAAGCCAATGGAAATACCTTCTGGTGCATACCAGACACGCCCGGTAACGGACGTAGGTGAAATTTAAAAAAATAATATATTATTATATTATATTATGTATAAAAACAGTGAAAACGTATATTATTCGTTTATGTACATAAACGAATAATATACCTTTTCACTTCACATAATATTTAGTGACCGATTTTGCGTACGGTATATTTATCGTATAGAAAAGTGCCCTAAGTGCCCTAAACAACAGTATAACTAGGAGCTGTGGTCGCTGCCGTGGTACTGCGCTGCAGCATGCAATTGAGCGAAGCGACTATTGTCATATTTTTGGTCAATAACTTTTTTTAGGGTCCTAAATCAAAATCGGTCTCGAACAAAACCTGTTCCTGAGAATGCTTGATTTTTGAGTGAAAAAATCATGAAAATCGGTTGTTGATATATTTTTGGTCAATAACTTTTTTAAGGGTCCTAAATCAAAATTCGGTCTCGAACAAAACCTGCTCCTGAGAATGCTGGATTTTTGAGTGAAAAAATCATGAAAATCGGATGGGTAGTTGTCGAGAAACCCCGTTGTACCGTATGCACCATTGACCTGCACCATCAATGGTGCAAACGAAACCGCGGATTGTGTATGGTCTCATCTGCACCATTGAGATGACACTATAGGATCAATCTCTTCGTCCACGTTCATAACCAAGATTTCATAACATAATTTTTTTTCATTAATATAATAACCAGTTATCAAACAATACATTTTTTCCATTTTCACAACCAGAACCTCCTATTCTGTTATGATCGCCTGGTACTTTTTCAGAATAATGAGTTCAAACATTCAATCGGGTTTCACTGAATTTAAAAGAATTTAAAATCTTAAAGGTTCTTATATTGTTATGTATGCCTGGTACATTTGAGGTTTGTGTCTTTTATAATGGACAATCATTTTCATCTGTACTCGGTGCACGTGTTGACACATTTAAATAAACTAAACGGATCGAGATTCGAATGAGAAACGAGATTTTTTAAATTCTGCCTGCACTATTGCTGCCTATTATAAACATAAGTGTTCGAAATTTTATACTTCTCCATTCGTTGAATTTTCGTAAAAAGGGGTACAAAGTTTACACTTCATGTTTAAATTTAGACTAAAAACTAAACTTTAACTTTAATTCTAATGCTGTAGGCGACATGTGGGTAATGTTATACTGTCAGTAACTACTATTTCACAAAATGAATTCGTAAAACCTCTATCCCTTCGAGAACAAAAGTTACGGCACAACTTTGAAGAGAGTTGTCTTCAATATTTTACAAGTGATTCCAGATATCGTAAAAATAAAAGAACTGCGTTGGAAAACTTTTAAAAAGCTACTTGGCGTCCTTATTTTTTTCTTACAAACCCATCACAAAGAAGTTAGCTAGTTTTACATCGCAGACCCTTCGATAAAGTGTCATAATTTAGGTGAAATATTGTTTTTCTGCCAGGGGGAGCATATTTCGTTATCTTATTTGTGGTTTCTGAATAAGTTACAGTTTCCCTTCCAATATTATAATATATTTCCAAACAGACTTTGGAGACCTGTTGATAATATTATTTATGAAGTCCCCGAGAAATGGAAAAGACATATAATATAATTTACTTAATTTATATGAAATACTTGTAGCATCTCCAGGGAACAAGTCATCTTTACCTGCTGACAGACTCCTCCGTCTGTTCTGGTAAAAATACTCAAATTAACGGCAATACGCTCTAGCCGATAGAGTAGTATAATAAGCCCTATTACGTGACAACAGTGACTTGCAAAATTAGGGTACGTGATATCTTAGTACCTACATGACCTACATGTGCTTGTTTAATATATTACAAAAACTAAGTACCTAAGTAGGTACGCACTATAAAGGTATATTTAATCATACTAGGGGTCAAAAGTTTTTAAACATTAACCTTCTCTATATGGGTAAACTATATGTGTGCGAAGTTTCATACTCCAAACGTGGGTTCGAGTCCCGCCGATGACATCAGTTTTTGTAATCTATTTATAATTTCTTTCTTAATATTTTAAGAATAGTTTAAGCAAACTCATTGCTTTAAAATACACAAATATATGTTTCATACTCCTCCATCCACCAAATGTTTGCTTAATGTATTAATACTAGTATGTAGACTGCTTCGGTGGCGTGGTCGGTAGTGCATCCGCTTTCGACGCCCGAGTCTCGGGTTCGATTCCCGGTCGTGACAAACTTTGTGTGATGACACATACGTTTGTACCGAAGTCTGGGTGTTTCCTATACGTAGGTCACACTATAAGTTACGAAAAAACAAACGACATGTTAAAACCAAAATATTATATTTATTGTTTTTCAAAATACTCTCCTTTACATTTTATACATAAAACAGGAGGACCACAGATCTGAAGGCATGTTTTCTACGTGCTGATTGAACGCTATCACTGCCTCTTCGGAGTTGGTAAAAGTGAACCCTCTCATCAAATCTTTGATTTTGGGGAAAATACAGAAATCACAGGGTGCTAGGTCGGGGCTATGCGCAGGTTGGGTGACGAGTTGTACTTTTTCGGAAGCTAAAAATGACTTTGTTTTGTTGGCCGTGTGTGAAGAAGCGTTGTCATGATGTAGGAGAACGCGGCTTTTGGGTCGTCTTTCGCGAACTTTTTCTAACACCCTGAGTAAACAAATGGTAGAATACCACTCGGCATTAACACTCTTTTGATCTTCAAGTGGAATTGTACAGATGGGCCCCGTAGCTGAGAATAAAAACGCGATCACTTTTTTACCAATGTCTCGCCTGCCTCACTTTTGTTGGCTTGTTCTCATTTTCAAACACCCATTCACAAGATTGCTGTTTTTTTTTCTTGATCAAATCAATAAATCCACGTCGTCTCCTGTAAAAATGTCATAAACAGTATTAGAATGTCCGTGGTTGTACTTCAGTAGCATCTGTGAGCACCATTCCACACGAGCCCGCTTCTGCTCCGCTGTCAGTTCATGAGGAATCCAACGACAACAAAGTTTCCGAACTTTCAATTCTTCGTGTAACATTTTCTGGATTTGACTCATACCAATCGCCAATAGTCCTCGAATTGTCTCATAATGTAATCCGCGGGTTTTCTTCAATTAACCGCTTAACAGTAGCCACACTATTTTCATTGACGGCAGTTGAAGTTGCCGCCCTTTTTTTTTTTTTTTTTTAGTTCCGCGACTAGGGCCGCGGTCGCTCTAACGTCCGTTGCCGGGCGTCTCTGGTTACGAGCAGAACGTATTTCCAGTGACGCCCGGCGGACTTTGACCACCTCTGTGGTCTCTGCGGGGGTTGGGTCGGGATGATAATCCCGCGTCGTTGGGGTAGGGTTTTATCCCGCGTCAGTGAGTGAATCTGGTTGCGTGCTATGGGGCAAAGGCCCCGCAGCACGCAACCCTCCTAGCCTGCTTCTGTAAGGACGACGGGTGGCGATCCCGCCGTCCTCAGGCCCCGATCATGGAGGTCGATGGTCTTGGGCGTAGATGAGTCTGCGGCGCCCTCGCCGCTGACTACGGAACTCGGCGGGGAGGGTACGCTCCCTCTCCCTCTCGGCCGCCTCCTTCGCGAGCACGACTTGCTCTCAGAAGGACACGGCCGCGTTCCACCTACTCCCGCTGGAGACCATGGCTTGAAGCATGGTCTCCAGCGAGAGGGTATCTGAAGGCCGCCCTTCACGAAATTCGTCATGTAAAGAAATTCGACCTCTCTCAAATTCAGCAAACCATCGCCTCACGGTGCTCAAACCAGGTGCTTCTTTCCCAAAAGCATTTTGAAGACGAGCGGCACAGTCTTGCGGAGAGAGAGAGAACTTTTAAAATAATAAAAAATCATCGCTCTAAAATCTTTTCGACTTAATTCCATTTTCGTTGCATACGTAGAACTTTGATGTGTGATAAAAAACAATTGACATTCCCACCAATTGTTTTTTTTTTATTACTAAGAAGGTTGCAACGTTTAAAAAATATAACTTAAATGTAACATTCGAAATTCAAATAGTTCCGATTAGCTAGAAGTGCAAAACTTTTAGTGTGCCCCATGTATATAATATGTATGTATTTACAAAAAAATGTACATAATTATTTATATCAGTTTATCTAGTACTCATATCACAAGCTCTGCTTAGTTTGAGACTAGATGGCGTTGTGTCCATTGTCCTAGTATATTTACTTATTTATTTATTTATAGCTGTCTATTGTGATAAAAGTATCTGCCAAATCCATTTCAACAGAAGCTAAAAATATTGTTATAAAGTAAATTGCATACTGGAAACTGTTGATTAAATAAATTAACACAGTAATAGTCCCTCCGGTCCTGACACTAACAAGAGCTCGAATAGCCAAGTTGCTTTGAAATGAATAATGTACTGTTAAAGCTGATAAAATTATTCAGATTAAAACTAACGTAGAAAGCTCACGATAGCTTTAGTTAAAATAATATATTTTAGAAAGAAGTTGTGATTGAATTGTGGTTATTTTCTAATTTGTATGTGTGAAAAGAGGCAAGAGAAACTTTTCTCGGATTTCTATGTGAAACATATTCGTGAGTGTTGCCTCTAATCACAGTGTAGAATATTCTAGAAGACACTATTTGATATTTGCCGATGAAGTGAGATACAATGAGAACCATCAGACAGAACTTTTCTCTTTGCACGAAACTTTGCAATAGGAATTGAAACCCGGCGCGGACTCCCCCGGGACGTACATGCATGTTTAATGGCATCCTAGAAAGGTCAAGAGTCTGAATGTGAGTGGAACTAGTGAATACATTACCAGCTCCCGAGTGGGCAAGTACTCAAAGGCACGAGTACCGTGAAAACCCCTTTTCCTTAACTTTCACGTACAAGTACTAACACTGTAGACAGGTACTTTGTGAATGTCTCCTAAACAAATTAATTGTGTCTTAGTTTTGAGACGTAACGAGGGAGCAACTCAAATAAACTTTAGAGGGAGGTACGAAATGGAAGTGTTAGCTTGGGCTACGCCGGCGTCGTCTTGATAAATGGTAAGAGTTAGTAGTCTACTTCAAATTTAAAACTACGTTTTAAACACTATGTCTACATTTCAAGTGATACCCAAGGAACATGAAGTTTATTGTAATCTTGAATTAGTTGTAAAAAGAAAATTTTCGATTCAGTAAAACTAAGAAAAGAAAGCTAACTCAGGATAACTAAATAGGAGTGTTTCTGAGCCCTATACAATGTTTTTGACTTTGTTTCTGTTTGTTGTTCAGACATCACGTATGTACCACCACTCCGATTTTGATGAGATTTGGTACCTCTTACAGAGATAATTTAATTTTGAGAACCAGAAAAGATTCTGACATTTAGTTACTTCTTATAACACAAATGAGAAAACTATATACTAATATTAATTCATCCTCCACTGGGCCTTTTCCCGACCTAGTTGGGGTCGGCTTTCCATTCTAACTACGATGCGGCTGAACTTCTAAATTTTCCGTGGAGCGACTTTTTTTTTTTTGTATTTAGGTCGACAAATTGACGCCACCCGCCTGATGGTAAGCTCCGTCTCAAGCTCAGTCAGACTGCCTTCTGACCTCCAAACCTCATGGGCGACATCGAAACTCTGTAGTTAGACTAGTCGGATTTAGTTTCAGTACCCAAAATATATACATTTACTTAATTAATAATAAAAAATATATTGCTTTGATTTAGTTCTTGTGCATACAGCCGGCCTATATAATATAAAATGTTATTATAATTTTTCATTTAAATTGTACCTAGAATATTATTTATGACTTTTTGAAATTAATTGTATCGTATTGTTTTATGGGGTTATGACCTGAAAATAAAGAATTTGAATTGAATTGCATGTCTAAGTTCGATTTATAAGCCAATTAACCTAGGATGATATTGAAAAATTTAATACGAGTATGGCCTATATTAAATTTTCCAATATCATCCTAGGTTCATTGGCTTAAAACTGTTCTGTCGGGCTGTTCTGGTGATTGATGGTGACGATGTAAAATCACACTGTATACCAGATGCTATCATATGGCAAAATAAGTAATATAGGTCACTGTTGCCATAAAAAAGGGGATCTACGCCCCACTGTCTATAGTGTTGCAATACGAGTGTCTTTAAAATAAAATATTATATATCTGTCCGTAAATTATTACCTACTTATTCTACTAATATAATAAATTACGAACAGATTTTCTTATTGCCTCGTTCCCTTCCACGGAATGTGTACCCTTGAGAATTGAGAGGGGGCGTAGGCAAGTAATATTGTTATAATCGAGGTAATTAATGCCTTCTATCACTTTAACATGTCTTGTAATAAGAATATACAGACAAAGCACATTTGAGTAGTTCTTTGAATAGCTAATTGGGTTCAACGTGAATTGGAATCTGTGTTATGAACAATATAGCGCTGTGTACTAAAATTAGAAACATCAGAATTCCCCGCAATGCCGCTGCAAGTTTCATTCTCGGAAATGAAGATAGTTTAAATGCATATTGCAACTTCACGTTAAAAGGCACTGAATACATAATATAATTTCCACTGGAGCATAAGCAAAATTTAATAATAACTTCGTCTTAGTCATACCGTGTGTTTACGAGTTGCTTTGAGTACAATATTTAAATTTTAAGGTTTTACTCTTATTAAAAGTTTTATCAAAAGACTGCCTCAGATGCGTAGTCGGCTGAATATACGACCTGTGAGATGTGTGTGCTACTTCAGAGTTATAGTTACTGGGTTCAATCCCAGGATCAACTATTTGTATTGTCTGCAAATATTTGTTTTATAGTTTAGATATTTTTCTGTGTATAAGATTGCAATGTGTAGAAATGTCCCAAAATATTTTAAATACTTATTATTACTAGTAATTAATATTATTTTAGTTTTAGATTGTATAGTTTGTAGTTTGTTTAAGTTTTTCTTAATTTTATTCCCGTTCCTTGTAAATATTTTATTATAAAATAAATAAATCAAAAGGAAATAATATTCTCTGAACTCACCTTTGGGTGGATTGATATGCAAAGCGCTCCGGAACAGACTCTCCTCATCGCGCCAGTCAAGATTTCTTCGCATGGTGTACCCACACATGGCGCACAAAGTCACCAGCAGTGCCAACATAAATAATCGACTTCTTGTTTCACCGCGGTGCCAACTTCGAGTCAAAACTCCCGCCCCCAGACCCAGTAATAAACAGAAACCTACACTTGGTATATACAAAACACGTTCTGCTACTACGAAGCCAACGTAAAAAAGTAAATTAGTTGCAGGCACGAATGGCAGTACCATAAGCGCCGTGAACATCAGTAACGCAACTTGGGGGCTTCGGTAAACGTTCCTTTGCATACTGTACGCTTTAGGTTTTGCGAACGGTACCGGACATATGCAACTGGAATTGTGCATAGTTATGTTATTGTTATTACTAGCTCTGCACGCGCTCGTGTGCTCCTCTGTGAGTGAATGTTTACACCCCGTGCAAGGACACAATAGCTTTTTAAATGATACATTCTCTTTGTGCGGTGTATGGTAGCTTTTTCTTTCATAAAAGTCTTGTACTCTATTATACTGCTTGCAATTATAACTCCATTTGTATTTAATTTTACAGTTTTGTTTTCTATAATACTTTGTATCGCGGTTTATATTGTCCTGATGTTTTTTAAATTCGTTTGTAAATGTTCGCCATGTAACTTTTGAGATAATGGTATAGAATGTAACGGTAACAATGTTTCTCACATCGAATAAGCTCGTTATTCTCGGTATTGAGTCCATCGACCAGTCGAAACTCAGGTGAAAAGGGTAAACGAGGAGAAAGAAATTGAAGACGGGTAAATATGTAAAAGTGTAGAGGCGTGTGAAAATAGATGGGTCTCTGGAGGCGGGGTTATCAGCGGCTGCGAACGCTGTAGGTGTGCCTGCGAGTCGTAATCGCCAGTAGAGAAGAGCGAAACCTCCAGTGCCAAGTGCGCAAATACTCCGCCATCGATGCTGAAACAAAAGAATATAAACTTAATAAAATGCTTACAAACACAAAGGTGTCCAACTGAGGTATTGAACAGTTAACTTCAAAGTTTTACAAAAGGATCGGGAAGCACTCCATAATACTCACGAAAATAAAGTTTTTTAATAAACGTTAAGAGAAAAGTTAGAAATATCAATTTTATTTTGTAAATATTTTGCCAAACTCCATAGTGATTGATTACCAACAAGTAATATTTCATTAATATCTGTCAAGGAATTTGCCACAGTCTAATGGGATTGTAATATTTTATAGCCTGTCGGGTAAGGACTTATGAATTCGCGAAACATATACCTACCTACCTAATATCTTTAACGGAGTGCATAGACCAACGCGGTCGTCGTATACGCTGTCGCCGTATGACGGAGTGTGTTTAGTTACAATGGAAATGGATTTTTACACACAATCTATTCAAGACCATTACTATAATTGAAACATATTGTAACAAAATAACATAATCACCAAACAATCGGAGCTATCTTCGGCGGAGAGATTAATGACCATTTTATCAAGCCGTCGATTGAACTGGTCTTTCATGTGGATTAATTTGATGCTGTATGTACAGAATGAACCTTATGCTACATAATTAAAGTAGAGTTTTCAGTGCGCAAAATATTGGTGGTATTAGAAACTAATCCCTACGACCTGAGAACGTGTCGTGAGGTGAATAAAACTTGTAACAAACTGTAGTACCTGAATACAAGTCCTGTAATCTACTACGTGTATCAAAGAATTAGGTCAACCTTAAATGATATAGTGTACTTATAGTTTTTTCATATCCTCTTTATATGATAGCGTTTATTTTTATTCCGTGGCCACCGTTACGTCCATTGCCGGGCACCACTACACACTACACACTAGGAAGAACAGGGTAGGGTAGGGTAGGGTACACACTAGGAAGAACCTCTGTGGCACCGGCGGACTTTGGCATCTTTGCGGTCAGGTTCTAACCCACGCCAGTTAGTGAAGGCGTGCGTGGACTGAAGTCCCACAGCACGCAACCCTTCTGGCTTGCATTTGTAAGGACGGTGGGCCGATCATGGAGGTCGTAGATAAGTCTGCAGTGCCATGGCTGCAACTCAGCGGGGCAGTTACGCTCCCTCTCCTTCTCGGCTGCCTCGACACAGCCACGTTCTTTAATGATGGGGTTGTCAAAATGTAGGCATAAATAAACCTTCAGTTTTATTTTGTTTTAGTGATAAAGTAACGGAAGGACGATTCCATGCCTCATTTCTCGACTGTCAGTCGGTCAATAACAGTGTCAGGAGTTTTTTTAAATTATAGTGCCCGGTTACGGCAATAAGCTTGCCCCCTTACGTAGGACCAATCAAATAATTGGCAAAATTATGGGTGTGTAAAGCACCTCTGACTATCCCTTCGGGGAAATAGGCATGATTATAATATTTAAATGTAAATACCCAACAAACATAAAATAGGCTGACGGGAATCATCATAAAATCGAATTGATGTAGCAAGCAAAATAGAAGCAACAATAATACAACTTCGGTAATTTATTGACATTGTAGAAATAAACGAGGAAACATAAATGTTAATAAATAGGATTCGCTTTTCTAAATAGGTAGGTAACGTACATAACCCATCACTGTCTAAAAGCACCACACCCATTCACAGAACTAATAATTTTAAGTTACGGCGAAAGCCCTCCGATAAAACTGATTTATAATGGAGTGAGTCGTGTTGAGACCTCCCTGAGATTATTAAATTACTACTAGCATGTATATAATACCGACCCTTCTTTACGAAGAGGAGCAATATATTATCATTAATATGAAAATGCGATCAGTTTGGTATTTTAATCCGTATAAAGTGGTGTTATAATGAAAGTTTTCACGATTATTTAGTGTCGGTATTGTTTCGATCCACGCCACACCGCACCAGAGTT
Source organism: Nudaria mundana (assembly GCA_963556515.1). Classification (NCBI taxonomy): domain Eukaryota; kingdom Metazoa; phylum Arthropoda; class Insecta; order Lepidoptera; family Erebidae; genus Nudaria; species Nudaria mundana. The sequence goes on from OY748293.1 coordinate 10,637,582, forward strand.
TGCTAGTGGCTAGTTAGTTGCGGCAAGCTACGAGGAGAAGATTTATGAAGGTTACGGCGTCCCCATCCCGACCTGGCCCAAGGGAGACCCCCTTGCAGAAGTAACGACGCCGTTTCGGATTTCCAGCACAATTTACACCACCAAGGGAACAAATCGGAAATCTCGGCGAAACTTAGACGAAGTACAAATTAATCAAGCCGAATGTGAGAAAAAGGGCAGAATAATACAAAATACTTTTACACCTTCGTTTGATTTCGCAGCCATTTGGGAAACGTGAGTGCTTTAGCAAATTATTTCGAAGGTAAAATAAAATGCAATTACATTGCGCTTATGGCAACATTCTTGTAATAAACTAGAGGATTGTAACTTGTCTTGTACTATTCTCTAATCTGTGCTATTACTGCTTGGCAACGTTATGTTAAAGATGTTCCTTTAAGAAACACAAAAACCTTAGATCATGAATTCAATGCGGAAAAATCATAGACTGGTAAATTTTCTACTTTTATTTTGATTTTTAATATTTTGTGGGGACTGGGAAAGAAAGTATATTCCAGGTAGGTATTAGTTAGGTCCTAACAAGATTGACAATTTTTATTTACAATAAGAATTACAATATACTTACAAAATATACATAATTATAGACTAAAAATATTCACATTATAAAATATCGTTTAAAAAATCCTCCGCGTCATTATCGACTGGGAAGGTTCCCAGAATGCTGGCTGTATTGCCACGTTGGATGGCGATACTTATTCTTTGGGCCAGAAAATAGCCAGCCTTCTAGTCCTGAGAAGCATCGATTAGGCGTTTAGCAAACTAAATCAACGAGTATATAATTATGTTCTAATTCCGGTTTTATACTGAAGCAATGTTTAAAACAAGACTCGAACCTAAAGTAAATAATTTAATGAAATAAGTGGGCGCGCTTGGCCTAGACGTCAGAGCAACGCTTATCTGGAAAATTTACTGGCTGGCTGACATTACCATCGTCGCCTCGCAAATGTCGACTCATTTGCCAGGCCCGGCCGTCTGAAAACCCCTCAACATTAAGTAGTAACGAATCTTTATTCAGAATTCTCATATTTTGGTGTTTCGAAAATAATATTATTTTTAGTGTACTTTTTTCATGGGATTTTGGCGTTTTTGTGGTATTTGCGTGTTTTGATTTCGTCACTACTTTAATGGCATAGCGGTTGAATATGCAACATGCATACGAATGTATTACGAAATGTCTCCAATTCAAGTCACCATCAAATATGATATGTCTGAATAGAATATATTACTTTATTGTACACCATACAAATACAGAAACATGAGATCTGTTTAGCATGTACAAATGGGAGCTTTATCACAAAGCATGATGTCTTACAGGCAACTTGTAAATATTAATGAGCTTTGGTGCTATTTTGTATTTGCATAGTTTAACTTAGCAATACTTAATTATAAACTTGGATATATTTTTGCTTTCAGTTTATACTTCAAGCCAAATTTTATAATTTACCGTAGCTTGAAAAACATTGTTCGTACCGTATTTCTACAGCTAAGATTAAAACAGTGGGCCTAATTAATGTCCTACTTAATTTCTCTGGTACACTGAACAGGAATAAAATTCACGGGACTTTTTCGAAACAAAAATAACGTACCTAGTTTGTGCAAACGTAAGAAAGACCTCTTATTTTTCTGTGAAGAATAATCTACGTAGAAGCTTCTTAAATGGAAATATTCCGCAAATAAAACATTGCCAACGCAGATACCCAGCCTATGAACTCATAAACTCGCTGAGGTAGACGACGGTGCGGAGGGCTCCATTAACTTTAATACCCTCATAACTATATGACGAAATTCCTACAACAGGAAAAAGCTCTTTTAATTCCGACCGCCAGGGTCTTTGGCATAGAAAGACAATTATTATTATGGCACCAATATCACAGTGCAGAGATAAGAGACATTTTGTCGTATTAATTTGTTGAATACTGATCGTATTGTCATGTTGTTTACTATGGAACATTTAATTATGATTTTTTAAGCTTTCGCGTTTCATTATCTAAGTGTATATTCCTAAACCTCCTGTAACCTGATCCACATGTCAGTCAGAAAAGGCTGTGTACTTATACATTTACTTATAACTACGCCATGTCTGGTTTAGTTATCGTTAAAAAATAAAATTTAATATTTACTATACTTAGAAAGTTTCGTGAGAAAAATTCTAAGCATCATCGATTACTAGAATAGTTTCCAAAAACACACATCAAATAACTACTTGTATTACTACTTTATAGAGACATTGCTAAACGCTTAATCGATGCTTCTCATTCGAAGGCTGGCTATTTTCTGGCCCAAAGAATATGTATCATCATCCAACGTGGCAACACAGCCAGTATTCTGGGAACCTTCTCAGTCGGCAATGACGCGAAATACTCGTATATAAGCTATTTCCAGGTAAAATTCAATATCTTATCAGTAATTTCATCATAATATTTTTGTTTATATTAACCAAATTTATTCAAATTAATGCTACAAAAATATTTAGCAATTATTATAACTTATACATTTTGTAAAAATATGTAAATGAATCACTCGAGTATAATAAGTATTAACTAGGTAATGTTAATAAACAAGAGCAACAACACAAACAGAGCCGTATATTTCACAAGTTGCAATGCAATTTCTAAGGTAAATAAGCAAGTTTCCTGTGGCGAACAAATTTCATATCGTCATGAGCAGGTAACTACTGAAATTCGAGTCACGTACTACCAGCAGCAAATAATATTATGAGAGAAATCGTGTCTGGTGGGAGTATAACTTTACCCGTATTCCGTCTTCAATGTGGACGCCTGCTCCTGCTTTTATTATTTATACTGGCGTTTTGGTAAATCTTCAGATATGTATTGGTTTATTCATTTATTTTTCACTTCACTACATACGAGTATGTATTGTAAAACAAAGTCCTCCGCAGCGTATGTCTGTCTACCAGTTCGCGATAAACTTAAAACTTCTGCACAGATTTGAATGATGCTTTCACTTAATGATGAAATGGCTCTCGAGGAAGGTTTATGTAAATAATTTGTCATGGGCAAAACCGCGGGCGTCCGCTAGTGTTGTACAAAATAGTAATTATACTATGGCTTCATCGGCAGGCTTGGGCCAATATTCGTGTTACGCGATAAGTGTGGCCGGGTAGATCGTCGCAACCCATAGTATTCGGACCAATACGATGTTTGTCGGGCACTGTCAACAATTGTCGTTAAAACAGGATCTGTCGCAACAACACATTATTTGTTTAGGTGGCTATATCAGCGTCACTTCAAACAATGTTATTTTCATTTATTTTGTGAATGATTCTCAAATGATTTTAATAACTAATAGTTTACTGACGTATAAAGTAACTCTAGCTCTTGCTAGAACGCTGGAGCGGGACCACAGGCCTGCGTCTCGAGAAATCGAGGCCCAGCGGTCCCATCTCCGCCAGGATCTCATGGAGACATGGAAGGTGCGACTTGAGCAACCTAAGTGGGGAACCACCACCATCGCGGCGGTGAGACCGATCATGGAGGACTGGCTGCAGAGGCAGCACGGTGGCCTCACGTACCGTGCGACACAGATCATCACCGGGCACGGAAACTTTGGTGGGTATCTGTTTCGCATGCATCGTGAGGTTACACCCGCGTGTCAACACTGCGAGGCGTCCGGCGAAGACACGGCATTCCACACGTTGGTGGAATGCTCAGCGTGGGCAAGTCAGCGCCGGGACCTCGTTGTGGGCCTGGGCGTGGATACTCTCTCACTGGAGACCATGCTACGAGCCATGGTCTCTAGCGAGAGCCAGTGGAACGCGGCCGTTTCCTTCTGCGAGCAGGTTATGCTCGTGAAGGAGACGGCCGGAAGGGCGAGGGAGCGTATCCTCCCCGCTGAGTTCCGAAGTCTGCGGCGAGGGCGCCGCATACGTGACTACGCCCAGGACCATCGACCTCCATGATCGGGGCCTGAGGACGATGGATTAGCAACCCACCGTCCTTACAGAAGCAGGCTAGAAGGGCTGCGTGATGTGGGGCTTCACCCCATGCACGCCTTCACTCACCGACGCGGGATAAAACCCGACCCTAGAGATGCGGGGTAACACCCGACCACCACGCAGTGGCCACTCAAGTGACCAAGGTCCGCCGGGTGCCATTGGGAATTCTTTCAGTATCTACCGGAGGCACTCGGCAATGGACGTAGGTGCGGCCGCAGCCACAAGCCGCGGATTAAAAAAAAAAAAAAAAAAAAAAAAAGCTCTTGCTAGAAGACTAAATACATTATCTAGAAATCTTTTTTTTTTTTTTTTATATTTGGTTCGCCAAATTGACGCCGCCCGCCTGGTGGTAAGTCGTGACGACGTTTGTGGGCCACTCTCACAGCACACATTACTATTGAGAGTGACCCTCAACTTGACGACCTACTGATGTGCCTCTTCACGCTCCGCTTAAAGAACCCAGGATTATATGTGGGAGGAAACACGTGCACAGGCAGGGCGTTCCAGGCCACTATCGTTCGGCAGAGAAACGAACGTTTAAAACGTTCGGTTCTCGCGAACATGCTATCCACTGTGTGGGGGTGGCATCTCTGCCCGGCACGAGTCGTTCGGGATCGGAAGGAAGAGGGTGGGATCAGATTGAAGAGCTCTTCAGAACACTCGCCGTGGTAAATACGGTAGAATGCGGCCAAGGAAGCTATTGCTCGGCGCTGAACTAGCGGCTCAAGGCTTCCCGTTACCTCCGGACAATCTATAATACGGATAGCCCGTCGCTGCATAGCATCGAGAGCGTCCAGCAGATAATTCGCGGAGCCGTCCCAGAGGTGAGAGCAGTATTCGACGCAGGGTCTAATCTGCGTCTTGTACAGCAGACACCTCTGGTCCGGTGTAAAGAATCTCTTTACCTTATTCAGTATTCCTAGTTTCCGCGAAGCTAGCCCTATACATCTTTCGATGTAGTTTTTATTATTGAGCTCTCGACGAACGTCTATGCCAAGGATATCAAGGTTGTCCTTCATTGGTAATAATGCATTCTGAAGAGAGGGTAGGGGAAGGAAAGGGGATTTCTTCGCAGTAAATGCACACGCCTGTGTTTTGCGGGCATTGAACTCGACCAGGTTCTCGGTACCCCATTGAGAGATACTGTCGAGGTTACGGTCGAGATCAGCCACGAGTCGTCGTCTCTCCTCCTCAATCTCAGATCGCCCCGCCGTCGGACGAACCGAGTAACTCCCGTGCAGTGTGCTGTCATCTGCATAGCAATGAATGTTCTCGAGGGATAGCATATCATTGATATGCAGAAGAAAGAGAGTTGGTGATAGTACGGACCCCTGCGGTACCCCGGCATTCACTTGCAAGAAGCGAGAAGCCTGGCCATCGTAGAGGACCCGCACTCGGCGCTCGTTTAAAAAGCTGGTAATCCAGCTGCACAGTTGAGGAGGTAGACCATATGCCGGAAGCTTGGAAAGGAGCGAAGCATGCCAGACCCTATCGAAGGCTTTGGCGATGTCCAGGCTAATAGCCAAGGACTCGCCGTGCCTTTCCATAGCCCCACCCCAGACATGCGTTACGAATGCCAGAAGATCACCCGTTGATCGCTTTGGCCTGAAGCCGTATTGTCGATCATTGATTAGCGACTGATCCTCTAGGAATTGCATGAGCTGCTTATTTATAAGGAGCTCAAGCACCTTGCAAATGACTGAGGTGACAGCTATGGGTCGATAGTTGCCTGGATCGGACTGATCCCCTTTCTTGGGGATCGGTTGTACGTTCGCCTCCTTCCAGACCTCCGGCACGAGCCCTGAAGAGTATGACAGGCGGTACAGACGCGTTAATACTGGAGACAACTCAGCTGCACATTTTCGTAGCACCACCGCCGGAATGCCGTCAGGGCCACTGGCTTTCCGCGTGTCGAGTGACCGCAGCACTGCCCGTACATCACATTGCCTGATAACAATATCAGGCATTGTGTGGCCGTAGTTGGCGATGGCGGGGGGCTGCAGGCCACGGTCGTCGACCCGGGAATTAGCCGCAAAGAGGTCTGCGAGCATATCCGCTTTCTCTTGGGCTTTGTGAGCCAGTGTTCCATCTGGGTAACGCAGCGGTGGCAGCGAGGGCTGACAAAAGTTAGATTGCACGGCTTTGGCCAGTTGCCAGAATCCACGGCTGCCCGTGGGATAGGAAGTGAGCTCCTGACCAAGCCGCGCGACGCGCTGGGCATCCGCTCTCTTAAAGGCCCTCTTACTCGACTTTGTGGCCCGGTTGTACGCTGCTTTGAGGTGGCCCACGTATGGGTCGCGCACAGCCCGGGCCCTGATCCAGGCGCGATATGCCGACTGTTTTTGTCGAACAGCTTTGGCACAATCTCGCCCGAACCAGGGACGGGCTCTGCGGATACTGGCGACATCAGTGAAAGGGATGTAATAATCCATCCCTAAACTGATCTCGCCAGCAATAGCAGAAGCACTATCCGAAGGAGCCTTTCCTACAAAGCAGCGCTGGCTCCAGGGGACGGACGCATAATAATCGCGTAGACCGTCCCAATCCGCTGACGAGTAGTGCCATAGTCGTCGTGACGTTTGTACAGGACGTGCAGGAGGTGACACCTTCATGCCAGCGTGAACAACACAGTGGTCGGAACTACCCAGTGGGGCTCCTACCGAAACACTGTACTGGGCTGGGCGACTCGTCAGCAGTAGATCCAGCAGAGCGGGCGCATGATCTGACCTGTCTGGTATCCGGGTGATCCCGCATACCATCTGGGTCAGACCGTGGGAGAGAGGGAACGCATGGGCGACTCTACCCGCATGATCAGTCTTGAGGGACCCCAGCCATTCAATGTGATGGCCATTGAAGTCCCCCAGAAATACTAGGTCAGTGTTCGGGAACCGCACCTGCGCTTCATCAGCCGTCTCGCTGAGGTACTGGAAGAGCTTTGTTGTCTCAGAATCCCCTGTGTGGGATCGGTAGACTCACACGTAGATCTGGCTCATAGAGCCATGGTCTACGTGCAGCCAAAGGACGGAATTGGAGGGGTTCTCTAGGCAGCGCAACCGGCGGCAGCAAACATCCGCCCTAACGAACACGCACACCCCGGCTTTGTCTCGAAATTGTTCCTCGATGACATAGCCGGGGTAACACAGGTAAGACGTGTCGTCAGGGCGGCGTATTTGTGTCTCCGTGAGGAACATCACAGCGGGCCGTGCCGTCTCAAGGTGGTGGTGGACGGTATCGAGGTTCGCATGGAGTCCACGGACGTTAGTGAACTCCACCTCGAAATGTGAAGTTGTGGGGTTTCCTAGGGCCGCTGTGTAACGTTTATTTCTTTTTTGTTGCACTGCCATTGTAGATTTTGAAGAAGAAGCGTGAAGACAGGGCGACATTTGGTGCAGCAGTAAGTGACAAAGCGCAGGGGCTAGCTTTGTCTAGAACCGTGTGGTTAGGTCGGAGCCGACTCGCCGGACGGAAGGGCTCCCAAACCCCCCTGATGCAAGGCCGCCGCTACCCCACACCGGTTACCACCCGGAGCGGCGATCCCACATCAGGATTATGCGCAACATGTGGGGCAGCCTCCTGGAGTGGTTGGCCCCAGGCGGGCCCCATGACTGTGTTGCGGGCGGCCGCGGCAACGCCGTTGCTAGGGGTCTCCCTGGCCGGCGAATCGACCCACACCACCCACACTAGACTCCGTTTCGCCCCCACTGGTCCCATGCCTGCTGCACCATACATCGCCCCGGGCCCGGCGGTGCAGCTGCTGAACCCCTAACGCAACCCAGCCTGGGCTGGGTTACTTGGGGGGCTTTAGCACAGCTGCACGGTGGTACCCCCCCGGACCAACACTGTTGTACCACCTGGTACCCACGTAGGGGCCGAAGCCACTTCATAGGTACCGTAAATTAACGAGCCTCGTCCGTTTATCAGCAGGTGCGCCACTAGCAGGTGAGGTCGCTGGGGCCCTAAAGATGTTGGTAGAGCCCCTTTGCACCCAAATCTTAGTAATCATTTGATAAAAATGTAATTTAGATTGGTAGGTACTGCCGAAGTAGCTTTGCAACTGTTACACTGTTTGGTGGAAATTTAAATTTATAAGGAAACATATTTTTATTCATCGTTCTTTTGTAAACGGTTAATTCTGGACTTTTAGATACCACCGGGCGCCACTGGAAATATGCGTGTGAACCAGAGACGCCCGGCAACGGACGTAAGAGTGGTTTCTGAACCCGCTCAAGTGCATTTATGTGGACTTCGTAATGAGAAGACCAGACTTGACTACAGTATTCAAGCCTCGATCTGACTAAAGTATTAAATAAGCTAATCTTAGTTGATTCTTTCTTAAAGTTTTTGCAGTTTCTAAGTACAAACCCCAACATACAAAAACCTTTAGAAGTAACATTGTTGATGTGAGGAATGAAACTCAACTGCTTGTCCAGTATCACTCCCAAATCGCGAATTGCACCAACTTCATTAAGGGGAATGTCATAGTGTAGGTATTCTTAGGAGACCGTGTATTTCTAGTGAATTGGATGTAATTACATTTATTAATATTTAGCGTCATGTGGTTTTTAGTGCACCATTGCGAGAGTCGGTTTAGGTCTTCTTGTAGAAGTTTTGAATCGTTAACCAAGGAAATAGGTTTGGAAAATTTTAGGTCGTCGGCGTACATGTAAACTTTCTCTCTCTTTTCTTTCTCGATAAGGGTAAAATGATTAACCTTACCGAACGCCTTACTGAAATCAGTATAAATGACGTCAACAGGCGTCCGACTGTCAATTAATTCGGAGAGATCCGAGACAAATGACACCAGGTTAGTAGAAGTGGAGCGAGATTTTACAAAACCATGTTGGAATGGTGTCAAGTAGTGCTTAGCAATGGATGATATTACGGGACATAACAGGGATTTAAAAACCTTTCCAAAGTCAGACAATATTGAGATTGGTCTATAATTTTCAGCCAACGTTGTATCTCCACGGCCTTCTTCCAGGCAGACGGAAAGATACCACTTGCCAATGATTTATTATAAATGATCGTCAGTGGAGGTGCAAGTCCTTTTGCACATTTATGTACAAACAAGGGCGGTATGCCGTCAGCTCCAGCACCTTTGTGCTTGTTTAGTCTTTTCAGAGAATTTTCTACGTGATTGATTGTTAATGAGACTGATGCAAGGAAATTAGAAGGTTCGCATGCAGATGCGGCAGCGATGTTATCTTCACACCCTGCAACAGGCGCAGAAAACCCATAAACAACAATTAAAAAAGAAAAAAAAAGCACTTAATTTAAAATATTCGGAATAATGTGTTATTCACTAACACAATGCTTGTATTTTGTTTTCGTATAACATCGTGTAGGTAATTTAATTATGTAGTTTATAACAAAAGCTGTTGTACCAGTGTCTACCCGTGTATAGTATAAAATATCAGAGTTGTGCAAACGACAGTGATATAGGTATAAGCCCCGGGATATAAAGTACATACCTTACGTATACAGCTGTAGGTACATCGTGAACATGACGCTTGCAATAGTACTGAAATATCAGACGCTCGGTGGACAAGTAAACAATATTCCGTTTGTAGTATTAGTTAAAGCAACAATTAAGGTAAGTACTGAAACTTTAGATGATTGAATAATAAGACGATTACAGAGAGAGATTATAATAAAAAAAAGCTGCTTCCGTGTGTAAGTATGTATACTTAATTCTTTAACATCACACCACGGATTTTGATACGGTTTTGCACCAAAAGATAGAGTGGTTCTCGTGGAAGGTTTTTTGTGTATAATTTGTCTAGCGGGCGAAGTATTGTCTAAATGTCAAGTAGCTCTAGTGTTGTTTAAGTTATTGTGACATCGTCCTCGATATCGTGTGCCGTTATCGTGCAATGTGAAAATGCCCATTTCCGACCGTTTGTTTCCAATTGTTCGTTTCTTTGCAATCAGGCGCGGGCGGTAACGTGGACCAATAAGGTACCGTAACTTTAAAATATTATCACAATTTATTCTCGTTTATATAATCAGTTATTAATCTGTACTAATATTATAAAGAGGAAAGATTTGATTGTTTGTATTGAATAGGCTTTTTTTTTTAATCCGCGGCCCAAGGCAGGGGCCGCTCTAACGTCCGTAGCCGTCCGTAGTCTCTGGTTACAAGCAAAAAGTATTTCCAGTGGCGCCCGGCAGACTTTGACCACCTCTGTGGTCTCTGCGGGGGTTAGGTCGGGATGAGAATCCCGCGTCGTTGGGGTAGGGTTTTATCCCGCGTCAGTGAGAGAATCTAGTTGCGTGCTATGGGGCAAAGGCCCCGCAGCACGCAACCCTTCTAGCCTGTTTCTGTAAGGACGGCGTCCTCAGGCCTCGATCATAGAGGTCGATGGTCTTGGGCGTAGATGAGTCTGCGGCGCCCTGGCCGCTGACTACGGAACTCGGCGGGGAGGGTACGCTCCCTCTCCCTCTCGGCCGCCTCCTTCGCGAGCATGACTTGCTCGCAGAAGGACACGGCTGCGTTCCACCTACTCCCGCTGGAGACTATGGCTTGAGGCTTGGTCTCCAGCGCGAGAGTATCCATGCCCAGACCCACTACAAGGTCCCGGCGCTGACTCACCCCCGCTGAGCACTCCACCAACGTGTGTAGTGCGGTGTCGTCGTCGGAAACCTCGCAGTGTTGACACCGGGGTGTGACCTCACGATGGATGCGAAACAGATAGCTACCGAATTGAATAGGCTTCCTAACAACTTAACAGATTTTGAAAATTCTTTCACCATGATGTAGCTATATTATTCCTGAGTGCTTTAAGCAAATTTTTATCTCACTTATTTTTTTTTACTGTGGAAATATACAGTGAGAAAACTAGGACCATGGTTACTAACCGTGACTCTGGTCAGGTCTGGGCTTGGATCATAAACCTTTTTAAGGATCGTAATTAGAAGAAGTTAAAAAAAATCAGATGAACTGTTTGAAGAATAACGCAACCGAAGTATATCATACATTTGTGTTTTAGTACTATGACACAAGACATAAAAGTACTTCTTCGTTCTGTGATTTAGTTTAACATAACAGTAACTAATACAAACATTACTTACCAATGTAACACGCAAACACCACATCAGTATTTGAATAGTTATTCACACAATACATTAAAAGGACATTTATTTGAATATGCGTGAATAGTTGTTATATGAAGTAGGTAATGCATTAATGAAACCATATTTACTTTGTTTAGCCAACAAAATTACTAGCAAAAAGTAGGCGTATGTATAATTTGACTCAGCCAACCATTTTGGGAAAAAAAGGTGAGAGCGGCTAGCTCCTTATAATGTTGGACCTTTTTCTTACACGGGGAACACTCTAACGACGGAGTTCTTTAGAGAGAATCAATATCAACATGACTTAGATGCCTGACATCTGAATTCCCAGTGTCGCCCGGCGGACCTTGGCCACCTGTGTGGCCGCTGGGTGGTGATCGGGTGTTACCCCGCATCTTTGGGTGGTCGGCAGGTGTAATTTAGTTGTGGGCAGACAATAAAAGGTGTATTGTACATATCTACGCCATATTTGTGTTAATTCCGGTTCAAAAAGGTAAAATAAAAGATATTGCTTGTTTTTTATTATTTTTCATGAGCTCAATATCACGTTTTGGTATAAAATATTGGTGTAAACGGACTAGACAAAAACCTTTTAGTTGAACCAAACATTGCAACAGCGAACAATACATTATTGTATTATAAGCGGACGCCGCACACCAGGGGTACGCAACAAAACAAAGTTAGCACGTCCCAACTTGTTTTTGGAAAAGAGCTAACTATTTGCCCCGTCTACGGCGTAGCTACGCAACGTGACAGCTGCTACGTGTCCTACGGCTACGACAATAAACTATAAATTAATTTATGATTGGAGCCTAACTTTTTTATGCTTCTGAACAATAGATTCAATAGCTACTTTGCTATTTTATTCAAAACTTTTTTCATGCTCTGTAGAAATGTATTAATCAAATGATTTTGTATGTAAGTAATATAGAAACTTATACAGCAAGTTATTCAGTTTTTCCTTTGTAACCGGGAAGAGGTAGGCAGAGGCTGCCTACACGCCCACTTTTTGCCGGGATCTTTGCTAGTCCTACACATTTTAACTGACTTCAAAAAAGGAGGTGGTCAAAATTCGACTTTTTTGGTCGTATTCCAGTAATTCGAAGTCGTTTTTTGTGTCAATATTTGACCAATAACGAACAAAGCTGTGGAGAACTTATAAAAAAGTTCTCACACACACATATCACGCCTATATCCCCAAAGTGGTAGGTAGAGGTACATTACACACCCACAATTTGCTAGTATTTTTGTCTATTGCCGTCACTGGGCACATTTATATTCGGTTATGTCCAAAATGGCCGAATGAATTTAATAAAAAGTAGCAGCATATTGTAATTATGAAAAAAAATTGAAACCCGTTGCCTTGCGAGGCAACAAAATCTTACGTGCCAGCTGCTATGACACAGCCAATTAAAGTCCTGGGCATCTCGGACTATTATAAAAAAGTTCTATATAACTGATACTGAGAATAAAAGCTACTTTTATGTTAGACTAGCTGCTCGCCGCAGCGCCGCCCGCGTGATTAAGTTTACTCGTTCCCGGATCCCGTGGGAACACATTACCGGGATAAAAAGTACCTACCTACCTATTTTACTCCGGGTGAATGTAGCTTTCCAATGGTGAAAGAATTTATGAAATCGGCACAGTAGTTTTTGAGTTTATTCATTACAAACATACACACAAAAATACAAATCTTTCCTCTTTATAATAGTAAAAAATTGGTGAAGCGACGGGCGTACAATATAAAACATTATCTAACAAAACAATGATATCATCGATGGTGTTATTCGAGGTTCAAACTAAGACGATCGATTCAAACCTAATATATATATATCTGTTCCATACTTTCTGGTCACTGATATTTACTCAGTAGTAGGCATTACGTCCACTCTGTAAATAATGGTAAACCGAGTATTTACCGTGATAGTAAATGTCAACAGAATGTTCGCTTTGTACCGGAGGTAGTGTAAACAGCAGTCCCCACCGCCATGTTGTATGCAATGGACCCGGGATGAGGCAGTAGGTACTTTCAAATACTTCTACTATCTTCTGAGAAGATTTAAATATAATATTGCACTGTGAACTAAGTAAATTATGACTTAAAAGCGTCGATTTAATACATTACATGAAAACTACTGTACAATAATAAGCATTATTATCAAACTGCTTCGGTGGCGTGTTGGTAGTGCATCGGCTTTCGACTCCGGAGTCTCGGGTTCGATTCCCGGGTCTAATCAAATATTTGTGTATTTAGAAATATGTGTGTATGTTTATCAGTAGTCTAGATTCCAAGCACAAGCTGATAGCTTAGTTTGGGCTAGATGACGTTGTGTGAGAATGTCCAAATATAGTTATTTATTATTATTTATTTATTATATTATTATTATATTTTGTTTAATTTAAGACGGTCAGATGGCAGTCACTTCACGGTAAATCTAGAAAGTCAGCCGTATCGTAGTTAGACTGGACAAACGTCCCCAATGGGTTGGGAATAGGTTCAGTGGATGATGATGTGTGAGCGTATATTATGTATCTGCCTACCCCTTAAGAATGATAGGCGTATACTCTGACAGAACGAATTGAACATAAACAAAAAAAAACTGGGGGCTCGTGGTCTAGTGGTACCCGCCAATGTTAACACATTGCAAAGGTTAAGCAACATCGACTCAGGCCGGTCTTAGGATGGGTGACCATTTCTTAAAACATTGAGACCCCTCCGTGCCTCGGAGAGCACGTTAAGCCGTCGGTCCCGGTTGTCATACTAATATCTATGGCAGTCGTTAGGGGTAGTTGGAGCCCTAAATCAAAAATCCGACCGGTCTAACTACAGAACTTCGATATCGCCCATGTGTTGTGAAGGTCAGATGGCAGTCGCTTCACGGAAAATATCGAAGTTCAGCCGAATCGCAGTTATACTGGAAAGCCGACCCCAACAGAGTTGGGAAAAGGCTCGGTGAATGATGAAACATTTAAAAAAAAGAAACATACAGTCAAATTGAAAAAAAAGGAGGTTGTTTGAAGATGGTTGATTAAAGGGTTATCGGACTTTAAAACTGTAAGCAAACCAAATTAAAGTAGGTCAACTGTAATAAAAACAGTACGATAGTACGAGTATGAAGGGCTGAAGGCCATTGTAATAAAAAAAAACAATGTATGGTACGTTAGTTTAAGTTAACTAGACGCAATAACCACTTGAACTTTCGTGTATAACGCTCGTAAAATTATCACGCAGTTAAGGAAAACTTGAAAACAAGCTGTTGGTAAATTGATCCTAAATAGTTGCACTATTTAATATAACATTTTAGACAGTATTAAACACAATTAATTCGCATAGTTACTTAGCATAAGGCAGAACACGACGAACATTTACCTAAATAGAAATTCTAAATCACAAATACGAATGTCATCGGCAGGACTCAAACCCGCGACCTTTCCCTAACAAGGGGAACGATCTGCCAATAAGCTACGAAAACCGTACCCATATATCATCCAATTTTTGCTTGAATATAATTTCTTTATAGCGCTATTAAGGTTAGCATGCCAATGACATTCTTTTGTGATTTAGAATTCCTATTTAAAAATTCGTAGTATTACAAACAAACTCATTGCTTTCAAAGTACAGGAGAACAAGACGCTTTCGGAATCTTAGATAATATTTAGTACCTATAGACCAAAATCAAATAGGTGCTAAGGGGGCCATCCTTATCGGTGCTAACCTAACCTCGTTTGCACTGCATCTGCTAAAAAACGGAAAGTACAGATATGCCAGAACAATATGTTCAAATTGGCAGCCAATGGTAATAAGCTTTCTCTTGTTTACGTGAGACCACAAAATAACTATAGAACCTCTTAAAGAACCTATAAGAAGTGTCAAATGCTTGGGTGGCTTTGTGGGTAGTAATAGGAGTTTGTGTGTGCATTCAGTGATAACTCTGACTCCATAGGTACGGCTTGTAAGTTTAAAATAGTTGAGCAGTTGAGGAAAACGGTTTATACGAACAATCACTTTAGGTACTCTTATGTATTTTACTCCGTAACAATAAAAAGAAAAAAATACGTTAATGCTATAAATAAATACAGGTCTCGGTTGACAGACGTCAGTTTTTATTCCAATTTCGGTTATTGGAGTCATAAACCATGAAGAGGTAAGAGGTACCTAGTAGTATGGCTCTTGTCTCTGATACAAGTACATTGAACTTATACTCATTTTAGATTTTTAGTACTCATTGCATAAACTCTTCTTATTTGAGACTAGATGATGCTGTCTTATTGTCCCAACTTAAACCCATATAATTATAATTACCTAGTTAGCAAAACAAATCTTTCTCTCATCATACATTGCGCTGTGCCCGAAAGGGTACTTCCAAATCTTGATTTTTGTAACAACTGTAAAACATTATGGAAGGCAGATATTTTATTTCTTACTGCACGAGAAGCCTAGAAAAAATTTGTTCTCTATTTAGTTAAACAAGTATCCGAGTAAAATGACAGGGAACTAGCAGAAACACGTGGTTATGTAGATTGTAGTAAGTACGAAGTTACACAAGTAATAACAAGGCAATAAAAGCCGCTAGGACCATGGGAACTTTCTTAGTATAAAACCCTGTCTATATGTAAATCTAGTGAATACGTTACACTTGAAACAAAAAGACTGTCTAGCTATTTGGGACCGTTGGCGCAAGTTGCTCTTTAGTTTGCGTGTGAGCGCAACTTTGAAATTCGATTTCGGAGTGAACTGTTAATTAAGTTTTTGCGTTAGGGAATTCTAACTCGAAGCTGTATTCAAAAATGCAAGATACATACAAAGGTATAACCAATTTAATGACGGTTATTTATATTATAATTGGTTTTTTATACTGATACAAATACTTATTTACTTCTAAATATATAACAAATAATAAATAATATATAACAAACAGTAAAACCCGCACGACGAAACAAATATTGGTAAGTAAGATGTTAAAACTTTTCAAAATATAATAGCATTATTTTCGCAAAAATAAAAGACAATAAAACGTCGACAATTGTTTCACCTCTAAACGAGGCATTATCAAGACTGTCTCAAAGAGAGCTGGAAGAGAGAAGGCTGTTTTAACATCTTACTTACCATTACTTTGTCATGGATTTTCGCCAGGTAACGCCTGTTTCCATCCAATATTTGAAACAAATATTAACAGATCGTACAAAATATTTGACCCGACCGACCCGAGGATCGAATCCGGGACCTCTGAGATAGCAGTCACACGCAGGTCGTATGACATTCAACCGACTACGTCACCGAGGAATGTAAGTATAGGAATGTGAAATAAAAAAAAATGGTGCCTGATATAAATGCATACTGCCATTCATAATGGGGATCAGAGGGTTTGCTATTACACACGCAATGCCTTTTACTACTATTGAAAGTGCTACTTTAGTACAAAGCATTGCGTAAAAGGGTACCACTGCTCTGGCAAAGTTATATGGAGGTACTGATGCAGGATCTCTTAAAGTCACGCCTTACTAAAATAACTTGTATTGAACAGTGTAATGGACATTTGCACTCCTCTACAAAGGTTACATAAGTTACCTCTACATAAGTTATTGGTACACAGTAAGTATTCCATCGCTCAGTTATTTGATATTAATAAGACGACGCCACGACGGCGACACGTTGAATTTACTAATTTCTGAAAAAAGTCTTTAGTTTAAGTGCGAGCTCATACGTTTGCCTATTATTAATTAATTTAAATTAATATCAGAATTAAGTACATACGTAAATATGTGAATGTATTACAGTCAAATATTATTGAAAGAGTAAATAGCTTGCTTTCCTCTCTTCGTAGCGATAAGACCAGTCTGTGTACATTAATTTAAAGGCATACTTGACTAACATTTATCATTGATTCATCATCATCATCATCATCATTTCAGCCGGTTGACGCCCACTGCTGGGCATAGGCATCCCCCAACGTCACAACATTCGGTTCTGCGCTTGCCGTATCCAGTGGCTTCCCGCGACCTTCGCGATGTCGTCGGTCCATCTGGCATCATTTATTCCTTGCTCGTTAATAGAAGATACTGCATAGACAAATTATTTATATTTAGAAGTACCAAATCCCAAAGTAAGGTTTTATAAAGTACTGTCACAGCACCCACAACCTATTGGAAAGTACTGTCTACCAACGTGTTAATATATCTAACTAATAATGAAAGAAAAGCAAGTCCCCGGGCATTTTCCACTCGCAGACTACAGTGGCTGGTGGCTAACTATTAACTACTTCAACCACATTAGCACTCGATAACAGAGAACGTTGAGGAGGTAATTCGATTTTAATTTTCAAAGGCAACAAATAGCTATCACCGTATGAATAACGGTAGTCATTATTGCTTTATCGATGGTAGGGAAATAGTGAGCTAAAACAGTTACTTTTAGCTTTGAACATGACAATAAAAACTAACATCATAAGCTATAAAAGTATATCACACCTGTTCGTTAATCAGCAGACATACAAGTTTATAGGCAGACTGGAACACCAACAACTATGGCGATCGCTACGATACTGGCACCACACTTGAACGGCTGTACTGAATTTGCTTATTTCGTTTTATGTTGTATTTTGTATTGCCTGGACAATGTTCTTATAAAAGAATCATCATTACGGCTGTAATGATGATTTAAATGGTCCCTAATACAAAAAAATAACCTGAACTTAATTGTATCCATAGGACTGGATCACTTGCGTAAACGGCGCTGACGCTTTCGTAACTTAGTGAAACTATTTTTTTATTTTTTTTGTTTTTAATTCCGGTTTGGTCGGAACGAAAATCCCGCGTAACACCTAAAAGTTTATTAAACCTTTTCAGTAAATTATTCAACTTGATTTGTAAATAAAAGACTTATCCTAGAAATAGGTACTGGACGATATTCTAATCAAACAGCGAACTTGTAAGAGCTATAATTAAGCCCAGTGTTGGAAGTTCCTGTGCTTAATACGAAGAGTAATTAAACTACCCCATTTTAGGTGTGCTATATCCGTTGAGTTGGTGTAACAAAAGAATTATTTTTAACGCTGTAATAATGGACGTTACGACAATAGCGCGATTTTGAACCTATTAACTGAAATATTTATACCTAAACCTTTGGTTTTTTTTTTGTATGATTGTGTTAGTTACTTTATAAAATACCAGTAGTTCGACTCAGGCACACCGCCGCGCCGCCGTCACAATGGTGTTATTTTTTTTTCTAGTAGTAAAATAACCTATGCCACTTCTGAAACGTCTTTCTAAAAATGAAAGAAATTTTGAAATCATCTCAGGAATATTTTAACTTATTCGTTACAACTAACAAAAGTAACTTCCTAAGAGCAAATCTGTCCTCTTTGTTATTCCTCTAAGCATAGATTTTGCATTTCTGTTAATTATTTTAGCTATTATTTTTATTCACAATGAGATGCGCTCATAATGGTTTGAGAAAAGGAGTTGTGGGGGCAACCCTGTAGGTAGGACCTATTATCTACTTCATTGTTCAAGCGGTACATAACATGGACGTCAATTATATTTCCTGAGAGTATCGATTGATAAATCTTGTTAATGAAATTGTGCTTTATGTCCGCAGATGGTAGTTTTCCTGAATAAAAATAAACTGCAAAGGCAAAATAAAAAATAGGCTGGAACAGATTAAAATATCAAACAGTTTACTAAGAAATGAAGAAACAATTTTACAAATTTATATATTTTATTAAATTCTCAGAAGTCGTTTAAAATATTGAAACGAAACAAAAACGTGAAACATTGAATTCTATTGAAATTATTTCTCTTTGACTGATTAGTTGACCCGATTAAAATTATCATGAATAAATAAAGATATAGTTAAATATCAGATTTTACTTTGATGGAGGTTTCTATATTAAGATAAAAGCTCGCTACATCTATATCGCAAGTCGATTCACAAGACGTAATAACGTAATATAATCAACAACATCAAAGGCGTTAGAAGTTTATAATAGATGTAAATACAAAAATCGGTAGTTAGGTACATGAAATTTAACCAAAGTGAAAACAAATACGAGTAGCAACATATATTTTTTCTGTGCCCGCAGCTTCACCCGCGTGGTAATACCAATACAAAAATAACGTTATTTTCCTGCTGTCTGGATTTTGTTGTGACACTGACTAAATGTCATCTTGAGCTGAGCTTAATTTATATGAATACCTCAAAAAATCCTCCTTTGATATTTCGATTGCGTTTTTGTGTCGCCCACACTCATTTATTATTCAACTTATTAAATGCAAATAATTTCTACTGTTTTATGATTTACATAAAATATAAGTCAATATAAACACACCCCGCAAGGTTCATCTGAACACCGAATCCGACGGATGGCAATTTAAAATTCTGTTCCAAAGTCTATCGAGCGACTTATTCGTACGTGACTGGCTGAGTGCCATGCGGTGCATGTACCCAACATAACCTTCTGTAAAGTAAAGTTGGTAACATAAGATACGTTTATAATGGATAGCTACAACCCTAAACTGGTATAACTACAGAACTCCGATATCACCAGTAGGTTGTGAAGGTGAGATGGCAGTCGCTTTACAGAAACTATCGACGTTTGCTTCGCAATTGGGCTTGGAAAGGCTCAGTTGATGATGATAATGTTAGTATAACGTCAATGTTGATGACCAAAAGTAACACATAATCCGCTTCAAAACGCAACCTCAACTCTGTGTCAAGCGATATTAAACTTTTTAAGATGTTACTACAAGTTTCAATTAAATTTTCAACAGTATTTACCCAAAGGGTTTAAAATGGATGTGATGTTATTGTTGCTGGAGTTTCCCAAAACTTACTTTGAATAATAAAGTATTGATATAATTTAGTAGATATTGAAATAATATAGAGTTTCTTAGCTATCCATTTTAGTTTTTGAGGGACAGAGCTGTTCGCGTCCGTGGGCTATGGCCCCACACGTGTCCCTTGGGTAGCGCTAAATGAACAGCACCATCTGGTGGTAGGTTTCGGCCGCGGCTTGTCACCACCCTCTTGGCAAAGCCCTGCCGCCAAGTGCCGGCATGATGCCGTGAGTAGCTATTTTGAAAGGGGAGTCTGGGCAGTTGCAAGGTGCTACAAACCGGTTCCGGTGCAGCGTGGTGTCTGTACTGGGTGACTGTTCGCGGAGGGTAGCGGGATGCTAAGCACGGTCTTCCACTGGCCAACCGCAGGTAGTAGGGGGCCATCATAGGCTCCCGTCAGTGCAGCACTATGATTGTATCGCTTGGTATTTGTTTGTGCCATGCCTCGCCTCGTGCTGTCCCCTTTCTGTCTGTTCACCAAAAAAAAGCATGAAAAAAGTTCAAGATAAGAAACTGGTTAAACAGCGGTTGCACTCCCTCGCACTAAAAGTGCACCTCTACAACATCCGAGGTCTGCACTCTAATCTCGTTCCAGTCCACCACCACCTTGAGACTGAAAAACCACATCTGCTGTTCCTCACGGAGACGCAAATCAGATGTCCAGCTGATGCAGCATACTTGCACTACCCAGGTTACACCCTGGAACACAATTTCAAATCTCGTGCTGGCACCTGTGTGTATGCTCGCGATGACATCTGCTGTCGACGTCTCTGTAACCTAGAGGATTCCAGTTTCTCCGTATAGTGGGTTCTGGTGAACACTGGCTTGGAGCAGATACTCTATGCCAGTGTATATCGGTCGCATACCGATAACATGGAGACAGTCAGGCTTTTCCAGTATCTTACCGACTCGGCTGAAGCAGCTCAGCTCAGGTACCCGTCAGCGCAGTTAGTTGTTCTGGGGGACATCAACGCCCACCACCAGGAGTGGCTGTTCCCATACCAAAACACTAACCATGCCGGGAGATTAGAATATGAATTTGCTCTACTGCTAGGTCTCTCCCAACTGGTTACTAGCGCTACTCGGATACCTGATATTGATGGCCACACGGCCAATTGTTTGGACCTTCTGCTGACAACTGATCCAGACCGGTATCAAGTTACAGTTTCCTCTCCGTTAGGGAGCTCTGACCACTGTCTGGTGAAATCTGTGTCTGTCTACTCGCCACCTGAGCCCGAGCAATTGGGGACTAGGCGTGTATGGCGATACAAGTCAGCTGATGGGGATGAGATGCGGCATTTCTTTGCGTCTTATCCTTGGCAGCGCATATGCTTCTTTTCGGACGACCCGACGTGCTGCGCGGATGCTGTTTCTGGGGTGATATGTCAGGCTATGGAATATTTTATTCCATATTCTGATGCCTCACTTCATGTGAAAGCCCGCTCCTGGTTCAATTCTGAGTGTGATAGGGCTGAAGCACTTAAGCACTTAGCCTACCAGAAGTGGGCGGATACTCGAGCCCGCAAGGCCCCGAATGTCCAGAAACTGAAAAGTGCCTTTAATAGTGCTGCCAAGTATTGGAGCCAGACTAGCGTCTTACCCATCTGGGAGTAAAGCTTTCTGGTCTCTTGCAAAATCGGTCGAAGACAATTTCTGCCGGTCTTCTTTACCACCATTGCAGAAGTCTGATGGCTCATTAGCTCACACCGCCAAGGAGAAAGCAGACTTGTTTGCCTCTCTATTTACGAGGAATTCACAATTAGATGCTGATGGTAACTACCCACCTTTGCTACCTCGTTGTGACTCTGCAATGCCAGAAGTACACATCCGCCAAAAAGAAGTAGGTACTCAAAATACTCAGCACTTTGGATGTGAATAAGGCTAGTGGGCCTGGCGGCATTCCTGCCATTGTCTTGCGGTCATGTGCGCCTGAGTTGTCCCCTGTTCTAACTCGCCTATATCACTTGTCCTTGAGGACTATTCAAGTTCCGAAATCCTGGAAGATTGCCAATGTCCAACCTGTCCCTGAGAAAGGAAGTCGCGCCGACCCTGCCAACTACCGACCTATCGCAATCACCTCCATACTCTGTAGGATTATGGAGCGTGTTTTAAACAATCGTCTCCTTGCATACCTGGAAGACAGCGACCTCCTCTGTGACCGTCAATTCGGGTTTCGTCAAGGCCGGTCTACTGGGGATCTTCTTGTGTATGCTACTCACCTCTGGAGCGAAGCCATTGAGAGACATGGTGAGGCTCTTGCCGTGTCTCTTGATATCTCTAAGGCTTTTGACAAGGTCTGGCACGCAAGTCTCATTGGCAAGCTTCCGGCATACGGTATTGCTCCTGGGCCTTGCACCTGGATCGAAGATTTCCTGAGGCACAGATCGATGCGAGTTGTCGTTAACGGCTCCTCGTCCGATCTCCTTGGTATTAATGCCCGTGTCCCTCAGGGATCTGTGCTCTCCGCGACTCTCTTTTTGCTGCACATCAATGACCTGCTGGTAACACCCGGTATCTTTGGGTATGCAGATAACAGCACAGTCTCGGTGAGATACTTGCCCGATGCAAAGTCTGGATCAAAGGTCCAATGTTTCAGGGAGTCGATGATCGAGGGAGTGAAATCGACTTTGGAGGCTGTCTCTCAATGGGGTGATGCTAATTTGGTCGAGTTCAACCCCTCAAAAATACAGGCTTGTCTTTTTTCGGCGAAACGGAGTTCATTCCAACTGACTCCGACTTTCCGGAATGTCCCAGTTCCGATTAACGACCGTCTTGGGCTCTTAGGGCTGGATCTCTCATCCAGTCTAAATTTCGGTCGCTACATCGAGTCCATAGCAAACACTGCTGCCAAAAAACTTGGTATCCTCTCTAGGGTGAGACGGTACTTCACTTCGGAGCAGCTCTTAAATCTTTACAGAGCTCAAGTTCGCTCTTGCATGGAATACTGTTCCCATCTCTGGGATGGGTCTGCTAGATATGAGCTGGATGCTTTAGACTCGTTGGAGCGCCGAGCGAAGAGGATCATAGGCAGTGACTCACTTGTGGGGGAAAATCTTCAGAGCCTAGAACACCATAAACGAGGCCTGCCTTTCGGTTTTTTATCGGTTACATTTCGGAGAGTGTGCGGAGGTTTTACATGACCTGATACCCTCTTCCCCTTTCCGTCACCGAACGACTAGGCGCGGCAAGCAGTCACGAAACTGCTGACGTGAACCAACTCCTAACAAAAGCTGTTATAACTTAACAGGAGAGGTGAATGCTAGTAGATCGCTTTTGCTATGAGTTTATATTTCAATAATCTCAATGGGCCTTTATTCACGACGGGTGTTGCTCGAGTCGTGGGTCGGATACGGCTGCTGGGACTGGAGGTGGCCTTGCACAAGTCCGAGGTTCTGTGTTTTCACAGACCTCGGAACGGTCCACCAGAGGGTTCCAGCATAAATGTGGGAGGCGTTAGCATCGGCATCAAGCCCTCGATGAAGTACCTAGGGATCGTACTTGATAGCCGATGGAACTTCGGACCACATTTCCGAAGTTTGGTCCCCAAGGTGACGCAGGCATCGGTCGCGCTTTCGCGACTGATGCCCAACCTAAAGGGACCCAACGCCTCCTGCAGGAGACTGTACCTGGGGATCGTGCGGAGTATGGCCCTATACGGGGCTCCCGTATGGGCGGATAGGTTGACGGTCAAGGGGAACGTGACTCTGTTAAACAGACCACTTCGAACCTTGGCCGTCAGAACCGTACGGGGGTACCGCACGATCTCCGGAGAGGCTGCATGTCTCCTAGCCGGGACCCCTCCATGGGACCTGGAAGCGAGAGCCCTTGCGTCATTGTTCCAATGGCGCAAGGAGGCGCTGGAGCGGGACCACAGGCCTGCGTCTCGAGAAATCGAGGACCAGCGGTCCCAACTCCGCCAGGATCTCATGGAGTCATGGAGGGTGCGACTTGAGCAACCCAAGGGGGGTGCCATCTTCATCGCGGCGGTGAGACCGATCATGGACGATTGGCTGCAGAGGCAGCATGGTGACCTCACGTACCGTGCGACGCAGATCGTTGCCGGCCATGGATGCTTCGGTAGCTATCTGTTTCGCATGCATCGTGAGGTCACACCCCGGTGTCAACACTGCGAGGTTTCCGACGACGACACCGCACTCCACACGTTGGTGGAGTGCTCAGCGTGGGCGAGTCAGCGCCGGGACCTCGTAGTGGGTCTGGGCGTGGATACCCTCTCGCTGGGGACCATGCTTCAAGCCATGGTATCCAGCGGGAGTAGGTGGAACGCGGCCGTGTCCTTCTGCGAGCAAGTCATGCTCGCGAAGGAGGCGGCCGGGAGGGAGAGGGAGCGTACCCTCCCCGCCGAGTTCCGTAGTCGGCGGCCAGGCCGCCCCAGACTATGCGACTACGCCCAAGATTATCGTCCTCCATGATCGGGGCCTGAGGACGGCGGGATCGCCACCCACCGTCCTTACAGAAGCAGGCTAGAAGGGTTGCGTGCTGCGGGGCCTTTGCCTCATAGCACGCAACCAGATTCACTCACTGACGCGGGATAAAACCCGACCCCAATGACGCGGGATTCTCGTCCCGACCAAACACCCGCAGAGACCACAGAGGTGGTCAAAGTCCGCCGGGCGCCACTGGACATACCGTCTGCTAGTAACCAGAGACGCCCGGCAACGGACGTTAGAGCGGCCGCGGCCTTGGGCCGCGGAATTAAAAAAAAAAAAAAAAAAATGGGCCTTTATTCACGTTCCAGCTAAAGGCTACGTGCAGATATTTTGTCATGTACGACGTTCCAACATATTTTGATCATGTCATTGACAACAATTAAATCCAATACTATTTATAATACGATATACGATACTTCCACCATGAAATTACTGTTATTATGAAACATATTTTTAATTTTTACATCAATTAAAAGTTTATAATCTTCTTTGGAATAGAAGGATATTAAGCACAACTTGAATTCAAAGTCACTGAAATTAGAATCATATGTGATTCACGTAGGTAAGTTCCTTTGAGACGATACGTTATATTAAAATACGTGCTGAGTGTGTCCCACAAAAAGTTTTAAGAATAAAAGAACTTAGATAACAGTCACGTAATGGGGGAAGCTTACCCCAAAACAGAAGTTCAGTCTCCGAACTCTCATTTCAGCCCCACGTTTTTTATGCAAAAGTACAAAACAACAATGCAAAACAAGCTAAACTTATGCACTAACACACTATTACGTGTATCAAACAAAATAACTGACAAATTTTGGGTGTGTATTGCACCTTTGCGTTCCCCTTCGGAGATATAGGCGTACTTAGTGTATGTATATCTGTCTGAATTCTAAAATAGCCACAGTGCTATTTAGTTGTCATCAACTAAGTTTTCTCTTGCCAAGTCCATTTACGATTGCAAAAACTCACTTGGGTGATATGCAGCTTACTTATCACTTATTCTTATTATTTATTTTTTATTTATTTTTTTTATTTATTTATTTATGTACACACAAGAAGGAAGAGCGAGATAAGAACAGTAGGACAGAGTTATAGTACAAAGGCACCACTTATTTCTAAGAAATCTCTACCAGTGGGCCAGGGAAGGAGATGCTTAGTTGAAGAAAAGTATTAAGTGTGCGTAGGTTGATGAGCTTACTATGAAATACAATACATACTTACCTAAATATACATAACGCTTATATACCATACATAAATCCATATACACATATAAAAAATCTACTTAATTAATTACTACATACACATTACACATATATATTAAACAAGTATATATATATATATATATATATATAAATATACATAAAAAGATAAAGATAGTCACGACAGAGAGGAGAGATAGTGCTCTTTCACTTTCCTCTTAAAGGTGAAGATGGTGTTGCAGCGCTGTATGTTCGGCGGGAGCGAGTTCCACAGCCTGACCGCATGAACAGTGAAGGAGTAGGAGTAGAAGTCGGATTTGTGAGAGGGACAGGATAGGCGGTATTGGAGATGTGACCTACACGGGGCATCAGGTGCGTTAACGTAAGAGAAACGCTCCCGTAGATAGGACGGATAGGAAGGATTGTGTAGGATGTTATATAGCAGACACAATATCCGAGCATTTCTCCGAAGTCGGATTGGGAGCCACTTGAGTTCTTTGCGGAATTGTGAGATATGATCATACTTGCGTAAGTTGAAGATAAAACGAATACACAGATTTTGCAAACGCTCAAGTTTATTAAGAAGCTCCTCGGTGGCATCCAGGTAGCAGGCATCCGCATAGTCCAAGATGGGCTGGATCAACGTCTGCGCAATGGAGATCTTTATGTTCATGGGCAAGAAGCTTTGAAGACATTTAAGTGTGTGGAAAGTATAGTGGACCTTCTTACTCAATTCGCCGACATGAGCGTTCCACGACAAATTGCAGTCGATGACAACACCAAGATTTTTCGCGCTATCAGTATAGGGGATCGCGGAGTTATCCAGGACAATCGGCGGAAATGTCGCCATGTCCAACGCACCTCGAATCTGTCTACTGCCTATGATCATCGCTTTAGACTTATTGGGATTAATAAGAAGACCACACGAACTGGCCCACTCACTAATAGCCTTGAGATCACTGTTTATGGCGGCAATAGCAGTTCTATACTCGTTTAAAGTGAAATGGCGATATAGCTGCAAGTCATCTGCATAGAGATGGAAGTTAGAGGAGATAACTCGGACAGCAGAGTTGATGAAAATGGAAAATAGTAAAGGAGAAAGTACGCCACCTTGAGGGACACCGGCACTGAGGTCACACCACTCTGAGTACAATTCATTGTGGCGAACGGACTGCGAGCGTCCCTGAAGATATGAGTCAAACCAGGCCACAGACTCCGGGGTGAAATTGAGGGATTTTAGAATTCCGAGCAGAACGTCGAAGTCCACGGAGTTGAAGGCACTACTGAAATCCAGTAGTACCAGAACCGTAAGCGACCTACTCTCCATGGCCCAACGAATATCATCCGTGACCTTTAAGAGAGCCGTCACTGTACTGTGGCCCGATCGAAATCCAGATTGAAATGGACTGAGGAGATTATTCTGCGATAGGTGACCAGAAAGCTGTCTATGAACGATATGCTCCAGGACTTTGGATAGGAAAGGGAGAATGGAGATAGGTCGGAACTGGGATAATAAGGTGGGATTCGAAGTTTTAGGAAGTGGTATAATGAGTGCTTGTTTCCAAGCCGTAGGAAAGACACCTGCGTACAGAGAAAAGTTAAATATATGGGTGAGGACAGGTATAATCGCAGGAACGATCGGAGTAAACATCTTTGAGCATAATTGGTCGTTACCTACCGCAGAAGAAGTAATAGCAAGAAGAGATTTCCTTACCTCGTCTTCACAGACTGTGACCAGTTCAAACGAGGGACATGATGGACTCGGCATCTGGGAAAGATTGGACAGGGTGCGTGCCTTAATAAGTGGGTCAAGTGTAACTGGAGGTTGTGAGAAATGCTTGTTAAGGGCACCCAAATCAATGTCAATGCAATCTACAGAAGGAGATTTGCCGATACCATTAGCTTTAAGAAATTTCCAAATCACGGAGGAATCACGGGTATCTAAGGATTTATGGAAGTGGCGACGCTTTGCATCACGACACAGACGATTGCAGCGATTACGTAAAGCCCTGAAGCGCTCAAAATTTTCTTCGGTGGGACTACGCTTAAGTCTCAGTTTGGCCCTGTCTCTGGCGGCCATGGCTTCCCTAATATCGACACCAATCCAGGGAGCAGGGACGTGCTTATGCCGTATACGACGTCTAGGTGCATGACGATCGTATAGACCAGTCAATATCTCATTGAACTTCCCCACCTTATCATCAATAGAAACACTACCAAAGACAGGACTCCAGTCAATATGCCCAGCATCACACCTCAAAGCCTCCAAGTCCATGCCCCCAAAATTCCGAAGCATCGAGAACGGTATTTTGCGCTTAGGAGGTCGAATAGAGAGAGAAAGATAGATCAAGTCATGATGAGAGAAGCTGGCAGTTAGTTGACCATGAGCGGCAACGTGTTCAGGACAGGAAAGAATAATTAGGTCAAGAAGAGAAGGGTTACGGTTGGGTACATGATGAGTAGCAGAGAGGGGTAGGATACTAAGGTTAATAGGTGACAAAATAGATCTCAGAGAATGCGTTCGGTTATCATCCTTAATAAGACATGTGTTGAAGTCACCCATCAGGACTACGCGGCTGTAATTAGGACAAAGATCATTAAGCGTGGCCTCAAGTCTGTCAAAATAGTTGACACGCAAATCAGGGCTGTAGAAAACACCAAGAAGTAATTTGCTGTGGTGTGTAGATACCTCTATGAAGAGGTACTGCTCATATTCGCGATCGATAGGTGTAGAGGGAGAGGCACGAATGGTCTTATACGCGATATCGTCGCGTAAGTATATGGCTACACCACCACAGCCCTTACCAACCCGGTCATTGCGAATCAACACGAAGCCCGGAATATTGACAAGACAAGAAGGAATAGACGGCTTGAGAAACGTTTCCGAAACGAAGAGTGCGTCGAGATGATCCCTGCTAATGGCTGCCAGAAGATCAGAGTGATGAAATGAATGCTCTGGGCATTTATGTGAGCTACATTAAAGTTTTTCGGATATTTAGTAAAGATAGTGGATAACTGATCATGCAAGGTCAGAGCTGGCGAACAAGAATCAGCACTGTCCGCACTGAGGAAACTGTCGTCATTAGTGGAACACGAGAGAAAACCATCCTCATCACTACTATCATCCATAACTTGTAAAAGAATTTAAAATAATATTAAAATACCAAAATATTATAAAAAATATAACAATATATAACAAAATAAATACGAGGTAAATAAATAAAATTAAATACTAGTAAATAATACTAAATAAATAACTCCCTAACAAACGTACAATAATATTACAAAACAAAAATACCAAGCACACCCGCTCGCAAACGAGAAGAGATTTTACAGTTTGCAAAGTTTAAAAAAGAAAATCACACACAATCAACAAAATCACAGCAAAAAGGTAATATCAAAAATACAAGGTAATGTATGTACAGCCAAGGCTAAAACAAAACAAACGTTACATAATTATTAAACACAGTAATATCAACACAATCGAATAGTCGGAACGCTTACGCTCAGACCGACAGGCTACAATTATGTCACTTGTCAGCTGTCGTCTGTCAGACAGCGGAACAGTCAACAGAGACATTATTGTGATTATAATTTTATTTTGTTCGATTGATATGAAACTCAACGAAATAAGTTATATACCTACAAACTACAATCATAAGTCTATTGTCAAGTAACAACACCAAACCAAAAACAACAAAGCTGGGTATTGACAAACGAACAAGAAACATACCGCCCAAGAAGTGGTGTTATTAGTTAGTATGTTAAACGATCAAATGCAATGAACACACATTAACT
Source organism: Nudaria mundana (assembly GCA_963556515.1). NCBI lineage: Eukaryota > Metazoa > Arthropoda > Insecta > Lepidoptera > Erebidae > Nudaria > Nudaria mundana. The sequence continues at coordinate 10,666,948 of OY748293.1, forward strand.
CCGCGCAAAGTCACTGTTTACGGTTTACGACAAGTTCTGATAGCCTTGCCGGTCCCCGTACCCTGGGCCGCCGCTGGAACAACCACTGAAGTCGCCGCCGCTGGAACAACCGCCGAAGTCGCCACACGCCCAGACGCTGCTGCGACCTCGGTAGCTGGAGGGTCTGATGCTGGACAAGAAGGATAGCGCGCGATCAGCGCGTTGAGTTCCTCAGCCGTCTCGACTTTGTGGCGCACTTTGTCAGGAGATACGATGTTAATGGTGCCGCCTGCAGTCCACACATACTTCACTTGGAAATGCTTGCGTGCCGCAGTGAAGAGCCTATGACGCACCCTAGTGAGAAATTCAGATATAGTGAACCCGGTACCCTTCAGTGCCGTCTTGCTGTCCCACACGAGATGCCGGTGCTCCATGTCACGAAAACGCACTATTATGGGACGTGACCTGTCTGCACTAGATCCGAGACGGTGGCAAGCTTCAAGAATGTTACTACTTATGTCCGGCAACTTCATTTTGATGGTTAATAAATGCTTCACAGTGTCAAAGAGCCTCTCATGCGGTTTTTCTGGTACACCATGGATTAACAAAACCTTACGACGCATAGCAGTCTCGTGACGATCCAGGCCAAGGGACAGAAGTTGCGCCTGTATCTTCAAGTGCCCTAGTGATTCCAGGACGAAAGACTTAAATTCACCAAATTCCTTGGAGAGAGCATTTATGTCCAGGCTGGCTGGAACAGAGCTCTGCAGGGCCCTCTTGAGCTTGTCCTCATGGTCACGAAGGCCGCTTGTGAAGAGGCTCTCAAGATCAAGCAAGCTTCTCTCAAATTTGCCGTCCATAGTGTTGTATGTGAATGAGGTGATCAAATCTTGCAAACACGGTAAAGGAGTGGAAACTATATATTGTGGCGAGTGGAGGTGAGCTTAGTGATTAATTAGCACATCAATTTCACTCTAATTGTAAGGTTAGTCAATTTTAAATATTAAAAATACTAAGAGCTCAAAGTTTTAGTTGTTAATTTTACGCCTACCCACAGTTGAATGAATTATTATTTACTAGTCCGAGAAGCCCAGGACTTTAATTGGCTGTGCCATAGCGGCTGGCACGTAAGATTTTGTTGCCTTTCATCAACATTTCGTCGCAAGGCAACTTCCAATCAAACAGGGTTTAAAATTTTTTTCCAAATTTAAATTATAATGCAAAATTTAATTAAATTCGGCTATTTTGGACATAGCCCATAATAATGTGTGCCCGGTGACGGCAATAGGCTTGCCCCCTATTACATGGGACTAGAAATACTGGTAAGTTATGGTTCTGTAATGCACCTCTGCCTACCCCTTCGGGATATGGTCATGATATGTGTGTGTGTGTATTATTAGTTAAACAAACATATAACATTGAGTATGAATACCTTTTTCCCCAGTGGTCTTAAACGAACCCTGCTTTTTCGTTATAAAATATTATTTTGCAAATTCTCAGATGAACTGAACTCACTTTTGTAACTAATTATAATAACTGGGGCGCGATCTCGTTAGCGTTGGCACGTTACACAAGTGAATACCACAGAACTACTGCAACATAGAAAGGACTTTTGTTCAATGTGGGTAGTAGGTACAGTTAAATACAATGGAAACTAATGGTAATTAACATAATTTACATCACACGTACAATATACTATTGTAAACAATTTAACTGGAAACCGAACTCAATAATTAAACTACCCCATTAGTGAGAGGTTTCATTGGAAAATAAGCGCTGTTTTTACTACAGAAACAGACAAACGGATCTTAATAGTGATAACGGTGATAATCAATCAACATTTTCGGTTCTTCTCCTTCTTCTTTTTTTAAAAACGTGCCTTCATCGATATTCATCGAAGATTTCGCCAATGTCAAGGTACCATCGTATCTTTGATAATATCTCGATTAAAAATCCCAATCAAATGTCAGTTATGAGCGAAAATAATGGAAATTTGAAAGTGTTTATTTTATTATTA
>OY748293.1:10669143-10885037 GCA_963556515.1 Nudaria mundana
ATTTGTGTGAGTGACCACAAAAAGTAGAGTAAAAACTCTTTTTGTAACTGTGTGTACAACACAATATGTGTGTGTAAAAGAGGTCACATATACGTTCACGTACACTGCACTCACACAAATGCAAAGCTCCGCTTATTCCTCGCGAACTACGAGTATACCTATTTTAAATCATCTCCACCTGCAAAAGGCATGTCAACCGAGACGTAATATAAGCCGTGCCAGTACTACATTATTATGTAGTATACTATTGTTATATTTAACAATAGTATACGTTTTACGTAAATTTTTATAATAATATATTTTCATAGAACACGACATTTTTTTAAATTTTACGTCCAAAATATTAAACACTGACCTAGTTTCGATACTGTACCTATTTAAAATAGTATACTTATTTTACAGTACACGCCACCATTATTCACCTGAGCTTTATCGTTATAAGACGTTGAATTTACATTTGAATATGTTGTGATAATTTCCCCTGAGTATAAGGAGTCTACTCGACGCGACGCCAAGAATTCAGATAGCTTAATGGGAAAAGAGCATTACTGTGATGATTACATTAGCCGTATCTGAAATATTTCACAATACAGTTGTTATCAACAAGGTGAATTGGAGCCCTAGAGAATCTCCGTAGATATTAAGGGCTCAAGCCAATCTTACGTGCAAGTGGTGGGTGCCTACAGCTGATAATCGGATCAACGAACAAGGATTAGACGATCATAAATTTTGGTTGGTTGGCAGCCAATAGGTTCATCCCCGATTACTGGAGACAGACATAATAACTGGTATAATGTTCATCTTCTTCTTCTCTTATACATAAAAATAAATTGCGGTTCGTTTGTCAGTTTAGTGAAGGTTTAAAAGGCGAGAGGTGACACGAAGTTAGCCAGGACAGCTTGTTGGTACTCGTATATAATATAATCACGTCTATACCTCGAGAGATAGACAGGTGACGAACACTTCATACACCTACAACTTGCCAATAATTTTATTGGGAGGCAAGCCTATTGCTGTTACCGAGCACTTATACAATAGAAAACCAATTCAGCCGATATTATATTATAAACATACAATCTGTTTCGTTATATATGTGTATGGTTGTTTAATCATAGCTCCAACCGTGGTCAGGGCAAGACCGAGGCAATAACGATAGTAATTAATGGCACGATACCTTATTGTTCTCCAACGTGCTGATTGGATTGCGCTGAACGTGGTTACGGATTGACTGCATAGAGTGCATAGCTAATGCTAGGGAATGTTTATTTTGACGTAGTATATAACCAATGTATTTTATGGATAAATTAAAGGTTTTCACTGAACACCGTTACTGAAGAAAGAAAAACACATGAGCAGCAAATCTCTCAATATTATTATAGTGTTTGTGAGTGTGTTTGTTAATTATTTTATAGCTAACAAGCACCTGATTAGACTAATTTTAATAAAATTTGGGTTGGAACTACTCAACGTCTATTTTACGCAGCTAGTAAAAGTATAAAGAAACCTGATACAGGAAGTTAGCAAACCAAACTAGTTTGCCTTATGAACTTAACTGGTTCCAGATATTAAAAGATAAAAACACAACGTCTAGTTACAAATATGTCTCTTCATTTTAACTAATTGAGTAGTCAAAACGCTTGCAGTATGCAAATGGCAATCAGACAGCGAAAAATTAAACCGTCTAGACGACAGCGTAGTCTATGACATCCTATACCTACTGGCAAACGCAGTACTTCGCTTCCTTTATTAGCATGATAATTACTACCACAATTTATGAGCAAGTGTTTTATGAAGATTAAAAGTTGGACAGTTTACATTGGTGTGGGATGATCTCCCGAACAATGTTCTGCGTGGTGATCAAACTAAGGCATCAAAGGCCAAACATGCCAATATCATGTTATATCAACAGCTGACCTTTTAAGAGCCTAAGAAAGGATTTCCAATATCATGATGTTGTTTTACGAGTATTATTGTCAGGTATGAAAAGCACAGGAGTAGGAGCAACGTCATTCTGCGAGCAGGACATGCTTGCTAAGGAGGCGGAAGGAGAGGAAGAGGGAGCATACTCGTCCCGCTTAGTTCCGCCCAAGACTATCTAGACTCATCTACGCCCAAGACCATCGACCCCCATGATCGGGGCCTGCAGACGAGGGGCTAGCCACCCGCCGTCCAGAACAGAAGCAGGCTAGAAGGATTTACTTACTAACGCGGGATAAAACCCGACTCCAACAATGCAGGTTAAAACCCGACCCAACTCCAGACAGAGGCCACACAGGTGGCCCAAAGTCCGCCGGGTGCCACAGGAAATTCTTCCTATTGCTAACCAGAGGCACTCGGCAATGAACATAGGTGCAGCTGCAGCCTTGGGCCGCGGAATTAGAAAAAATAAGTAATAAAATGCACGACCTGGTAGTAGAACCACAACTCACGGTATAATTCAGTAAGTAAGTAACAGTCAGTGGTAAATTATCAGACCTACAAATTTGGTCCCTGCGTGTTGGTCTAAGATGATGGTGTCGTATTTCATGTTACAGGAGGTATAATGAGTAACATCTGCCACAAACACATGATTTGATGATGAATATTGTTGTTCCTCAGTAGGAATTAATTAAATTATGATTATATTACCAGCTGCGGCAACAGACTTGGACATATTATTATTATGGTCTGAAGGCTACCAACTAGATATTCCTGACACTTGAACCTTTTTACGAAGTTTTAGAATATACCTACACACAATATTACTTGGTTCTCCAAAGGGGTGGGCAGAGGTATATCGTTCGTCCACTTTTTTCAAGTAACTATATATATTGGTCCCACATGAAAGAGAGCCATATATCCACTCACCGGGAACTATTACTCTTGCAAGATCGGTATTTGTTTGATATGCTTATCAGGCTAACCTGAGGCCTTACCCCTTTTTTTTAGAATATAAAATTATGAAGTTGATCTTCACACAAATAATCACTAACGGTTGGAAAATATTATACGATTGAACAAAACAATGGTAAGTAAAATGTTTTAAGAAAAAACTTTTTAAAATTATATAATAGCATTAATTTTTCGCAGAATTAAAAGGACAACAAAACGTCGACAATTGTTTCGCCTCTAAACGAGGCATTATCAAGACTGTCTCAGAGAGAACAGCAAAATTCGTGGTTGGAACGTGTTTGCTTATAAGTAAACGCGTGCAAATTTCATTATCGCGATGTAGGATTCTTTACAATAACTAATGTGGGTAGAAAACTCAGATCATGCTAACTAAGTTCCAAAAATAGGTATTCACCAATACTTGACCTTATCTGTTTGATTTAATTACTGTCTCTTGATAAGTTGCGTAGAAAACCCAAATGACACACAGAAACCAACAACAATTAATGTGTCTGTCTGTTCGCAAACAGATTAAGTAAGGGAGATGTGTGAAAATCTATTTGTTCATTGAGTAAGGTGTCCGCATCTCTTCTAACTATTTCTAGCCTTTCCCAAACACTTAACTTGAACCCTTTCTCACATAAACGTAAAACTTTAAAAGTGTTACTATTGTTCAAGGAATGACCAGTGTCAAGAAGATGCTTCGCGAAGAGGGACTTCTCAGGACAACCATTGCGGGACGCCGCTCTATGTTCCTTATATCTAATATCGAAGGACCTGCCAGTCTGTCCCACATACTTCAAACCACATTCATCACAACTCAACAAATAAACACCTGATCTGCGTGAGACCGACACCGAATCCTTGCCATTACATAGCTCCCTCAAGGTGTTCTGAGTTCTAAAAGCAACAAATATACTACTTTCCCTCATGATCTTAGCTATACTCAAAGAGACGGGACCCACGAACGGCAAACAGGCCGTGTACTTCCTAGGTGGATCTTGAATCGGATGTAATAACTGAAAACTAGCCTTTCTGCGTTTTTTATTTAATAATGAGTGGACCATTCCTACGTCATAGCCATTACTTTGTGCTATGTAGCAAATGATGGACAATTCTTCACCAAATGCCTGTGGGCTCAACGGTACCGCCAGTAACCTGCTCAGTAAGCTGTGGAAAGCTGCCATTTTATGTTGCCATGGGTGATTGGATGAGTAAGGAATAACTGTGTCTGTAACTGTTGGTTTCCTATAGATACGGAACTCATGAATACCGTTCCTTCTAGTAATTGAAAGGTCCAAGAAATTGAGAGTGGAATCTGACTCCAACTCTAGTGAAAAATCAATTCTAGGGTGTACTGAGTTCAACTTGGAGACAAGGACGCTGAGCTGACGTTTTGTTCCTGTCCAACATATAATAATATCATCCACATATCTAAAATAGTACAAGACATGAACGTTCCCAACTATGTGGTTAGTCTCGAATGCATCCATAAATATTTCAGCTATTAAAGGACTGAGTGGCGATCCCATAGCCAAACCATTCCTCTGTAGAAAAAAACTGTTGTTGAACTGAAAGTAATTCTGAGTAATACACAATTATGTTAGGTTATAAGACTTAAGAGACGTTAAGAGACTAACCACATAGTTGGGAACGTTCATGTCTTGTATAGTACAAGACATGAACGTTCCCAACTATGTTATATTTAGATATGTGGATGATATTATTATATGTTGGACAGGAACAAAACGTCAGCTCAGCGTCCTTGTCTCCAAGTTGAACTCAGTACACCCTAGAATTGATTTTTCACTAGAGTTGGAGTCAGATTCCACTCTCAATTTCTTGGACCTTTCAATTACTAGAAGGAACGGTATTCATGAGTTCCGTATCTATAGGAAACCAACAGTTACAGACACAGTTATTCCTTACTCATCCAATCACCCATGGCAACATAAAATGGCAGCTTTCCACAGCTTACTGAGCAGGTTACTGGCGGTACCGTTGAGCCCACAGGCATTTGGTGAAGAATTGTCCATCATTTGCTACATAGCACAAAGTAATGGCTATGACGTAGGAATGGTCCACTCATTATTAAATAAAAAACGCAGAAAGGCTAGTTTTCATTTATTACATCCGATTCAAGATCCACCTAGGAAGTACACGGCCTGTTTGCCGTTCGTGGGTCCCGTCTCGTTGAGTATAGCTAAGATCATGAGGGAAAGTAGTATATTTGTTGCTTTTAGAACTCAGAACACCTTGAGGGAGCTATGTAATGGCAAGGATTCGGTGTCGGTCTCACGCAGATCAGGTGTTTATTTGTTGAGTTGTGATGAATGTGGTTTGAAGTATGTGGGACAGACTGGCAGGTCCTTCGATATTAGATATAAGGAACATAGAGCGGCGTCCCGCAATGGTTGTCCTGAGAAGTCCCTCTTCGCGAAGCATCTTCTTGACACTGGTCATTCCTTGAACAATAGTAACACTTTTAAAGTTTTACGTTTATGTGAGAAAGGGTTCAAGTTAAGTGTTTGGGAAAGGCTAGAAATAGTTAGAAGAGATGCGGACACCTTACTCAATGAACAAATAGATTTTCACACATCTCCCTTACTTAATCTGTTTGCGAACAGACAGACACATTAATTGTTGTTGGTTTCTGTGTGTCATTTGGGTTTTCTACGCAACTTATCAAGAGACAGTAATTAAATCAAACAGATAAGGTCAAGTATTGGTGAATACCTATTTTTGGAACTTAGTTAGCATGATCTGAGTTTTCTACCCACATTAGTTATTGTAAAGAATCCTACATCGCGATAATGAAATTTGCACGCGTTTACTTATAAGCAAACACGTTCCAACCACGAATTTTGCTGTTCTCTCTGAGACAGTCTTGTTAATGCCTCGTTTAGAGGCGAAACAATTGTCGACGTTTTGTTGTCCTTTTAATTCTGCGAAAAATTAATGCTATTATATAATTTTAAAAAGTTTTTTCTTAAAACATTTTACTTACTATTGTTTTGTCATGGATTTTCGCCAAGTAACGCCTGTTTCTATCCAATATTATACGATTGGACTAAACCGGACAGATACAATTAGTATCAGTAAATAAAAACAAAATTCTGATAGAATTTCTGAAAGCAGTCGAGTTACACTAGTGGTTCTGTGAACCGTAGACTTCGGGAGCGGCTTTGTTGAGCGGAGCGAAGCGTAGCGTATCTTAGACGACAAGTGTAAATCGTTTGTGTGCCAACTCCTCCGAAACGGCTCGAACGATTTTGACCAAATTTCTTTATTACTCTTTCATTTTTCATCCAATCCAAAAAATATCATTCACATGTTATTCATTGTAAGCAAGGAGTGTGTGTGTAAAATTTCATGAAAATCGGTTGATAAATACGGCCGCAAACGTGATCTGAGAGACCCCGTAGATGTAGAGATGTAGAGGTACAGACGAAAGAAATTCTCCCCAGTCTGCAAGTTGAAACGGAGACTTCGGTCGCTTCGCTCCCTCAGTCAATTATAATTGTATCGAGAAATTGATACTAATTGGAATTTATACTCGGTTGGAGTTGTAACAGACAGTATCTTTTTACTCTGTATTTATACAAAATACCTAGATATTAATAGGTATCTAATGTAATAAAATTCTTCTAAAACTACTGTATAGTAACTGTCAGCCCACTACAAAATGGTTTAGTTTTGCTGTTTTTGATAGAAAAAAATAATGAGTAGGTAATCGTATGAACATTTTGTAATTTTTGTTTGGTTTAATAATATTTTCATATTGTAATAGAGAAATTAGTTAAAATTAGAAAGAAAATTAACAGTAGAAGAACATACTATTTACACTTACTAAAAACCATACTATATACATTAAAATCTATATGCATATTTTTTCATATTTCAATTGTTATTTATTATAATCAAATTATCAATACAAAACCAAATTGACCAAACATAATGAAAAGGCGTTAAGTTTGCGACTAAACTGTTTACAATTACTTTCTATGGGCATACTTAGAGAACGAACGGTTAAATTTCTTTTTAAAAAAAAAATTAAGCATTGCTGGAGACATACCAAACTTCGAGCAAAATACAAATCATTCTATAGAAGTCTGAGATTAAAATTCTATTTTTACATGATCGCTTAAAAAATGTTGATACTTCAAAAGTAATGTTTTATTTGCTTTATAATATCTTATACAGCGTTTTGTCTTGAAACATAATACCGGAAACATTTTATTTCAAATGTCTAGTAAAATTGAAAAACCTTTCGCGCATAGGTACAGATATTATAAAATTTTGGGTTTTTACTTAAAGGGGAGATATAATTATGTACTTAGGTATTTGGTAGCAAGCCTTCTGCTCTTTCCAGAAACTTTGGATTTTACCGAAGCTTCGTCTTTTAGCATGCGAAATGCGTGTAAATAGGGAATAATTAGGGTCTTAATTACAATTTAATTATTTGCAAAATATGGGTCTGTAAATCACCTCTGCATATCTGCCCTCGAATATATAGCCGTGAGTGTATGTTAGTTTATGTTAAATATAATACGACTATAGAATATACTCTACGTGTTCTCTGTTCCGAGTTGGAGCAATTCCGTCTGAAATACGAGGTCATTGTTGGTGGCACTGACGGCGTTGGAAACTGAAGGGTGGGGGGACAAGGAGCTCAGGGCGGTACCGACGACACTACTAGTGGAAAGAGGAACACCAAACCCATTACTGTAGTAGGCGAGAAAGAAATAGGACACTTCTGTCGAGTTCTGTTAAAGTAATTGTGTTTCATCCGTTATTTTCTGTTTTAAGCAAAATATCCAGTATTATTGATGAATACTTTCTAGATAAATAAAGTCAAGCCTAGTGTGTCAAGACTTGTGTATAATTAATAGTGGGCACCATTTTCACGTCGATATAACTAAATCTAACCTAACCTAAACTAACTTTCTCAGTTGTTACCTATTTTAGTTTGAGTTTCAAATCGTTACCTATTAATGTTTAGTACTGTAATCGAATTCAAATTAGTACTTAAACTAGAGTTTAATTAGCTAAAATAACCAGAGTCATCCAATCAATAGCTTTTCAGTCGTAATTTTGGTTTGAGGCTAGCATGTGTGTGTAATCAGTAGTCACTGCAAAAAAGAGAGAATTTACGCGGCCTACGGCTAGTGTGATTTAGTAGAAGTCGTCACGTTACGCTTTTCAGTGGTTCCCAACCGGTGCGCGGTGGTCCGTAGAAGCCAAAATATGGTCCGTTTTTTTAATTTAGCGTCGCCGTATTAGTAAAACGAAAATTAACTCAAACAGGTTGGGTTGCGTTGCAATTGCGTAAAGAACTGCCTTCCTGACGGCCGTCCCCCGACTGCACATTTTTTTATTATATCTTTATGTATAACACACATACAGGTCTAATGTTCCTATTGAAATAGTTAGTTTATTGAGAAGCTACGTTTAATATAATTAATGGGAAAATTATATTAAATTACCGGTCATTATTAATTTAACTCGTAATTTAGTAATTGTGAAATACTAAATTAAAATGATTCACTTATAGCAGTTATACCATATTACTTACGCATATTAATGCCATCACAGGCACAAAGGTTGGGTTTTTTTCTTAATTCTACTAACGGTAAGTAGGTATTACACAAATTACAAATAATCTTACTTTTACTTCGCATTTCGGTAAATGTTTTTTGCGAGGCTTTTCCCAACGCCGGTAAGTATTTACCGGTAATTATTAATAATTTTCAATCTATCACATTTACCGTACCAGAGACACACAGCGAGAAACAGAGCGCTTATTACGTTAATCAAACATAATCGAGTAAATTAATTTGTACAAAGACGTAGTGGTTGTTATTTTGAAAGTCACAATCTTTCGCCACCATAACAGGCTATCGTCAGCATTCGTGGCAGAACACGATAGCAGTAGCAGTTCTAAATAATTTCAGTCATAGAGAATACAATTTTGCGTAACTTGTAACAAGACGCCTTATTAGATACCCGCAAAATTTTGAGCGAGTGCTGTAGAACGGAGGCTTCTCCCTAGGGGGTGATATTAACATAATCGCTGCCTTCACGCCTGTTGGGTAGTTGATCGTAGTGTGACATTGGTGACTCACGGTTCAGTGGTACCATCCATCTCTTGGTTCAGTTTTGCTCTGGAATAGTGACTTGCCCTGGCTTCTGGTGCAATAAATAAAAACACACAATGTTACTTAAAACGCCATCTAGTCTCAAACTAAGCAGAGCTTGTGATATGAGTACTAGATAAACTGATATAAACAGTAAGGTACTTATAATTTACTTTTTTTTGTAAATTGATACATATTATACAAAGGAAACATCCAGGCTGTCGCGACACAAAGTTTGTCCCGACCGGGAATCGAACCCAAGACTCCAGCGTCGAAAGCGGATGCACTATGTATCACGCCACCCGAAGCAGTCAAATACCTTACCAACCCCTAGGCAATATCCTACCTAGATTATAAAAGAAAACTTTCTTCTTGCTTTTTTTCATCTACCGGTGAAATCTACTACACAGTTTAAAGGGTCTACTCGTATAAGCGTGCCTACATGAAAAGTAAATTACCGGGACTGATAAGTTTACTGATTTGGTCATTATGAGTTCATTACGTTATAAACTGGTAGACCTATATTCCATAATCCAAGTTAGATACCTACGTAGAACCACATAATAGGTAATAGTCCTACGTAGTTTACCTACTTTTAAATTCTAGATTAATCAAGTTCACAAAGTACTATTCACGCGTATCAATTACTCAACATTCAGTCTTAGATAAACACAACATTGTTGTACTCAGTTTCAATACGCATTCAAGGAACGTAGCTTACGGCACTTGCAAAGCGTACACGTATTGTAGTTTACCTATTTGTAACAGTTAACCGCATACACATTTTCACAGCTCTAATGTCTTAGTAGGCTGGTTAATTGAATATGCATTGTACACAATATACGTACCTACATACCTGGTTAATTACATTTTGTCCGGGCGAAGTTCAATTAAAAATGTAAAGATTACTTTTGCAGTAATGTTATAATCAATTTTTTCAGGACCTGTTATCAAGATTAAAAAGATATGGTAGCTTTTTTTAAATTCGATTTCTTTTGGGGTCTGTAAGTTATCGACATGAAAAAGCAATCGATATGAACCCAGAATCTTACGAGTTCTTATGTGGTTAATCATCATCTTCAGTCCACTGGACACGAGGCCTCTCCCATGACAAACCTCTTCACCTGACCTAGGCCATTCAATCGCTCGATAATCGATGAGGTTTACTGTACATTAACATTTAATACAAAACCCATTCTCATCGAATATAACATTTACAAGGAACAGGAAAATAAATCGAATGAAATTTAATTACTTATTTAAATTAAAATAATATTCGTTAATACCCGTATTTTGAGTGAAGTGTAGGTAAGGATACACCCCGTATAAGGTTCAATTCATAATATTAAACGTTGAGACAAATTATTTGCTCGAAAGACCCGGGTGGAACTTAAAAACACGTGTATCTGGTTTAAAAAAATATTGTGTTGTCAGACTAGAATTAAATTTTCCACAGATTTTTAATCCAAATTTTATTGTGAACCAAATTTAATAAAATTGTAAGTCTTATAAGTAAGGTAGAGAACTACCTAAGTATTACAAAAAAACGATGCATAGTAAAAAAAATGTGTGACATTCTTTCAGTGACACAAATTATTTTAAATATTAAAAAAGTCATAGTGATACTTTCTATACTTACAAATACTCCATTAGTATCGCAAACCATAAAAATATTTCAAACATAAAATTCACTAAACATTTAAAATTATTGCAGAAACAAAGGATAAAAATATAGGGAGCAAGCAAACACAATTTCAAAATAGTAAATAAGTATAAAATATATGAGCAATAAAAAATTGGGGCTCAGCCGATTTGGAAGTGAACCATGATGGCCGTATTGCTTGATTGATTATAATAATAGCCTTGAGGCAAAAGATGGACGATAGAGATGGGAAAAAATTGTATAACAAGACAGATGAAGCAAAACTTTTTGTAATAACAGCTATCGATATAGCTTAAAAAGGTTGGCTCCTAATTGGATGGATTTTAAATATAGAACCTTTTTATTTCTCAGTGTATAAATAAAAACTCTCTTTACAGTTGATTGCAGGCAGACATCTGGCCTTAAAAGGTCTCAATAATCGCGTAGAAGACCTGTGTAAGACACAGTTTGTTACATAATTATGTTTGTAATGAAAGCTCTCAAAGATAATGCCACCACAGAGGTGGAATACATACAACATTCCCATTTTTCGTAGGTTAAATTAATATTTTTTCAGGAAAATACATTTAGTATAATGTATTTTCCTATACACCTACATACGTAAGGACAGTTTTTCTTACGTACCTACTTACAAGAGAAAGCTTACGAAAATCAAGAATAGACTATTAAACCCAAGCCTATTAAATTTTATAATTTGCGAGGGTTTGAGGGTAACACGAATGCCAATAAAACCAGATCACAGTTTAGGAACCACTCCGTGTTTTATAGAATAATAATCCTGGTATAATGAGTTTTACAAACAAAAGGGCGAAATGATCGCTTAGAGTATTTTTGTAAAAACACGTCCGCTTCTTTGTCCACCAAGAATTAACGATGGGTTGGAACTAATCTTACTTTACACAATATAGTCCAAAGAGTCCAATTGTTTACTGTTTAATTCTTTGTGTAAAATAGGTTTTATATAAACAAAGTATTAACAGATTCAGTGGTTGAACTATCTGATGACCTGGACTTGTTTGTAACAAAAGTCTTTGTTGAAAGAAATATGATACTTGAAGTAAGTCTGACTATTGTATAACGAAACGTTGATGGAAGTAAGCCTCAAGGCGAGTAGGAAAAGTAAATAATAGTGTCTTCGAAACTTTGCATTGTTCGAAAAGAACTTGAAATTCAATGTTTGCATGTTTCAATGCATTCTGAATAGGTACTACATTTTTCTTTAAAGATACAGATAAGTCAGAGAAAATTGATTCTGATATTTTTTTAAATTTCATCCACAATAATAGGTCTTGGGTTGATTAAATAGATATTGAGGATATTTTTAGCAGCGTAATATTTATTTTCAATACCATCTAGTCCATCTAGTCTCAAATTAGGCAGAGCAATTTGTACAATGAGTATCTGTTGAATAACTAATACAACTAGCCAGCGTTCGATCTAAGAATTTACGGATCCCACAAAGTGAGTTCAAATCAATCATTATTAAATATTTATCATGAAGACAAAAACATTGAACGACATGAAATCTTTAGTATAAAACATTGTTTATTCATTACAATACTAATGTACATTCACATAAAATTATTCTCAAATTTGTCCTTATTAATATTATTTGAATATTCAACGCTAAAAACAAAGAAAACAACTTCAATCTATTCCTTCCACTTGAATGCAAAAGGCAAAATGAAACTGCGAAAATTCGCTCTTTGTGCCCGGTGAATAGGCAAATCTATCGTTGTTCACTTTACTTAGATGGCACTACTATAATGTGGGTCATTAAATATATGACTTTCATCTCTTTTGTTTCGATCTGTGGAAAAAATATAAATATGTTCTCGTATCTTTTTACTTTTTCCCTTTATGAATTTACTCCTTTGTCAATTATTTTTAGTCACAACCAATTTGGTGAGAGTATCGCTGCTGGCCTAGAGATTACTGAATATTTTATGCTGTTATCGAGGTGTATTTGAAACACAACTGAACTCTCTTTATGTGTAGGCAGCTGTGGTAGATATGTACGAAAACTATTAGTTTTTTAAATTTTGGTGCGTATTTTTCAATTTCGTTTAGTACCTACACCTACATACCTAGAGAAGAGACCTACCTTAAGAAAAGAGAGATAGAACTAACAAAGGTGATCTATGATTATAATTTATGTTTTCGATTGTCGACACTCGGTGGAACTTATAGTAAATTTTTTTTTATTAATTCCACACTCCCTCCCAGCCGCCTCCTTCGCGAGCATGAGTTGCTCGCAGAAGGACACGGCCTCGTTCCACCTACTCCCGCTGGAGACCATGGCTTGAAGCATGGTCTCCAGCGAGAGGGTATCCACGCCCAGACCCACTACGAGGTCCCGGCGCTGACTCGCCCACGCTGAGCACTCCACCAACGTGTGGAGTGCGGTGTCGTCGTCGCAAACCTCGCAGTGATCTTATAGTAATACATTTTTAAGTTTTAATTTTATAATTTATATTAATTTAATACAGTTTTGAAAAATTCACTTCCTTCAACTTAACTTTCCAAAAAATTTATATTTGTGGAATACCACAAATATAAATTTTTTGGAAAACCTGAGCGTGAGGATGAGTTAATATATCACAATATTAGCGAAATTTGTTTTAAAAGTAAATAATATTAGTAAAATGTGTTATAAAAGTGAATTGTGTGAGTGATTGGGTATAAGGAAACATCTCTGATGATGCCATAAGGAGAAACCGGTCAGGGTTTACCTAAAATTAAAATATTTGTGTACAAGTCATTTTTTTAAATGTTATCTATGATTAGTTCAAAAGGAATAAAGTCTTTTGTGCAATAATGTTTTAGATTGTTCGATATATTCCCATTCCAATCTATCTTCTAAAGCGAAATATGCTTTCTCACGAAGCAAGTCACTCGCAGGAGTAACGAGAACTTGTATTGCCCAGATTCAACGTACGTAGGTATAATGTGATTTGTTCGCCCCATTCGGCTAGTGAACGAGAAGCATCCAACCATATCTATTTGGTTTGTATCCCTCTATGAGTATTCAGGTAGCCATTTAGAACCATCCGTTGGATATGCTGGTTAAATAAAATCTAGTTTGCGTTTCAACTACTTTTCAACACTTTAGATTTTTATAATGTTCCAATCTTCTTCAAGAAGAAGAAGAATGTTCCAATAACAGGTTAATTATAAATTCATGTCCAATACGTCCTATAACGTCAAAGGCCCCCTAACTACGTGGAACCAAAAACGTTTTGGCGAATTGTGGACGTGTAACATGCATCTGTCTACACTTGCGGAGAAACAGGCGTGATTATGTGTGTAGATTTATTTAAAAAAAATATTGTACCTACTATATTGTTCTTACCTTTTCACAAAATCACTCATTTTCAAAAATCTTACCTTGAGCAAGCCAAACTAAGCCGACCTCTAAGATAGGAATATTGTAATCTTATGTAAGTATACATTCAACATACTTCTCCATCGAGGCAATCTTCTTTCATGTTTTCTGTCTACCAAAGGTAAATGTCACACAAAACTAAGATAAGAAAATTTTATTTACATATCATCAACATCTCTCCAAACTCTCATGTGACCATCCTTTCTAAAGTGAAATATTTTTGGCAAAAACCAACGCATTTAAGTACCTCGTACGGAGATCTCTATGACTATGACAGCACCTTCGATGTGAACAGCATTAGTACCTATTAAATGACGTCATTTTACATCACTGCCGCCAAAATGCCAATGTGCCTTTTGAGTTTATCTCAATTTAAGTTTTATTGATAAAAACAGTGAGTTTTTGTCAACAGAAGTATCGTTGCCCAGGTGTTGAGCAGATGGTTCGACTTTCTTCGATTTCCAACTTAAGGTACTATTCACAACTTTGTTCGGCGTCGTTTCTATCGATTTTAGATTAAGAAACTTGGAAAACCAGTAAAAACATTGTGTAATAAATTTCCGTACTTTATGTAGGTAGCAACTTTACCCAACTGGAGTGTTTCGAAGCTGTTGTAAAAGTTCTTATGAACGATTAAAATTTCGATCCGTTAATTTTTGCCTATCCGTGCAGATATGTATGAAACAAGCAACTAAAATAAATAGGAATAATATATGCGTTTATAAATAGTAGCGTCAAAAACCTATTTCTTTATTCTTTGGCTTCTTTGGTAAAGTTATTTAATAGTACAAAATATTTAATGGTGGTGCATTTAATGGTACAATACCTATTATTATCCAAAATATTTTGAGACCAATTTCCTTTCCAGTAAAATTGAGTTTTCATTCCTTTTTGCTAATTTTAATACCTAGTCTTCCTTTTTGCTAATTACTAACATCTCACGTGTATTATACTAATTTACGCTGGTAAAAAAGCATTGAAATGAAAAGTTATTATTGATTAAAAACAAGGTTACCAAGTAAGAAAAGAAAAATAAGTAAGAATCAGAGACGACCAAAGTTATAAGAGAGAAAAAACTTGAGCGAAATACTTGATTCAAATAAAGCAAGTTGAATTTCACGATACTCGATCGTTCGATTCTTTTGTTCCGCTCAAACCATTTACGATATTCTTCGGTTTGAAGTTTGCCTAACAATCATAATAAACTTACATTACGTATTTTGAATAAAACGTATAAGTACTTCAAAGTACACAGTAAAACATTGTAGAGCATGTATTAACGACAGCGTTTCTTCTCTCCTCATTTCCGTTCTTTTGTGAATGCTCACACCGGTTCCTCGTCGCTTTTGAATGAGCACATACGTGAGCTAACAATTGTCCCAAGCATTAAGGAGTTTTTGTGGCACTTGGATATAATAACTGACGTGTTTGTTTAATTAAACTCGCTTCAAGTAATTTCCGGTCAGCCCTAATGACGTGCGTACGAGAAAGACTCGCCAAACTCAATGTCGAAAATTGTATTTATTTATAGACTACATCCAATTAATCATATCGATTGAAATATAATACGTGTCCAAATTGTGCTGTTAGATTCATCGTTTCCATTCACAAATATCCAATTCTTTTATATTTATAACAAAGACGATGATCAAAGTTATTTATTGTGTCGTAGAACACTGAGACTTTTCCCACATATGTTATGTGAGGCCAATTCCAGAGTTCCAGCTCCGCATAAAGATGAGAATATGACATGAAAGTCGATAAATTTGGTCAATAGCTATTATACGACGTTGTTGGGGTGCGAAAATATGGAAGTGTGGGGGGAACTTCACGGCTCTTTGATTTAGGGCCGGCGGGATGGCACACAGTTACATTAAAATGGAAGAGACAGCGACCTACACCGTGCAACTTAATTGTTCGGAATGTCGGGCGTGGCGTGTGCGTCATGTTGTTATATGCCAATTTGAATGTGAAACGAAGTCACGGCCAAACAAACGCACCGAATTTTGTGAGGCGTAAATTACGAAAATTGGCGTGACTGTGAATTCACTTATGTAAGTTATTGACTTTAATTAAACGATTCACACAATTTTACGGACGTTGGTGCATAATTGGTTCGTTTTTTAATTGGAACATCTTCTGTAGTTTTAAATTTGTCATTGTGTGCATTTTCAACAGCATAATAGTTATGAGTGCCATCACTACTAAATTCATTTACTTTTATACAATTTGTAAGTAATATAATTCATCCCCAATGTTTAATGTTTATTTTAAATTACAATTACTTCAACAATGTGTGTAGTTTAAATTTTCTACGGAAAAAAATCAGACTGAAGTGTTAAGTTTCTCACAAATTCTTGGTCTAGGTCCAGGTGAGAACTAATTTAAAATTATTACTCCTAGAATTGTCTTATTGCCTGAAGTGAGAATTTAACAGAGCTGTACGCTAGCGTTATCTAGCAACATTGTAAATTTACATCTTTGCCAACGGGAGGGACATCAGAGGCCACAGCTGGCACCTATCCGAGTGAACAAAACTATTTCTAGTACAACGTAACGGAATAGAAAATAATATTATAATTCATCTTTCAAGACTAAAAAGCGTTCAAGCGATGATAATTACAGCCAAGTTGGGTTATTACTTTTTGGAAAATACCTAGTGATTTTTAAGAAAATCTGTGTTTAAGAGCTAAATTGAATAAAATATCTACAATACATAACTAAGGTACCTACTATATTTATTAGGGTTCCGTACATAAAGGGTAAAACTGACTGAGACTTTGCTGTCCGTCCGTCCGTGTCTTGCGCTGTATCTCGTGAACCGTGATAGTTAGAAAGTTAAAATATTCACAGATGATGTATTTCTGTTGGCTCTATAACAACAGATACTAAAAAACAGAATATAATAAATATTTAAGGGGGCTCCCATACAACAAACGGTTTTTTTTCTTTTTGGTGAGGAACCCTTTGTGCGCGAGTCCGACTCGCACTTGGCTGTTTTTTTAAACATTTAAATTAATTGTCTTTATCTTATTTTGACTCTGTATGACTCTTATTTTCATTATATTAATAGAGATAGACTTATTATCAAAATTCACAAGAAAATCTAGTAGAAATATAATTGTAACTGACACAGACATTTCGCTCCTAATTGTTAATAAACTCTGTTTCTGGAGATATTAATTCTATCAAAAGGCAGTTGATGACTACGCATTATCAAAATCAACGACCAATGAAATTCTTGCAATAAAATTACACAAAGCTTTGAATTAGAATCGCATTTACAGGTGTAAATAAACATCACTCTTACTCACGAAGGAAATGTTTATCACTCTCCAATCCACCTCGAAATGGTCATTATTTACTCATTACCGTAACTAAAACTGAACTCTCGTGACCAACACAAAAACTTGAGCAGGAGCATTATACTTACTTACTTTACTTACAATAAGTACACTTGTATTATTATTCAAACATTCAAACGTGACTTCATACTTATAAAGGTTAACATACAGTTAATTCTACTAGTAACATTTCGCCATATTCTGAAATCATAAAGTCATTGTCGTGGTTTCTTGAAAGGGCATAGGCGTTTCTATTCTATCAAATTTGACAGAGATCATGAAATATCAACGTATGTAGATCCTGCACCTTCCAAAACTTTCACAACGCAACATATAACTTATATGGATGAGTGCCTCATCTCAGTTGATTATTTCCCGTTGATTAGATGATTATTTGCAGTATTTCTTAATGTGTCTGTGATTATTCTTTGTTGACCGAGCAAAGCAAGCGAAGCGTCTATATTTCGAGATTGGACAATTTTGCTTTCGTCCGTCAGTCTGTAGGTATTGTGTTCCGGGCTAGCAGCCAAACTTGGCACAAGTGTTCCTTGATTTAATACAATTTTTTCGTCGTGAGCTTTTATGGATTGAGGGTAAAATGGGGTAAATATGGTCAAATAACGTTTTAATGTTTTTCAGGGCTGTCACAAGATTTCTTTACTAGAAACAATATTTTTGGTGGAGTTTTTTTTATTGGTGTGGGTGTGGGGATGGAAATCCCAAAAAATGATTTTAAAGTTCGTGAGGTTTACTGTTCGACCATAAGGCGACCACTAGTATAGTTTGATGATAACTTTCTACCATGATCAAGATGTAATTGCTAAAAAGTCTGATAAATATTGTAAGCCAATGTTTATCAGTAATGAAAACAGTCAGAAATATATATCCAAACAGAATGTTAAATACGGCAGACTTAAAAATCCTTCATCGCAAGTACGAGCATATGGAATTGTATACAACAGGAGTTTATGCGACGTGTACAACTTTTCATTTGTATGCGTGATCACATCGATCTGTGAGTCTGTACTAAAGCCGTGTGGCTTTTACTATATTATGAAGTATTTTTTGCTCGCGTATTTTAACCCTCGGGCATGATTTCACCGGAGCTGAGATGCAAAATTATTAAATTAATGATGATATAGAATTTAAGTTACACGAAAATAATAGATTTTATGTTAAAAAATATTTTTATACTTATATAATAATAATTTTATTTTTATTTTGTTATTTAATCTTTTATTTTAGGCAACTTAGACAAGTTACAGATGTTATAAACTAATCTACTGCCCATAGATATATACTTACCTTAAAACTAAGAATACATAATAATATAAATATTGCTTAGGCAACAAAACCCATAATAATAAATACCGAAAATACATATACATAAAACAACAAAATACTTTTAAACTGTAGTGTATAAAGAAGTGACCAAAAGTAGTTATTTTTATGGAAATTGAACTCCTGTTGTCAAACGGAGTGATTTCGTTCTTACTCTCTAAAGTACCAAGGCCAGGTTTTTACTATTACTCAATGAGTAGGTTATGTAGGTCCCGACACCGTAATTTACAATAAAGTGATTCATTCCTAGTCTCCAGCCCGCATGTTAAGTCGTTGATAAAATGTCCCAATCATCGTGTGTCCAATTTATTAGGAGCACAAAATGAATAAGAAATTTATAAGTGTGATATTTCATGTGCAGACTCGGTTTGGGCCACAGCAATCTTGGGGCATTGGCATTCAAATTGATGGTAAGGGTAGGTTTCACCATTAGAGGGGACTTATTAATTCCCCTTTCGACAGGCCGACCGTGGAGGCAATAAATTCACCTCAACCAGAGGGATGACCAATTTCAGAACATTTACGAGCCACAAATTACGCGACCGCTGAAATATACTGAGCTTGGGACGGTGAACAACGCCGGTCACACGCAGAAAAAGCCGAAATGTTAATTTAATGTTGAGTGCTACAGAAAATTGCTTCAATTCTCGAGGAGAGAGAAATATTGGACCTCACCCGCGGAAAGGTTCAAATACTAATTTTATGCAGGGCAAATGAGCGGAAGGCGGGGCGTTGAATCGATATTCATTTGGCTAAGCGCACCGTTAATTTTTCCTGGCGAACGATATCATGAATATTACGTATCTACTTAGTTTTATAAGAGGTCTTTCGTTATTACTAAAATGTATACTTAGTTCATTGGAAATTGTAAAGTACCTACTTACCCATTTTTCTTGGAAATAGACGTTGAACAGAGTGTAAAACTACCTCTATACGTATTGCATCTAATTGGTACAAATAAAGTCACTTTACGTCGAGCAACAAAAAAGATGATTCACTGTGAAATCTCTTTCGAAGAACATTACTTTTATGTTTAAGCTTGTTGGAAACGTTAAACAAAATGTAAAAAAAACCGGCAAAGTGCGTGTCGAGCCACGCATAATATAAGGCTCCGTAGTTACCCATTATAGGCTCGAACTCCTAACTAATGACACCCCACACGATGGGGTTGACGTGAGAAAAAAAATCATCCCCACTTTACTTGTAGCGGAGGTACCCCAGAAAAAAAAAATTCATAATTTTATTGTTACACTTTGTAAAGATTAAATTTTGCACGGATATGTGTGTTTACTATTCAAGTAAACACACATATCCGTGCAAAATTGAATCTTTCGAGCACTAACCGTTTGGGAGGAACGCCGAGGACGGACGGACGGACATGACGAAACTATAAGGGTTCCGAGACTTTTACTACGGAACCCTAAAAATCACTAGTACATACAAGATAAATAAACCCTTCTAAATTCTTCTCTAATTTTTGAAAGTATAGAATTATAGATTATCGTGCATATTAGGTCCATCATTTTGTACATTAGGTACCTTATCTATTGATGCACTAGACAATGATATTATTTTTGATAATCACGAAAGACTACCCCATTTCTTACAGTTAAATATAATCTTTTATATACCATATACCTAAATATACATATTTATATAAATAAACTTGAATAAAGTTTAAAAACTTCTCAAAATATATGTGTTTATCCTTTAAATTTATATGAACATTGGAGAGTTTGTTACCATTATGTTAATGAATGTGTAACACATTTCAATTGATTACTATTATCTGGGTAGATAACAAGCCGTGAACAATTCTAATTTAAACCAACAGTTAACTATAATGGTGATAGGTTTAATTTTAATAATATTTTAAATATTATTTTTTTTTTTGAAAATTCTCACAACGTAATCTAGCCCAAATTAAGCTATAAGCTTGAACTATGGGATCTAGACAACTGATAATCATAATTATATATGTCTAAAATTGCACATAGAAAACACCCAAATTCCGAAACAAACATTTGTGCATAAAAATTTTCGGCTTTCGCGATGCACTACCGACCACGCCACCGAGGCAGTCAATACTACGAGTATAAGCGAAAGTACCTACTAAATTTAAGGAGTAGAGTAAGCAACTTCATTTTGATGTCTCATTTACTGCTAGCTATATCGACGTTTTTAGGGTTCCGTAGTAAAAGTCTCGAAACCCTTATAGTTTCGTCATGTCCGTCCGTCTGTCCGTCCGTCCATCCTCGGCTTTCCTCCCAAACGGTTAGTGCTACGCCGACAAACTGCTAAAATAAAATTCAGAAAAATATTTCGTTTTGAGTTACCTCCCCTACACGTTAAGTGGGGACGATATTTTTTGTTCGCGTCTACTCCATCGTGTGTCATAATATGTGTGTCATAATATAGGTCTTTTAAAAACATTGAGAGGTTGTTTAGATGATTTTTTGATTTAAGTATCCGTTTGTGAGATATTTAACTTTGAACGGCAAGTTTTTGCGAAAACATCCCCCCTCTAAAATCTAAACGGCTGGCGTGAAGAACCTGAAAATATTCATGATGGTAGTCCATGTAATGAACTTTGAAGGAAAACTATAACTTATGATATAACTCTGTTAGATTAGGAGTTATAGAGGCTTTTATGGGTAACACACTTGGCCGGTTTATTTCGATTTTTGTTCTTAATTATAGAATATTAACAACTTCTTGCAACCTCGATGTTCTGGGTGCGGCCCCGGGTCATTTTCTATTTTAAACTTACGTTGCTACAGCAACGTTGGTAATTGTACGAATGCAGTCTTCTTATTTCTAAAATTGATGACTTGGCACCTTAGATCAAAAATACCTAGATTACCGATCAGTGCTTTAAAAACGGCACCACTTCACCTCGGTCATTGCACACCTGCGCGCTTCAACCGCGCGCCGTACTAAGTTCCTATTCCGCTTGCTGACTGTAGAGGGATGCGACAACGGCGCTGTACAATAATGATTTTGTATTAATTATAAAGAATTATTTCTATGTCAACCATCAATGTACAATCTTGTTTATTTTATTTATGGTATTTGTAATAATTACCTATATAGTATTCGAGTGCCAAGATTCCGCGTTGTATTTGTACTGAATCCAATATCTATTGTATTTTTGATCTAATCTTGGCACATAAGAACAGATTTTCGTATAGTTTCAAACTTTCCCATACTGACCAATCTGAATTATAATGCTCTAGGTACACTGTAAGTATACCTATACATTCCAATTCCAACTTGGTTGGCTTTGATTGTTTTCATATTATATCTTATACTTGGTTCTGGAGAAGCTTTTCATACAAAGATTATTTTCCCGTAATATCCGTAATAATATTGCCTTTGTCCCAGCAAGGCTAAGATAACCTCGAGTGTTATTTTAGCATTAGCGTATTATAATGAAATATCCGTCTTATCCATTATGCGAAGGCTCGCACGAGATGTAAAAGAAAGAAAATGGAGCATTGACTAAGTTTTAGCTTTTAATAGCTCTTTTATTGGCTGGTGTGTATCAACATAGCTAGAAACATAATAATGCTATACTAAAGTCCTTTGTCCGCGAGCCCGACTCGCACTTGGCCGGTTTTATCCAACATTATATAATATATCAATCAACTTTCATTATAATCTAATCATCTTATCTACAACTTCACCGATCTATCAATCTAATCAATCATTCATTTCGTTATCCGATTCCCACACAACCATTCAATTAAGTACTCAAACCCGCAGAATGAATCAATCATAGCAATAACATATTTTACGTATTATTCTAATCTTAAAGCTAGAAATGTATAATAGCATGCGTTCGTTTATATCTCTCGATGTCTTCTCTGCCTGAAGTTTGTTTGCTTGTGCAGCCCTGACGTGAATCGACTTATTCGATATTGGTGAAATATTAATACAGAGATTAGTTTATGAGACTAGTTAGGTCAAATTTATATTGATTACTAGGCACTTACGCAAAGATAGATTAAGACGCAGATATTATGACTATGCCTACACCTTCAGGGATATAGGCGTGTAATGTGTGTGTGTGTGTGTGTGTGTGTGTGTATTATGCCTATACGAACTCGTATTCTGATTCAAGGCAGATACCTATGTTCCGCCGGGCGCCACTCGAAATACCTTCTGCTTGTAACCAGACACGCCCGGTAACAGACGTTAGAGTGGTCGCGGAGTAACAAAAATAAATAAAAAAAAGATACCTATGTTAGGGTTATTATTACAAATTAGGTATGTTTTTTAGTTAGACGTTCCCTTACGCTCTCCTAACGCGGATTATTTGCTTACTTGTTATAAATATACAAATATAAACTATAACACAGGCAACTGAACGATATCCACCTAACAACATTCAATAAGATCACATGCATCGTTAAATCATAATAGAAGTACCAACATATACTATTCTCCGTAGTTATTTTCACATAAAACCATTCAGGAAAGCGGTTCGGTCCCGCAATATCTCTGTCATGGCTGCCCGCATTCGAAAATTGGATTTAATTAGCCGGCAGTATAAAACAGACCGCCTCCGGCGCGCGTGTGTTAAACGGGTTCTTCCACGCGTCGACTGGAATCTAATCCAAGTATAATATAAACACAACTGTTTATAGTGACTTATACGAAGAAGAACGGAACAAAAAAATACTACTACCTACATACATACGTAAAATCACGTCTCATTCCCGCTGGGGCTGACCAAGGAGTTCCACTAGCTACTCGTATATTGGCACAATTCTTTTAGAAAGTAAAACCAACTTTCATTAGTATAGTGTTTTCACGAATAGTTGCCGGTTACGCTTTGAATCTGATATTTTTTTTAAGACTTCTTCGATTTGGTCGCAATACGTTCGCCTTGGTCAACTCAACTAGCTTATCCTTCACACTCGCTTCATATATCTGGTCTCCTGTCATCTATTCTCTCTACATGTCCAAACCGTCTACTTAAGCGTCTTTTTTTCCATCTTCTGACACACTGAACATCGTACTGTTTCTCATTTTGTACGTCAGAGTCACGTCGTAACGTTGATAGTATTGTCAGGTGTATTTAGTAGACAATATTACAAACATTCACAACAAACAGTTACAGTTCAATGCCATTAGCTAAGGAACATTTTTTTAACAAAACCTTAAATATCTATAAACATACTAGACGGTAACCGACGAGATCCATAATATTTCCGTATTCCGTCCTTAGCTACAAATAAAACTGAAACTGTATGTCTTTGGGTTGTTCCGTATGTATGTTTAGATTGTATCATTTATAGATCCCTTGAGTTATTATGCTCATGAAAGAAAACTTTCTTTTATTTGGTGTAAATCTATATGAATAAAAATTAATCGCCATTCGTTTGTCTCGTTAAAACTCGGGAACGGCTGGACCGATCTGGCTCATTTTTGTCTTATATATTCCTAAAAGTTCAGGGAAGGTTTAAAAGTGTGGCAAGAAGTTCGCCGGGACAGCTAGTCTTAAATATTAGGTATCTTCATATTATTTAAATGAAATCTATCTTAATATTAATCATGGTTCATCACATTATTTGACAAGGTATAGAAACTCCCTTAGAGTTACATGCTTCCATGTTCATGCATGAGATGATTGTTTGAGTTATCGATAGAAAGATTTATCAGATAGCTTTAAATGCTGGTAATCTTGATACACCCATGAGCTTTGTGTGAAGTCTTTGTTGAAATTCAAATTTATCCAAGCTTAAAATTTATATACCCGTTAGCTATCTTGTTAGTAGTTTAAAATGAGTTGTAGCATAATTGCTAGTAAGAAAATTTTGCAGTACTTGTGTTAGAAGACTTGTACTAACGACTTGAGTTGCACCTTACAAGATCTTGAAGAGGACGAGATGGCGCGTGTTTTTACTGTATATTTTAATGTTCCTTTAAGATGGCATTGTGTTTCAAATAAATAAAGTTGTTTTAAAAAATATTTTCGTTGTTTATTATGCTAAACTAAATAAACAAATATTTTTGGACATGCTCACACAACGTCATCTAGCTCAAACTAAGCTATAAGCCTGTGTATGGGATCTAGACAAATGATAAACATACTTATATATTTCTAAATACATACATAACATACATACAAAACACCCAAACTCCAAAATAAACATTTGAGGATCACACAAATATCGGATTCAACCCGGGAATCTAACCCGAGACTCCGGAGTCGAAAGCCGATGCACTACCCACCACGCTACAGATGCAGTAATATTCTCAACAGCAACAACTCTAAACTTACAAATCTTGGACCCATACTATTTACGAGTAGATACAAATAAACTAAGGAAGCAACCTTTAAAAAGATTAAAACTCTTTTCAGTACTATCTATTAATTATCTTTCAGAAAATCCTCTCTTTGCATTTAAGCTCAACGCAAAGTTTCCATAATATTGAAAGCGAAAGCTAGTACCGCAAACATCTATACAAGAATATTTCTCTGACATTTTCCAAAATCAGTTCGAATATCTTCCTAAAAGCTTGGGTTAGTTCGCATATCGCTTGCGAGATACGATTACCTCTTTAGTTGCTTTTATTTCCCAGGTGTGTGAATGCATTCGGTGGAAAATTAAAAAGTAAACAACACAGAAAGCAAGCTTTTCTGAAATTACCATCGGAATATATTTTATAACCAGCATTTTAAGTACATAAACAGTTTTTATTATTGTAAAGTTCATTTGGAAAATTTGTTTTCTTTTGAACAAATGTTGTAATAAATAACTAAGGAATATAAAGCTTGCAGAAGATCAAACGACATAAGAGTGGTCAAACGACGAGCATTCAATATTTACAAGTCTAACGCTGGGAACTAAGACCAAACATCGACGTAGACTTAGTGATTAAGATGTTCACCAGTTAGCCTTTTAATATTATTAAAATTAAGATACCTAATACGAAATGAGTAATTTATATTAATTGTCGCTGTTTCCAAAATGAACACGCTTTATGATTTACATCTAATGGCATGGTAATTATCTTCGCATATTATATACAACAAACATACATGACATAGTAATTGTCATAATAAAATATGTATACAGCCGTTTCCTTAACTTGACTATATGTGCACTTAGTATTAAGTGGTATGCAAATAGGTTTAGTAAGTGAATAATTGGAGAAGGTACATTTTGAGTAATTAGTAACTTCATTAGTCTAATGGCTGCTTTTAATATTAAACGCCTATTCCAATTCCTTTCTAATTCTGGTTAAAATGAGCCTCAACAGTATTATTTTTTTAAACAGTATTCTACTCGTATAAATAATACTGTTGTATCAGTTTTAAAAATGTATAAAAAGACTGTCAATCTAAAGACATTAAAGTTCGCAGAATTTAAAGACTGTTAAATTTGATTCTAGTCGACACACAAAGTTCACAATTACTTTGATATCTTTTATTATTATTATTGGAAAATTATCACAACAACAGATTTACGAGTGTAAAAATAAAAAATGAATCTAGTACACACATAAATAACACTAAAGATACGGCTCAGGAATCCATAATAGTACCTACAGAATACCTATTATATTTCAATTACATGTCCAACGTTGTCCAGGAGGGTTTCGTGTACTAGTTCGCAGACAAGCCATGTTTACTTGTTGCCAATAAAGAAGAAGAGCTCAAAAATGTTTGCAGCACGATTTCAGCCAGTTGTGTAAATGGGCGCATGATGTAGGCTTAGTAATAAATGCACAAAAGATAAATATAGTTCACATACATTCATTACAATAAATCAACGACCAAACAGGAAATTGTAGCACACAATCATGATTGTATGCACAAGTCTACTAGTAATTGTAAATGTCCGACATTAGAGTTTGTAGCAAAACACATGTATATTGGACTCGTGACTGACAGCCGATTCTGCTGGAGACAGCATGTCAACCCCAAACGTCCTAAATATGTAGTTAACCACTTGCTAAGTATTTACGCCGTTTGACGCTTTGAACTGATGCAGTAGAAGCGTCAGCACAGACAGAATGTGTTTGACAGGTGTGAGGGTGAGGTGTCAACGCATGTAGCCTCCCACACCAAATTGATAACTAAATTAATTAGGAACATCTTTATCCTCAATGGGGTAGTCAGATGCGTTAATTACGACCACATTTTACCTTGGTTAGTCGTACGTAATAGCGAGCTAGCCTGTTGCCGTTATTGTTATGTATGAGAATCATCGTAATGTGTTAAATATCATTTTCGCTTACATAAGTTTTCAATGCTTCACTTCCTATAACTTATTTATAACTAATTAGAGTTACGCAGAATCCCAAACTTCACCCACTTATCATCCCATCGAACATTCATATCACGACTTGGAAACAATCAAGATGTTCAGTGGATATAGATTGGATTAGCAGTGACTTTAGTTTGAAATATATCGTACAAGTAGTACGATATATTTCAAACTAAAGTCACTGCTAATCCAATCTATATCTGAAATAATATTTACATATTGTTTTCCTGATGATGTTAGTGTCGGAAAATATATAATATAAAATATAATATCATTTTTGTTCTTTTATTTTAGAGTCGTCGTATATGTCTCCGCCCGCCTGATGGAAAGCTGAGGCAACATTAAGCGATCGGGGGCCACTTACATTACACACTGGGTACCTACAATTGAAAGTGGACCTCAATTCCCCACGAGAATACATTACTGGGATAAAAAGTTTTATTAAATTTTATTTCTTACCTTATAGTACGGTTCCTCGTAGCGAGTGCCCTTGAGAAAGTCGTAGAATATGCAAAGAGGCAAAACCATTATAGCTGGCTCTTTGCACAAAGTGGCGGCTGCAGCGAAGATGAGTGTTCCAGCCAAAGTTAACCACTGCAACAGTTCACTTAAATCTTCACTCACACCATCACTAAACTTACACTTTAGTCTCACTGTACCCGTTTTCACCTCACACGCATCCAACAATTTCATGGGACCCGCTCTACTAGCTTTCAGCAGTCTACGAAAATTCATCACAATGTGCTGTACCAATCCGTGACAGCTTAATCTGAAGGGTGGTTCACTACTTGTTATTTGTCGTTGAATTACATTGTCTCTATGTACGTGTCGATACTTTATTCTATGTCTTTCTTCTCGTAATCGAATATGTTCACTATACAAAAGGAAACTGAGTAGAAATAAATTGCAAGCCGCTAAGTCAGCTCGCCCAACTACTCCGGCAACGGCTTCTGTGTGTATCGGATGAGATGCGAACGTTAATCCGGTAACAACTGTGCCCACTCGTGTGCAATAAGCAGGTAGAAGGCGACGTGCAGTTGTCACTACTAGAGCAGTCGCTGTGCAGTGGAACAAAACATTCAGAAGATGATAGCTCCATGGTTTAAATCCGCTGAAAGCGTAGTTCAATCGATATGTAGCGACGCACAACGGTCTGTATGAGCCGTGGGAACCTGGATCTGTGAGTGGCGTCCCCCAAAAATCGTTTTCGAATAACGCCTTTATAGGAGTGTGCCCGATGACATCCGGATTGGAGAGGATCGCCCGCCTGCGAAACAAACAGCCGCTTTAGCATTTCGAATAAATACGTTTTAGATGAAAATTTACGTATCCATTAAAATGGTAATGAAAGGATACTTTGATATTCAAAATGTAGATGCCAAACTTATTTAATATGTAAAGCAGTTTTCGTAATATGCGATAAGCATATTTTTATGCTGCGTAACAAGACTAATTATAAATATGAACAATTTACTAACGACTATTATATGCATATTCTTGTTGGAATTTTTGTTAGTAAGTATTAAGCGTAATTTGTTTTTTATATTTTAGCATGAAACTTCACCAACAACCTTCAAATATTTTGAGACTTACACCAGATTGACTTGACGTTGCATTATACACATGCGGTACTGTCGCCCTAAGTTCATTCCATGGGACGAAATAAATTTTGATGTTAGAAAAATTTGGTAATTTTTTATATTTTTAGGTGTATTTCAAACTTCTTGTTCGCAGAGCACAAGCTCTGTTGTTTCAACTTGTTTAATAGAGAAGTCAATGCATTAATCCTTAAACTGCATGGCTCTGTGTCATGAACTGTCTAGGCGTTCAATAAGCTGAATTATTTAACCATAAGTTGTTAAACTGGGAAACCAGAATAAAGTATCGAGCTTGTAGATATTTAACATCGACGTCCAACGCTCCCTGTAACGTATACTTTTCATTAGCATTGATTAAAAAACTTTCGCAGCAAAACTTTTGCAGTATCTCGCTTTACCTTGTTAATAGAATAGAAAAGATCAATACCTACTGTAATAATTTTTGGTAACTGTGTCAATCTCGGAAAAAAACTTAACAGATCTGTTTTTTTTTTGAATATTGGAATTTCATTGAAGGTTCGTTATTCGTCAATCAATACTATTATGAGAAATAAGGTATTACCTAAGTAAGTATAAGGTCGGTTGTATAATGTAAGAAACGTCACTCATCTTTTTTGAATGTTATTTGAATCCCTGCATTTTTAAATTAGAGTAATAAGAACCTGTAATTAGAATATCCTGGGTGGATGTAGACCATTCCTCTGCCCGTCCATTTGGGGAAACAGGCGTAATTGTATGTATGATAAAGAATTATAGTGTACTTAGTTACTCAAAAATACGGAGGGAACCCTATTTATTGAACAGGTTGAGTTTTAAATGCAGATGGGAGCTATCTATACAATAGGTTCTGATTATTTTTTATTGGTCTAATGTACAATCTCTCCAACTTATTTTAGAAATTCTCGGTGCCACTGAAAATACCTTCTGGAGTCACCAGAGACGCCCGCAGCAATGGATACAATGTATATGGGAGCGGCTGCTATCTCGCGGAATTAAAAAAAAAGTGTTCGAGGGTTTACAAAATTCAACAGTTTCAGCCTATTTATGTTGAATAATGATATTATATTCAGTACATATATTTTTAGTGTATATTGTTTAATATGAGTCCATATTGGGTTCTCACCAGTAGTGTGATGACTAAAACACAAGTTCCACCCCTTAACTACCAGGCTACGGACCCTTTTAATAATCATCATAATCAGATACCTGATTTTGTTTATTCAACAGTCACTGTCAGACATCAACAGAATGTATGATATTATGTTTATTTTTAAAATGGTCTCTTTGTATTATAGACAAGGGTCAGAAGTAGAGTTAAAAGTTTGACGAATATTTTATGTACATATTTATTTATACTTACTAATTGAATGGAAATAGCGTGTCTGTAGGTAGATTTAATCAAATTAACAAAAAATAAGGGCGATATAAAAATTCATTAAACACAAAAGTAACTTTTTCATTCTTATCTGTTCTGATCAGCGTATGCATACAGACATGTATGCATACGCTGATCTCCAAAGGCCAAAGTCTGCATGTTTTTTTTTGGGTTTCACAAACATATCAGCTCCGGGAAAAATATAGACTTTCTTGCATCAAAGTTGGATAGCCGGAAAACAGAATAAAGCATATATATAAGTAAATTATCAGCTACCTAACGATAACTAGGTATTATTGCAGAAATAAATCGATATGACCACAGTCGCTTAACAAAGTTCAGAAGTAAAATGTTTAAACATATCTGTTATTCGTTATACGGAATTGGGTTCATTTTGAAGGGATTCGGTCGAGGGCACGAGGCCAATCGTTTGGGAAAACATTGAAGGGGCTCTGCGCCGATGAGCGACTACCCGCTCAGGTAAGAAGGTAATATTTTATTTAAATTAAGCTGTTACGGAGTGGTGTTTGAATTTGTTCTTCGATATTAAATCTGTACCCCTGCGTAAATCAAAGTTCGAAATCCTGCATTTACGCTCTGTACATTATTAATGCTTACAAGTTGAAGACAGTTAATTTGTCGAACATTTCCAGAATTGCGTCTGACAAAGTATACTTTGTACATTTTTAGCAGTTTAGGGTCTTTGTAATTTTTAATATTCATCAATCTTACTTCCTACTAAGCCTAATATTAATAATGAGAAAGTAAGACAGTTTGTCAGTTAACCAATTTTCCAAATATAGAAGACATAAATATGTTATAGAAATAATTTGCAATGAGGATGGCTTGAAAAGGGCATTTTGCATTTCCATCCTACGGTTATAATTTCTGGACGTCCTAACATACGCACTTTTAGCTTAGCTGGCCCTCCAGTTAAGCTAAAAGTGTGAGTCAACGATTGCTATTTTTTACATAGGACCAAGTATCGCATCTTATTTGTAGGTACTAGATGCGACGTGTATGGTTAGTTAGTATTCATATTACCTATATTATATTCATTTAAGACAGATTAATTTAAAAAGGTCACTACAGGAATAGTATTGATGAAAAAGCGTTTTGTCGATTATCACGTTTAATCTACCGTAAATTATATGAAAATAACCAGTAGTACCATAATTTGTGCCTCGACACGTGATTGCAGTACGCCAAAGGAAATTATTAACGAAGCGAACTTCGGAAATCCTATCGGATGGTTCTGGCAACCGGGGACATTTAACGCGGGCATTTGCAGTCTAAAGGAAATTAAAAAGTTGGCGATCACTTTGGCCTTCGGTTTTGAAAATAACGCAATATTCTATGTTGTATACTTATCGTTTTAATATAAAAAATATCTGACTAAAACTTTTATCAGTTTTTGTTATCGATAAATAAATTAGACAGCCTAAAATACTTCAATGATAATTAAATTAAAACATGAATCTGGTCAACTTGGTAACCTTTATCCACACACTATGGTTCGCCGAGCGCCACTGGAAACGCCGGGCGCCACTGGAAATACGTTCTGCTTGTAACCAGAGACGCCCGGCAACGGAAGTTAGAGCGGCCGCGGCCTTGGGCCTAAAAAAAAAAAGCACACCATGGTTCCACGGATTAATTACTATAGTAAGTACTCGTATCATTGTTACCAGGGCTATGCACGGACTGGAGTGCATTTAAGCTATGTTAAATCAGTCCTGGTTGATGGAATTTAGCTTCGAATTACAGATTGATTAGGTATTGATTTCTACTGCATATTGTACCCGGTAACGACAATAGATTTGTATAGTATTAGAATCAGATTTCATTATAAGTATCTAAAGGCATTGCATAAGACAGTGCGTAGGGACTCTAGCAAGATCTAAGTGAAAGCCGGCCACACGAGGCTGCGGCAAACATAGAATTTCATGGAAATAGCTGATTGAATAATATATCTAAATCTATTTATAGGACCAAAACTGTGTTTACTATCTGAAGAAGGAAAAATCATCTCGAACATTCAGCTATTGTATTGCAAATTGTGAGTAAGACGTCTTTTCCTTTACTTATTTACATAAAAACTTCCCAAAGTATTTTGCTCGTAAATGACTTTCGCTTTGCACTTCCTCATTTTAGTTCTTACGAAAATAAATTTATTCAAATTGGGGGAAATATGAATGTGCAAATTTTAGGTTTTATTGTTTATTATGTTTACAATAAGCGAGTGAACTATATCAGATCTTACAAAGAGTGATAAAAGTAAGAGAATTGTTGCTGAAGATATCGAGATTTAAATACAAAATTACATCATAAAAACAACAATTTATAACTATTTCTGTTTCACTTATCTCTCAAAGGTCATCAAATTTAAACTGAGATTGTGTACGCCAATTTTTTTTTATTCACAAGTTTTTGGCTGGACTCGAATTATTGTCAGTTTTGTTTCAAGTGGTACCTAAACATCGAACCTAAATAATATAATGTATATCCATATCCCACCAAAAACATAAATGTAAAAAAGGAGAGCCAAGTTCAATACAAAAATTATGCTTGGCTGTGGGCTTCGCCGCAAAAAGAATGGAGATCTAAATGAGTGCCAAGTTATATGCAAAATCCAAATATGTATTTATAGGAACAAAATAACATTATGAACAAGTATTAAACTCTATTTCTTTGCTTTATTGGATACCTATAACAATTGCTGTTATTTAAAAAAAATGTGAGATCTTGTTTATGGTTAGATTTGACTTGGACAGTTTTTATCAGAATTAAAATATATATATGGATTACCTGGTACACAGAAGAAACTAATCTGCTACACAAAAATCGTATAAAAATTAAAATTTGAACAAAAATAAAGGAAAAAGATAGGCCAATAGACAAGAAATTGGCATTTTTTCAAATAAATCTTCAAAGCCTTATAACTTGAAAAGGGTTAGGGTGGGGGGCAGGGGTCCAATGTGAAATTTGTCAGAAATGATGGGAACTACAACCCCTGAACGGGGTTCGCACGACTTACCAGATAACCCTGTTTATGACTATATTTATATATATAACTTTATAAAATGACTGACACACCAAGACAATCCATGATGTTCATTGATCTTCCATCAGGACTTATGACCGCCTTTATATTTTATGCCGCCTTTATATATACTTAATATGAGCTCTGAAACATATAACACACACATATCACGCCTATATCCCCGAAAGGGTAGGTAGAGGTGCATTACACACCTACAGTATTTTTAGTCTCACGTAATAGGGGGCAAGCCTATTACAGTCACCGGGCACACATATATATCCAAAATTGCCGAATGAATTTACTTAATAAAAAGCAGCAGCTGTATTGTAATTTTGAAAAAAGAATTGAAATGCGTTGCCTTGCGACGTAAGGCAACAAAATCTTGCGTGCCAGCTGCTATGGCACAGCCAATTAAAGTCCTGGGCATTTCGGACGATGACAATACGAAAGTATTGAACCTATAAAAAATATTGTTTTTTTTTTTTTTTTTTTTTTTTATATTTAGGTCGACAAATTGACGCCACTCGCCTGATGGTAAGCTGAGGTGACGTCTGGCAATTGAGGGCGACTCTCACAGTACACAGGAATACTATAGAGAGTGGCCCTCAACTTGACGACCCTGTAATGTGCCTCTTCACGCTTCGCTTAAAGAGCCCAGGGTTATATGTAGGAGGAAACACGTGCGCAGGCAGGGCGTTCCAAGCCACCATCGTTCGGCAGAGAAACGATCGTTTAAAATGCTCGGTTCTCGCGAAGACGGTTTCCACGGTATGAGGGTGACATCTCTGCCCGGCACGCGTTGTTCGGGATCGGAAGGGAGAGGGTGGGATCAGGTTGAAGAGCTCTTCAGAACACTCACCGTGGTAAATACGGTAGAACGCGGCCAAGGAAGCAATTGTTCGGCGCTGGGCTAGCGGCTCAAGGCTTCCCGTTACCTCCGGACAGTCTATAATGCGAACAGCGCGTCGCTGCATAGCGTCGAGTGCGTCCAGCAAATACTTCGCGGAGCCGTCCCAGAGGTGAGAGCAGTATTCAACGCAGGGTCTAATCTGCGTTTTGTACAGCAGACACCTCTGGTGCGGTGTAAAGAATCGCTTTACCTTGTTCAGTATTCCTAGTTTCCGCGAAGCTAGCCCAATACATCTCTCAATGTATTTTGTGTTATTGAGCTCTCGACGAACGTCTATGCCAAGGATGTCTAGATTGTCCTTCATTGGTAATATTGCATTCTGAAGAGTGGGTAGGGGAAGGAAAGGGGATTTTTTCGCTGTAAATGCACACGCCTGTGTTTTGTGGGCATTGAACTCGACCAAGTTCTCGGCACCCCATTGGGAGATACTGTCGAGGCTTCGGTCGAGATCACCCACGAGATGTCGTCTCTCCTCCTCTATCACAGATCGCCCCGCCGTCGGACGAACCGAGTAACTCCCGTGCAATGTACTGTCATCTGCATAGCAATGAATGTTCCCGAGGGAAAGCATATCATTGATATGCAGAAGAAAGAGAGTTGGTGACAGTACGGACCTCTGCGGTACCCCGGCATTCACTTGCAAAAAGCGAGAAGCCTGGCCATCGCAGAGGACCCGCACTCGGCGCTCGTTTAAAAAACTGGCAATCCAGCTGCACAGTTGAGGAGGTAGACCATATGCCGGAAGCTTGGAAAGGAGCGAAGCATGCCAGACCCTATCGAAAGCTTTGGCGATGTCCAGGCTAATAGCCAAGGACTCGCCAAACTTTTCCATAGCCTCACCCCATACATGCGTGACGAATGCCAGGAGGTCACCCGTTGATCGTTTTGGCCTGAAGCCATATTGCCGATCATTGATTAGCGAGTGATCCTCCAGGTATCGCATGAGCTGCTTATTAATAAGAAGCTCGAGCACCTTGCAAATGACTGAGGTGACAGCTATGGGTCGATAGTTGCCTGGATCGGATCGATCCCCTTTCTTGGGGATCGGTTGTACGTTCGCCTCCTTCCAGGCCTCCGGCACGAGGCCTGTAGAGTATGACAGGCGGTACAGACGCGTTAATACTGGAGACAACTCAGCAGCACATTTTCGTAGCACCACCGCCGGAATGCCGTCAGGGCCACTGGCTTTCCGCGTGTCGAGTGACCGCAGCACTGCCCGTACATCACATTGCCTGATAACAATATCAGGCATAGTGTGGCCACAGTTGGCGATGGCGGGGGGCTGCAGGCCACGGTCATCGACCCGGGAATTAGCCGCAAAGAGGTCTGCGAGCATGTCCGCCTTCTCTTGGGCTTTGTGAGCCAGTGATCCATCAGGAAAACGCAGTGGTGGCAGCGAGGGTTGACAAAAATTTGACTGTACGGCTTTGGCCAGTTGCCAGTATCCACGGCTGCCCGTGGGATGGGATGTGAGCTCCTGACCAAGCCGCGCGACGCGCTGGGCATCCGCTCTCTTGAAGGCCCTCTTGCTGAACCTAGTGGCCCGATTGTACGCTGCTTTGAGGCGGTTCACGTTCGGGTCACGTGCCGCCCGAGCCCTGACCCAGGCGCGATATGCCGACTGTTTTTTCTGGACAGCCTCGGCACATTCACGCCCGAACCAGGGGCGAGCTTTGCGGATGCTGGCGACATCAGTGAAAGGGATATAATATTCTATCCCTAGACTGATCTCGCCAGCAATTCTCAGTTCTCAACATTTTGATATGAAATATAGATACGACCATCCCATTCCTGTGAGTCGTGCAGAGGAAATGTATTATATAAACGGGTTTCCTCCATCAACAGTAAAAAATCGAATACCCGTAGTTTTACTTACACGTTTATTTTTATATCAGCCAGTTTTACCTTTTATATTTTCACTATAAAATATAAATAGTTGTATGGATGACTGACTGGACTACGTTTATAGGTAATGTTTATAGGTTGCAGTTTATAGCACCAGCCATACATAAGCAGGCATTGTCCATATTTCATTATCATGGATGTATCACCCGCGTGGATTAGACTTCCTGTTCACAGATAATATTTTCACAAGAATTCGAATCTAAGTTACATTATACGTAGGTCACACTATAAGTTTTGCGTAACTTAAAAAAAACAACATGTTAAAACCAAAATACTATGTTTATTTTCAAAATACTCTCATTTACATTTTAAACATTTTTCATGCGATCGAACCATTTTTTTAAAACAGGAGGACCACAGATCTGAAGCCATGTTTTCTACGTGCTGATTGAACGCTATCACTGCCTCTTCGGAGTTGGTAAAAGTGAAACCTCTCAACAAATCTTTGATTTTGGGGAAAATACAGAAATCACAGGGTGCTAGGTCGGGGCTATGCGCAGCATGGGTGACGAGTTTTACTTTTTCGGAAGCTAAAAATTACTTTGTTTTGTTGGCCATGTGTGAAGAAGCGTTGTCATGATGTAGGAGAACGCGGCTTTTGGGTCGTCTTTTGCGATGTTTTTCTAACACCCTGGGTAAACAAATGGTAGAATACCACTCGGCATTAACACTCTTTTGATCTCCAAGTGGAATTGTACAGATGGGACCCGTAGCTGAGAAAAAAAACGCGATCATTTTTTTACCAACGTTTCTCGCCTGCCTCACTTTTGTTGGCTTGTTCTCATTTTCAAACACCCATTCACAAGATTGCTGTTTTTTTTTCGGGTTCAAAACAATAAATCCACGTTTCGTCTCCTGTGACAATGTCATAAACAGCATTAGAATGTCCGTGGTCGTACTTCAGTATCATCTGTGAGCACCATTCCACGCGAGCCCGCTTCTGCT
Organism: Nudaria mundana; assembly: GCA_963556515.1. Classification (NCBI taxonomy): domain Eukaryota; kingdom Metazoa; phylum Arthropoda; class Insecta; order Lepidoptera; family Erebidae; genus Nudaria; species Nudaria mundana. Next base: position 10,705,940 of record OY748293.1, read on the forward strand.
CCGCTGTCAGTTCATGAGGTCCAACGACAACAAAGTTTCCGAAATTTCAATTCTTCGTGTAAAATTTTCTGGATTTGACTCATACCAATCCCCAATAGTCCTCGAATTGTCTCATAGGTAATCCGCGGGTTTTCTTCAATTAACCGCTTAACAGTAGCCACATTATTTTCGTTGACGGCAGTTGAAGGCCGCCCTTCACGAAATTCGTCATGTAAAGACACTCGACCTCTCTCAAATTCAGCAAACCATCGCCTCACGGTGCTCAAACAAGGTGCTTCTCTGCCAAAAGCATTTTGAAGACGAGCGGCACAGTCTTGCGGAGAGAGAGAACTTTTAAAATCATAAAAAATCATCGCTCTAAAATCTTTTCGACTTAATTCCATTTTCATTGCACACGTAGAACTTTGATGTGTGATAAAAACAATTGACAAATGATTTCCCGCCAATTGTTTTTTTTTTTATTATTAAGAACTTTGCGATGTTTAAAAAAATATATCATTCGAAATTCAAATAGTTCCGATTAGCTAGAAGTGCAAAACTTTTAGTGTGCCCCATGTACATAGTGTCATTGACTGGAACTGGTTTAAGGTTATGAATACTTTTGTTGAATGGTATTTTTTTAAGTCTGCACCAGAATGTATTTTGGTGTATGGTATAAAACTAAACAGAATAATAGGGAAGCTACACAAATAATACTAATAAAGATTTTTACGTTATTTCTACTTCTATTCTGTCTACTAGGTACTTGTTTCTTATGTAGAGACCTTTTGATTTTACATAGGTATATAACCGATCCAGCTATAAATATAAGATACATGCTGGAAAAGCAAAATACAGACTTAATCCAAATTTTATATGTAGACTGTCCTATAACAATATTGGCCCATATTGGTTTTCATAACTATATCGATAAAAATGGTTCGCGTCCCTAGTAGCATCGAAACTAAAATTGAGATAAAGTTGGAATGGTGCGGAACTTTTTGTTGGACAAGTTGCGGCCAGCTGCGGCGCAGTCGTCACGTAAGCCCTCAATTACGAAATACTGAAACTGTAGCCTCCGCGCTCTGATCCGGAAGAAAGTACATAGTTTCTATTATCAGATTGTTATATTTTCACATACAAAACTTGTAATAAAATGTCTAAGAAATTTCGATACCTATTTCTCTAAGTGTATCAGAATAACATTCACTGTCAATTCTACTTACATGTTATGAGTTATGACGTTCTTTGGCGTGGTGATTAGCATAATTAATTGTTCAAAATTCTGTAGATAAGAGAGGTAATCTCCTTAAACTGGGGGTCTTAGATTATTAATTTTGATATTAAAGGAGATTGCCCACTTTCCAATGGACCGCCGTTTCGTAACAAATAATTTTGTATGACAGCGAAAATAGGATATTAAATTGGATTGACATAGTACTTTCATAGGAAATAAAAAATTATTAGAAATAAAAAAGTTATTTTGTGGAGTTTTCTCTCATTCTTCGTTTTGCCGTTAAAATTAGAGGTTAGTTTTGAAGCAAATGTACTTAATTAAATAAGATATAGGTACTAACCATTTCTGGATTAATCCAGGATCGTAAAATTCGAATCATGACATCCGGTCCGACATAGTGCATTTGAGTAAGAAGACAATTAAAAACGATTACACCACGAATTACATAAAAGTTTAAACGCCACATACGATTTTGTTCGAAAAAAAATATTATATGATTTATCAATTTACTTAGGTAGCCATACACTTTTTATTTACGTTTAAAAAAAATAAACGACTACTGGGTATTCTCCTTTAGCAAATAACCTACTCCAAAATTAAACAAACCTGTTGCAAAACATACCTAATCTCCTATTTCTGTGACAGTTTCGTTTTTCATGTATAAACAGTATTTCCCTTTATTATTCAGTTGTAAGTCTTTATTATTACACCCGCGGGGTCTTAACGTGTACCTACACGTGTGATAAATATTTTATTATAATTTACTTTTTCAACAACTTTTTAACGTGTAACAGACTGTACAATACAATACAATACAATATTCTTTATTGAACATATAACATACAGATCTTAAAATTAAGTGAACAAATTTAAACAATCAGACTATATACAAAGGGCGGCCTTATCGCGTAGAGCGATTTCTTCCAGGCAACCTTAAGATGTTGAGATGAAATAACATGAAATATAGAGGGGTAGTGTACAAAAAGAAAGTCTAAATTATTTATCTTTAACTCCTAAGTCAATCAGCAAGCCATGAAAGTTTCTACAACTTGATAAATAACTCAATAGCAGTCAAAAAACAAACAAATATATACATAAATACATAAGTACATATATCCATAAACATACATATAATACTGTACATAGAAAATAAAGCTTATTTCTTAAGTTAACTGAAAGGATGAACGACATGAACACGTTCGCGCTGACATCTCACAATCTCATCACTGACAATAACGTCATTATTATTTGACAAACTGGAAACTACACAATGAAATTAAATAACTTTTGTACTTGTATAAATATTGTTTGAAGTGTCTTTTACGGTCAAAGACTTGTAAAGTATAAATCAAATACAATAATGTGGCTACCCTTATACCCCTCGGGGACAATGGGATCAAAGGAAAATCTAAATTATTCAACATGGCCAACCCTGGGTCTTCAGTAAATAGCCGGCTACCTTTTTACAGTTCCTACAATTCCTGTGGGGGCGTTATTTAGGTGTTAATTGGTAGCAAGAAACTCTGACTGTTTCGGGTTTTGTCCGTTGTTTTATACATTTAAAATGGGCGCTGAATTAATAATTTTGATAATAACCTATTATTATCGAGAAACCTATTATTATATTCTAGATTGGTTTCTTTAGATGTTGAAATTACTAACAAATAGGCAATTAGACTAGATAGTGAAACTATCTCTAATATACAAAACAGGCACCTTCGCTTCTATTGATTTAGGTAATACCTTTCTAGATCGTTAATGGAAAGGGAATTGTCAAAAAAGAAAGTTTAAAAGAAAATTACGTGTAGATTTTGTCACAAGCCTATACCTGTCATTATTACATTATAGTTTATTTTTTACGCACACAAAGTTGAACAAAGCTCAATTAACAGATTTCGATCTGTGACAAGTTTTTTTATTAAGGTACAAACATTGCCAGCAATATCAATAGTTTTAATTAGATTTTTTTTTAATAATTATTTTTGGACATTCTCACACAACGTCATCTAGCCCAAACTAAGCTATAAGCTTGTACTATGGGATCTAGACAACTGATAAACATACTTATATATGGTAAATATGATGTTTATGAGAGAACAGCAGAATCTCTGTTTTCTCTGATACAGTCTTGAGGATGCCTCGTGTAGAGGTGAAGCATATGTCGACGTTGTAATGTCTTCTATTTTAGCGAAATAATGCTATGAATTAAAAGTTTAAACATCATATTTACCATTGCTTTGTCATGGACTTTCGCCAGGTAACGTCTGATTTCATCCAATATACTTATATATTTCTAAATACATACATATTATACATAAAAACACCCAAACTCCGAAACAAACATTTGTGGATCACACAAATATTTGATTCGACTCGGGAATCGAACCCGAGACTCCGAAGTCGAAAGCCGATGCACTACTGACCACGCCACCGAAGCAGTTTTTTACATTCAAATAATAATTACAAACTAATCGTTCAAACCGTATTTAAATTTGAATATTCTGAAGATTTTGTTGACTTGTAGGATTTTAATTGAATAGAAAGTTATCCAATTTTGAGCGTTTGTTAGAAAAGACTGAATACCTAGCCTAGTTGATATCTTTATTATCAAACCATCGCTAACCAGTGATGAATTAAATTGAATATTTTGAAGCTTTTGACTAAGTCTTGTAGGATAACTTACGAATAGAAAGTTTCAAAATTCTGAGCTTTAGTTATAAAATATTAAAAGATATCTTTATTATTCATAAGATTTTTAATCAATGTTTTTGGCTCATTTCTGAAACCTGTGATATTGACGTCACCTCATTAGTTTATTGGCAGGCAGCCTGATTGATGCTTCATTGCCGACGTGACGTGGTTGGCAAATTCACGATATCAGATGGGTTTTCGATGGATGAAATACGTTACATAAATATAAGAAAATTACTTGGAAATATCTGATGTGGCGAAAACATTAAATAGAAGATTCTTTAGAAGTTATGTTCTGAGTATTTATCTTTGTTGGAAATAAAACGATAACGGTTCCAACTGAAATATTAAAAAAATACTATATTCCTAGGCTTTTCAAATAACTTGGAAAAAATTTATCAACCATAACTGCTTGCCACATTTCAACGGAATGATAAGTTAAATTCATTATATGACAAGTAAATTGTGCTTTCTTACGTTCTTTTAAAGAGCTCTTAAGGTACAAGTGGCACCGCCATTACAATTACATGGAAAACGGTGAGTAGAGTGTTTTACTGAAGATGTTTCTACGACTATTATTTATTTTATAATTCTATAAATATTAAAAGTGAATTTTGCATGTATTCATCTTGCTTTATTGTTAAAGATTGACACTAAATGTATCCTTAATTTTGTGTCAATAATCTACTTAAGAAGAATAATTGACTTCAGCACACGGGTTTTTATTTTATTATAATTATAGCCATAAAGAGAAACTAAAAGTTACAGCTACTCCATTTTTGCGGTGGAACCTCCTTGCGGCAAAATTCTTTTGGATAGTTGCCATTGGATTACGAGATTACGAGATTCACACACAGTTCTTATTCAGTGTTTATGTTCAACCGACATCCAAAAAAGGAGGAGGTTCTCAATTCAACTGTATGTTTTTTTTGTTTGTTTCCTCATATTTTTGGACTGGGTGAACCGATTTTATATTTTTTTATTTTTTATTGGAAGCTACTACTTACCAAGTAGTCCCATTTCAATTTGGTCCCATTCCGACTACTATTTGGTCCCATTTCTTTAGTTTGAAGTCGGTTACTGTGTCAATTTTTATTGGCTTATTGGAGCAGATATCCCATGGAGCAGGTTAAATGTAAAATGTTCGGATGTTCGTTTCTCAGCAACCTCTTGACCGATAATTAAAATTTTTTCACCTAAATTAATAGCTGATTTCAATTAAGGTCGAGACGAAGCTCAAATATAAAAAAATTCTGCGCTCAATACGAAGCCGCGCACTGTTTACAACAGCGTAGGTTTACCTAGTTTGCAATTTAACTTGTACTTGAGATAAGTATTAAAACAATCCTCATAAAGCTCTCAATATGGGTAAAATCCGTAAGAAAAAATACTATTAATTAATATAATTTATGATTTTGATTGTCGGCAATTGGTGGAACATATAGTAATACATTATGAAATGACTCACTTGTACAGATATTCCACAATTTTTTAATTATTAGTAGGACCTGACCGGTTTCGCTCTATGGCATCTTCAAAGGTGCTCCACACTTATTCACATCACATATTTTAAAAAACATTTCAAATACTTTGTGTTAAATAATCGTGAAGCTAACACTGGCCTCCATACTTGATTATAATATAAAACAAAAACTAATGTGGGTACATATGAATAAAGTTAATGTCACAGTATAAGAAATTTACCCAAACAGTAGGGAAAAATTACCCTTCTCCAAATTAATTTTAATGTTTCTCAATTATTACAATAAAATGTCAAATTTCATTACTGAATTGGTATTAAAATGGCTCATGTCAAAATTAAATTTATAAGTTACAACATTACAAACAATAAAAAAATAAAAATCAAATCCCAAATCTGTCAAAGAAGAATGTCACATCCCTTCAAACCACACATGTCAAATAATCTAATATGTCAAATAATGCATGTCAACTAGTAATAATATGTCCAACTAATTATAAATATAAAACTATTAAAAACTTGAAAACCTACTCATTAAAACAGTAAAATTCCAAATTATGTCAAATTGTTATATCAGTCAGACACGTGGATGACAATTTACATTTTAAAATATTTTAAAAGCGGTGAATTATTGAGATCCAGTTTTTGGTTCAGTAACGCATCGCGGTTGCCCAACAACAGCTTATTAATTTCTAGAGCTTCCAAGGTGGTCAACTTCTTATCTTTGTCGCATATATGTAACGCTCTGAAATTAGATTCTGGGTCGAAGATATGATTTTCCATAATAAGATGTTCTGCGAAATTCGACTCAGTCTTTTTTAACTTCCAAGCACTAGTATGTTCGGAAACTCTGGTATGGAAAGACCTACCAGTTTGTCCGATGTATTTTTTGTCACACTGTGCACAACTAAGTTCATACACCCCGCTCTTTTGTCGTATGGGAGTTCTGTCTGAGTTATTGCCTATCAAGCGCCTCAAACAATGGCTAGTATAGAATGCTGATTTTACCGTGCCTAGAGATCTAGAGCATCTATAAGACACATGGCCTATGTACGGGATGCGCGCCCATCTTTTGTTCTCCGAAGTTGGTGCGTCCGCCTGATATGCCAAACTCAGAGCTGCCCTAGACCTCTTTCGTGCTACCATACCATCAATCAACTTCGTTGAGTAGCCATTATTGGTTGCGATTGCTTTTACTACATTTAACTCTTTATCAAATGATTCTCTGGACATTGGTATCGATATTAGTCTGTGTATTATGGAATGGAAAGCGGCGTGTTTATGGTTCATAGGATGATTAGAATCCGCCGGAATAATATTGTCTGTAAACGAGGGTTTCCTGTAAATTTTAAAGTGATGTTTGTGGTCAACTAATTCTATTTCGATGTCCAGAAAATTCAATTTCTTATGTCCTATTTCTATTGTGAATTGAATATTGGTGTGTATAATATTAATAAATGTCAAAAAATTATTTAATTCGTCTATACTTCCAGGGGGACTAATAAGGCTCTACCAACATCTTTAGGGCCCCAGCGACCTCACCTGCTAGTGGCGCACCTGCTGATAAACGGACGAGGCTCGTTAATTTACGGTACCTATGGAGTGGCTTCGGCCCCTACGTGAGGCGCTTGATAGGCAATAACTCAGACAGAACTCCCATACGACAAAAGAGCGGGGTGTATGAACTTAGTTGTGCACAGTGTGACAAAAAATACATCGGACAAACTGGTAGGTCTTTCCATACCAGAGTTTCCGAACATACTAGTGCTTGGAAGTTAAAAAAGACTGAGTCGAATTTCGCAGAACATCTTATTATGGAAAATCATATCTTCGACCCAGAATCTAATTTCAGAGCGTTACATATATGCGACAAAGGTAAGAAGTTGACCACCTTGGAAGCTCTAGAAATTAATAAGCTGTTGTTGTGCAACCGCGATGCGTTACTGAACCAACAACTGGATCTCAATAATTCACCGCTTTTAAAATATTTTAAAATGTAAATTGTCATCCACGTGTCTGACTGATATAACAATTTGACATAATTTGGAATTTAACTGTTTTAATGAGTAGGTTTTCAAGTTTTTAATAGTTTTATATTTATAATTAGTTGGACATATTATTACTAGTTGACATGCATTATTTGACATATTAGATTATTTGACATGTGTGGTTTGAAGGGATGTGACATTCTTCTTTGACAGATTTGGGATTTAATTTTTTTTTTTTTATTGTTTGTAATGTTGTAACTTATAAATTTAATTTTGACATGAGCCATTTTAATACCAATTCAGTAATGAAATTTGACATTTTATTGTAATAATTGAGAAACATTAAAATTAATTTGGAGAAGGGTAATTTTTCCCTACTGTTTAGGTAAATTTCTTATACTGTGACATTAACTTTATTTATATGTACCCACATTAGTTTTTGTTTTATATTATAATCAAGTATGGAGGCCAGTGTTAGCTTCACGATTATTTAACACAAAGTATTTGAAATGTTTTTTAAAATATGTGATGTGAATAAGTGTGGAGCACCTTTGAAGATGCCATAGAGCGAAACCGGTCAGGTCCTACTAATAATTAAAAAATTGTGGAATATCTGTACAAGTGAGTCATTTCATAATGTATTACTATTAATTAACATTTCAATTATTTATTTTAGTAGTAGTCATTTACCATATTGTCACGCGTATTCATAACTACAGTAGAATCCGGTTATAACGACGGCCACGGACCGGTTCTATTGCGTCGTACTAACCGGTCGCCGTAAACAGACATTTTTGTTTTTTATTAATCACCATATTAATCTATTTATTAATATTTAGGTGACTTGCAAATAAACATAAGTGACATCATAAACAGATATACTAGATAGGTAGTAAACATAGGTGACATCATAAACAGATGTATATTCATGGTGGCTCATATTAAAACCAAACGTATGCCAATAGGCACGTCGATAAAAACAGTCGGTTGTTAAATGCGAAGTCATGCTAAACGGACTACATTGTACTCGTATAATAATAGTCGATACTGTTTACATTTATGTAAACAGTGTCGACTATTATTATACGAGAAGATTTTACAAGAAATGTTTTAACATTTCCTGTAAAATCTTCTTATCGTATTTATACATTACACAAAAAAGATATACTTACTTATTATGTTACGACCCGGGAATCAAATATTCGGCAATGTTCGGCGCCACATCGAGGCGGTACATTGTAGGTACTTTCTTGTTGTAAGACATTACTGACGTGTAAAAAGAGATGTCTTATGCATTTATCTAAAATATCCATCTATAGCCTCTCCCCAGGCCTCTTATTTACTTTGTCTGAAGTCGCAAGTACTTGATCGTTTACTTATGTTCCGCCAAAGAAACACCGGGGTTGACTATTTGTCAAGGCGCGTGATTTCTGCGATATCCTTTACTTTACAACAATTTCACTGTGCCAACAACCAATATTTTGTTATAAGAAGTAGACATTCTTTTCTCATATTTTATTCAAAAATAAATTGGTTTGCAAATACTTGCTTCATAGATGGTTACGCCTCTGAATAATTTTAATACCAGGGCTGTGCAGTCACTTAAGTGGAACTTAATCTGACAGCGTGAAAGGGAGGGGACCAATTATAATTATTCCAGTGTCGATTACTATGTCACACAAATTTAAATTCAACGTCTATATTTAATTAAAAAGTTCTAGTTACAGTGGGGGGGTAAATAAAATAGGTGATAGGTAGAATTTGCGTATTTCGAAATGGGAATATTTGATGAGTCTAAACCGTAATTTTCTTTTAGTTTCGCGAGACTGCGGCCGCTCCCATTTCTATTGCTGCAGGCGTCTCTGGTACACACCAGAAGGTATTTCCAGTGGCGCCCGGCGGACTTTGGCCACCCGTGTGGCCTCTTCGGTGAGTCTAAACCGTAGCGAAACTAATCCATATCATTAACCTCGTACAATAATATCTCGTTTATATGTTTTCCGTATAATTTCAAAATATTAAATGATATGATGTAAGAATAGTTTTACTCTTATCATAATTCATATTAATTTAATTTGATACCGCAAAGATATCAACGAGTTACCAATCACAATATAGTAGTACCTAAATCATATGTTATGCTGTTGAACAAATACTTATGGAACGCTAAAATAAAGTTCTATAAACGTAAAGGAATTGATTTCATCGGGAAAAATAAAATATAAGGTTACTCGGTGAGGTAAGTTACGGGTTTCCGTTTTCTATTTGATATCGAATGTTGAACTCGTAGGTCAAAACGGAAATGTGATAAACAAACAACAGCCCCGTTGAATGGCTCTTAAACCTTTTAGATCTTCCGACAATTTTGCGAACCTTTAAAACATTTTGAGTAAAGATTTCAAAAATCTATTAAAAAAAATAACATTTTGGAACGAAGTTTTCTAACACGGCTTACGGGTAGTGCGATTTAGTAGAAATCGTCACGGTACGCTTATCAGTGGTTCCCAACCGGTGGTCCGAAGAAGTCTTCTTTTTTTTAAATTTTGCGTCGGCGTCGTTAGTAAAACGAAAAGTAACCCAAATCAAGGTTGGGTTGCGTAGCAGTTGCGTAAAGAAAATGTCATTCAGTGTGTTTTAGTTATAGAATTTAGATAATTGTTTGATTATATTTACTAGGATAAACTGTGTTCATGATTCTTATAAAAATCTGATTAAACCATGAGGATCAACGTCAAATAAAGATAAGTTTACATATATTTATAACTTGTTTCTAGGATCTTACCGAATTTAACTATGTAAAGAGAGAAATGCCTCGTGTGGTGAAGGTGAGCGTTGATATATTGAAAGGTGGCCATCCTAAACCTACATCGGAGTAGCAAGTCTCAGTCGCCTGCGATGTATTCCCCACTTTATCACGCGAGTGCTTAGTATTTGATCCCGCGAGTTCCAGAATTTAGCCTAAATGACACCACCCCTTTTAATAAATAGTTATTTATCTATAGGTTCAAAAGCATCGAGGCCTATTTAGGAAAATTTAGAATTCCTTTAGATGTAATTGAACTGGTATGTATTTTATATTTACCTATCGTCATAAACAAATCCCGCGTCTAAGGTGTTGTAGTAGAGCAGGAAAGCCAGCAGCGAACAAGCTGCTGTTACCCAGCGGTCCATCGTAGCGCTGTCTACATCAGTATTGCTCCCACTCCTCTGAAACAAAAGGAATCTGTTTACAATCTTATAAATACAGCGGCCTATACACAGCTGCTGCAGGGACAATCTAGGGTGAATGGCAGTCGTGACGATATCGGGAGTGTCAATGTACATCTACTTAGTATGTATTTTGTTTTATCTAGGGCATACTTCTAAATCTATGAAATAAACTGCACTTTGAGTGCTTTCTCTTGTATAATATGCTCGACTTTACTGATATAATTTACGTATTTACTGTGACTGCACTCACTGTGAACCACAGCGGTATTCTACAGAATAGTCAAGTTGTGTGCAAACTTCGGCACATTTCATGTAGTGTTTTTACGTGATTGGAAATAGAAACAACAAAGGAACAAACTTTACCATACGACTGGACCTACTGTTTATTTATACTAATATTTGTTTGTGAAACATACATACAGGTTAAAGAGTTGAATAAGTTGGGTTAACATTTTGCATGATTTTTGTAGAAAGAAAACTTTAGACCTTGATTTTTTTAATTTTCATGAAATAGTGAAGTGTCCATTTTGGAAATAAACCTGTAATCAACTTCCTTTAAAAACCTTTCAGATAAAGCCCTTTGGTTGGAGTGAAAAGTCAACATAAGTACGAATATCCCGATCTATTTCTTTGACATAAAGATAAGAAGCAGGAAAATTATTTTAAAAAAATTGCGGTACCAAAGGCTAACATAGATAAACAATCCCCAAAGATAAAATCAACCGTGTATTGTGCTTGACACGAGTAATAAAGCAGCATGCTGCCACATTGTTTGCCAACCAGGCCCTTCGGCGCTCCGGTAAGAGACCGGTGTTATTGCACTACATAATACCTTTGCACAAGAGAAAGCCTTTGACAGAGATTCACTACAGGCTTTCAAAATTTCCTTTATTGTTCGCAGAATGTAAATTGCAAATTCCTTAAATTAATTTCAAATTTTCAACCAAACCAAAATAAAAGTGGGATGAATCGGAGTCCAAAATACATTACAGTGTGTACAGTGAAATATATACCGACAGGTAGATAACAAGTGAACAAGTTGAGCTATCGGTTGAGTATCGATAACCTGAAACATGATAGACAAGTGTGGGGTGAAAAAATTCAATGAAAATATGTGAAACATCGTACTTGTCGAATATAAAATGTTACAATTGAAACTGCACCACAAACTTTCATAAAATTTAATGTATAAAATAAATGTCCAATAGAAGGAATTTAGTACCTACATTATTTTCGATAAAACACTATCCCTTAAAGAATAACCTAGCAGATTAGATTAGCGACCCAATTTCACGCGATACTCGATACAGAGTCCCTGTAATAATACGGGTATATGGATAATAATGTATGTATAAGACTATTAGGTTCTTAAAGTACTGAAAAAAATTGCCTAGATGATAGTAAAATCATAACCAAACACAAAGATTGGTTTAGATCAAATTCACGGATTTAAAAACGGATGCGAACGGGTGATACTACTTACATTATACCAGCGTATGCTCTTAGCTCCGCCCGCGTGGCTTATTCAAATAATAATAAACCTTCATCGTTTTAATCCTTTACGTAGTTTAAAACGCCAAGCGTATTAACTGACAACAAGTAAAAATAGATGAAAGATATTTAGTGGTTCTAGATGAGTCTTGAGTTTGTTTCCTTTCTATAAAACAAACCTCCAATCAAGTGACCTTATGCCAACAAAGTTTCCCTTTAGAGGATGAAAAGGGCCTGGCATCCAGTAAGTACTCAAATATTCATAATTTGGAACTCAAAACTTGGTAATCGCAAAAATAATTGTAGACGTGCCGTAAAACAATTACAAAGTTAAAATTAAGGTACGAGTATTAGTCAAAGCTGAAGATTAACGAAATGGTGTTCTAAGCTGGAATTTATAATTGGAAGCTACTACGGAGCCACTGCTAATTTTGTTGATATTTTTTGCCTGTAATCTCCACCTCCCAATAATATGGAATACTTTAGTGTTAAAGAAACACGAAAGCTTTACTACTGAGATATTATTTAAAATGTATCATTCTTCTTGCAGTGTTTCAGTCACACTCAATAGTGCTACTATCAGGAACCATCACGCTAATCGACTTTGAATTGCAAATAAAAAGTAAATTATTTTAAGGATACTTTACACACGACGTTATAGACCCAAACTAGGCCTCGCTTGTGCTATGATTACTAGATGTCTGATAAAACTTAATAGATTAGAAAGAACATTCAAACTCCAAACGAATTGCATTGATTGACCCGAAAATTTAAGCAAACATTTAAAGTAGTTTCAAAAGCAAATATGCAAAATAAAACCAGAATATTTATTACACGAAGACTGTTATAAAATTTAATCGTAAAAGAGCAAAGTAGAACAAACATATCAAGGCTTACTTTTTATTCCGATGCCTTGATTGCGGATAACGATCCCCCAAAGTCGTTTGCACTGTACATTTACCGCCCTCGGTATTTTCTAACCAATGGACATTACCATAATAGCACTTTTGCATACTTTCTATGAAAATTAATACAAACGACTAAAGACACTTTTCTCAAACTCGAGGAAAAAATTGCAGTTGATATTTAGTTACAAACTTAGACTTTTTCAACATTTTAGCAATTTCTGGATAGAATTTACGATCTAGAATTGTTCTTTCTATTTTTGCTTAAGTAAATAAAGGGACCGAAGTTCAAAAAATCAAAACGCAATAATTTAGCTTATGCAGAAGGTTTGTTTTGTGCAGACACAGATCCGGAAAACTAGTAATAACTTACTTTCATTTGTTATATTGGAATGATCCAGTCAATAGCGCAGAACAAATAAAGCAAAGTTTGTGGAGCGAAAATAGACAAAGGATCAGATACAGGTAAATAACAACGCATGACTTGGATTGAGGAAGTCGAAAAGAACCATTTTATTTGCTCACTACACTAAATTAATTCGTAAGGTCCCAATAAATTGCTCATAAATGAATATGCAAAGTGCTGGAGTTACTGCTTCCTGTCTCCAAATTCATCGCGAAATGATAAATTACTTTCTTAAACAAATTTTCCACGTCGTCTCCGGCCGTAATATATCAACAGTTGTGACTGTATGGAAAAAGTGTGCCAAAATTATATGTCAAAAGGCGTGAGTCAAATGGAATGTCGGCTGCTACTGAATGGAAAAGTTACTTGGATAAACAATAAGCCAGTATTGTGAGAAGATATCACAAATGTTCGCATTTGGTTGGTACATCGTTTCTTTCACACAAGATTAACGCTGAATTCAAAAGGTAAACGCCGCCGTTTCAAAAGCTATAAATTTCTTCCCACATCTCGATCCACTAGCGAGAACGCACAAATTTATTGGAAGTATTTATTGGAAACCTTAGGTTGATGACGAGACAAAAGTCAAGAGGAAAAACAATTTATTTCAGCAAGAAATTAAAATAGTGTGGAATATTTAGGACACACACTCAGGTGTATTGTCAAAGCATTGTTTGTTGTTGTGGCTGTTTTATAAACTAGAATTTCAAACACATTTCAATCTTTATCAGTTACTCATATCTGGATTAAGTGGATTTAAGAAAATACATAGCTGAGTTTTGAACATAATTTGACTTTGACTTCACGTCCTTTACAACACAAAAAGCACGGTAGTCTTCAATTGGTAGACAGGTTTCGTATGTAACAGAAAATTATAAAACTGTTGATACAATACGACGATCATGAATATTGTTCAGCTTGTAGGGTTACATAGTATCTTCTATTTACTTTATCATTTCGTTTATTTTCGATGAGGAAAAGGTAAATAGGTACCTACACTTTATGAATATACAGGTGAATAAGCTCCAATACCCTTATTATGTTTAACCACTCAATACTTTACTTTATTCATCTTGGTTGCTTTCATGTTTTTTGTTAATTTATGTTTATAAAATTATTTTCTTACAATATGGCATCAATTAAATCATGGGTTGAAAAGGACTTTATTTATTCAGATTTTATGATGAAATTATTTACAATCTTTACACGTTCGTTAAACGTTTTGCTGTAGTTGTTACCTAGGTACGTGATTTTCATACAAATAGATTCCGGCAAATTAAAAGGTACTAATTTATCCCACGCCAAAGATTTGCTTTGTCCAGAAACTAATAACGATACTTGTACAGATAAGTTAGTAATAACTTTGCTTCATTTGTTATATCGAAATAAACTGGTAATACTGCGAAACTAACAAAGTTCACGAAGCAAAGACAAAGGATAATAAAAGGATATAAATGTATAGTTAGAACTACTACAGAAAGTCAAAATTACCCATTTTGCTTACTATCATTTATATTATAATATAAGTTAATGAATATGCATCTATCTATCTGGCTTTAATGCGCCTTGTCTCTAAATTTGTATCTCCGTATCTAGTTAATGGGATTTTACTTTCGCGTATAAACAATACCCCCATTAATATTAATAGGACTAAATACCTTTATTCCGCGAGACTGCGGCCACTCCTATGTCCATTGCCGCGGACGTCTCTGGCACGCAACAAAAGGTATTTCCAGTGGCACCCGGCGGAACTTGGCCACCTGTGTGGCCTCAGAGCTGGGGTTAGGTCGGGTTTTATCTCGCGTCGTTGGGGTAGGACTAAATACCTAACCTTTCCTGGCCTTTCCTTTACAGGGGTAATGCTCTACAATATACCTAAGTATGTCTCAAAAATAGGATAAAACCAAAATGAGTACAGTTAATACCATTGTGGAAGCTTGTGCTTTTCACAAGCAATCACATAATACAATTCTATACGGGCAAATTCCCAGTGCCACTCGATCAAATGCAAGAAATCTAATAATATTGCCGATATGTAAGTAACAGCAGAATCTTTGGACATTTCTAATAGGCACCGAAGCAAGGTAACCCTCCATAACCGGGCGGTTACATGACTCGACGAGTAGTGAGGGAAATAGCGAGGAGATTAGCGAGGACATTAGCGAGGAACATCGTGTGGACACTCACTCGCCTCGTCATTCGCCTCACCACCTGTCGCGCACGATTAAAGTACAACTCGTACTTACGTGATAAGATAAGACTTGCGCTCTAACCAATATCACAGCACTCAGATCTCAATTTATCACACACGAGTTATACTAGGGGAACGACTAGGGGCAAGTGTGGCCACTAGGGAAACATTCGCGGCAACGCGAGGAGCAACACGAGCGGACGTCGTTTGGCCTCAGCACTAGACAGTGAAAGTGCCCGTTTCCGCTTTTGTTTTTGTTCTTTTTTGTTGGCTGTGGGATTTTTTGTTTGAAATACAGAGTGGTTTTGAATATTTTATAGTGTCCGGTAACGCTAATATGCCCCCTATTACGTGTGACCGAAGAAATTACTCGCAAAGTGTAGGTGTGTAGTGCAGCTCGGCCTACCCCATCAGGGATATAGGCGTCATAAGACGTGTTTGTCTATCTGTCTATAGCGGTTTTTAATATTTTTTTCAAATCATTTTGTAATTGTAATACCTAATTGCATAATGAAGCGACACCACTACACTAGTTTAAATACCTCTCGCAAAATATAACAAAACTTGTTATTTATCTGGTTTCATAATATGAAATACTATAGGCTTATTTGCATCAGAAACAGACTTCGTTATTGTATGAGGGAATCAGTTCCCTCATACAATAACGTTTTACTGGCTATTTATAGACTGGAAATTCAAATTATCTACCTAGCAGTCAATGTTTATACATTGAGCATTCGTTTGGTATTATTTATGTAATTACTTTATGGTGGATATTTTTTAAAGCAAGGAGATTTGGGTTAGGAGGCAACTGGCCTCTGGTCCGCGGCCCATATTACACGTAGTGATAATAATAGAGGACAAGTCGGCCGATTACGGGGGCCAGAATACCATCAGAATTTTTTTTTGTAGTTAAATCGACCCATTGATTTTATTAAATTAAAATTTAAAAAAATGGGGAATAAAACATAAGTATATACTTTATTATGTAATCGTACTGTATGATCTTTGCTCTTGTGTCCAGGAAGGACCAAGAACCTACTAGATCAGAATTTGAACCAGCATCAGAGCTTCCAGGAGTAACGGAATATTTTCGAATAGTATTTTTTATATTATAATTCTAAAATGGCAATCCATCTTAATCATTTGTATAGGTTTATTAAAAGTACATAGTATGATGGAAATTCCCTGTGTGCTCACCAGAGGCGCTCTGCAATGGACGTGGGAGGGGCCGCGGCCTTGGACCGTGGAACTTAAAAAAAGGTAGATTATAATTAATTTTAATTTGATCGACGACGAATGGTCTGTCTGCATGTGTCTTACAATCAGGTTGTTGATAAAGATGACGCCACACATGTAGAAAGATTGGACAAGGTACGGAAGGTAATTACTGTATATTTTATTCATAGAAATAAATATTCAATTTAACTAAATTTAGCTGAATAAAATACCATTCAATTTTAAAGATTGTATGATTACATTGCCAAGCAAGAAATCTTCTGTTTATTCGCTACGATTCAAATTAACGCTGTCGATATTTTCGATAAGGAAAAGGCAGCACTTTATGAATATATCGGAGCCTTCCAATACTTCATAATGTTCTGTAATTAAACCTTTTGAAAAATTCATCGTTTTTTTATTCGACTTTTTGAATTTCGTACTGATAAAAATGATGGTCCGTGCCTGTTGTGTGCAAATTATTCACAGAACAATTTATAATATTTATATAAATATAAAATGATTAACTTATCACAGCTTCAAAAAGTTTTCCACCACGTTGAAGATTAAATGAGACTTGCTCTTGGTAATAAAAAAACAGAAACTTTAGTCTATTATTATATTGACTTCCAGTTGATACAATTACTCGACTCGGTATCAAAGGATGTCGTGGCCAAAATACAGCAGAATAATGTTCTATCCCCTAACCATGTTTCTTTACGCAGCACCCAGGGCACCGGCGGACTTTGGCCACCTATATGGGTTATCCTCCGGAGTGCGTACCCGGGACGCCAGACAATGGACGATAGAGCGGACGTGGCCCTAGGCCGTGAATATGTTTCTTTGTGATATGTTCAGCTGATTTGAACAACGTAATTTTATCATTTATATTGTCAAACGTCAATAAACTGTTGAAGTTTACCCGTCGTCATGTCCCAGTAGAATAAAATTTACCTGATATACTTACTAAGATTTCTTCTCCAGCAGCTATCAAAAACATAATTTAAAATTTACCAGTCATTAGCGGGATGTTTTAAATTCAAATATGATTTAAGTTCATCCATATAAATGTTCTCGGGTAACACTCGTATAAATCTTGATCAGATAAAATTTTATTATATCTTAGAGGTTACGTCATTAACCAGCAAGTCTTTTCCCAACGCAGTTGGGGTCGGCTCTCCAGTCTAACTGCGATTCGGATGAACTTCGATATTTTCCATGTAGCGACTGCCATCTGACTTCCACAACCCATGGGCGATATCAAAGTTCTGTAGTTAGACCGATTAGGATTTTTGATTTAGGACCACCCCTAATGACTGCCATAGATGTTTGTATGATAACCGGGACCGACGGCTTAGCGTGCTCTCCGAGGCACGGAGGGGTCTCAATGATTTAAGAAATGGTCACCCATCCTAAGACCGGCCTGAGTCGATATTGCATAACCTTTGCCAATGTATTATTTGTATTGTATTATGTACCAATGTATTAACATTGTCGGTTACCACTAGACCATAGGTATAGGTCTAGGTATAGATAGATAAATCAAATCACAACTTCTGGTTGTAAACTTTCTGAACGAGAAAAAACAATGACGGATGAAAAAAAATTATATCCGCAGGGCATTGTTGGGCAAGGGTATAAAAGTATTTTATTCCTTGACAAAATATTTTACTAAAACCATATTTTCTTGGAGATTTAACTCCAATTTACTTTTGTGACTCGGTGACCTCGCCAAAACCCGACATAACATTTTTACGGTTGCATAAAACAAAACGGTCGTATACCTACTATCTAAGAATCTTACCACTGCGTTCAATCTACCTTCACTTTCTGAAATGTTATAATTATGTACATTGTAGCTTTACGAACGAAATATTTACATGGTAAATAACCCGTTTGCAATAAAGTTATAATGTTAGTAAACACGTCAGTTTAAAAATTTACAATAACTCCCTGCGCGATCACGCGCTCCCTTCCCGATGTCACACAGGTGGTATTTATATCTATTAATAAAAATAGCTATAAAAATTGACTGCTAGTCAAATATAGATAAGAATTGTAATGGAGAAAGAATTTTTGAAATCGGTCATGTTTTAGGTTCTTTAGTATTCGTTACAAAAATACAAATATTTCTTCTTAATAATATAGGTAATCTAGAATAGGTATCGTTTATTTATAATTTCTAAAGTAAAAATAATTTAAAGAAGTCCCAAGATCTTAAAATTTCAAACCTACTTCGTAGTAATATCACAGAATAAGTACTTACAGTCAATTTCAAAGAATCAAAGAATCAATTTCATTTATTCAGTTTAGGCACATAAAGAGCACATATGAATGTCAAAATTTTACAATTTTGTCAAGTAATATTATAAAAATACTAAATTAAGTAAGTACATAAATAACCATTAGAAAATGATTCTTTCGCTGGTTCGGTAATTTGGTTCTCCTGAGAAGAGACCAGCAAGAAACTCAGGTAGATTATCCATTTTCTTTTTTAATATTGTTTTGTTTACATTGTTACAATTAGTTTCTATTGTATTATACGAGTGGCCAACAACAGAAGATTAGGGTGACCATGCATTTTTATCATTAAGATATTCGTCTACATTATAGTAGCCTTTCATCATCAAACATTTTTTAACTACTATTTTAAACTTATTAAGAGGCATGTCAACCAAATCCTGAGGAATTTTATTATAAATTTTTATACATTTGCCAACAAACGAATTACCAACTTTATGAAGTCTAATTTTTGTCATTGCCAATTTATTTTTATTTCTTGTATTAAAATTATGGTTATCGGAATTTTTTTTGAATAGATCTATGTTCTTCCGTACATATAAGATGTTGTCGTAAACATATTGAGAAGCAACTGTTAAAATATTAATTTCTTTAAATAATTCTTTCAGCGAGTCACGGGGTCCGAGTCTATAGATTGCTCGTATAGCTCGTTTCTGTAATATGAATATTGTCTCAATATCGGCAGCTGAGCCCCACAGCAGCAGACCATATGACATAACGCTATGAAAGTAGCTAAAATAAACTAATCGTGCCGTTTTTTCGTCAGTCAGAGACCTTATCTTTCTAACCGCATAGGCAGCTGAGCTAAGTCTTCCTGCCAAGGCTGTGATATGAAGACCCCATTGTAGTTTACTATCTAGAGTTATCCCAAGAAAAACTGTGGTATTGACTATTTGAACTAATTCATTATTCATAGTAATATGAGTATCCACCTGTCTAACATTGGGCATAGTAAATTTTACACATTTTGTTTTCTTCGCATTGAGCAGCAAGTTGTTACTTGTGAACCAATGCAATATTTCCGAAAGGGTATTATTTACATCGTCAAGTGCTACTTTTTGTCTATCACTTTTAAAAATTAATGATGTGTCATCAGCAAATAATACTATCTCACAAAGATTTTTAGTGAAATAAGGAAGATCGTTTACGTATATTAAGAATAAAAGGGGTCCTAATATAGAGCCCTGGGGTACTCCCATGACTAATGAGGCGCCAGAAGAGTCGGTGCCATTAATGTTTACTTTTTGTACTCTACCAGTGAGGTAAGACTCGAGTAAGCCAAGTGAGCTGTTCGAAACACCATAATAACCTAATTTTAGTAGCAAAGTCCCATGATCAACACAATCAAAAGCTTTTGATAGATCACAAAATATACCAATAGCATCCTGCTTTTCCTCCCAAGCATCAAATATATGTTTCACAAGTGCAACTCCTGCATCCGTTGTGTTCCTGCCTTTAGTGAAACCAAACTGTTTGTTATGAAGTAACTTATTGTCTGTAAAATGTGAAAGCAATTGATTAAATATTATTTTTTCAAAAATTTTACTGAGGGATGGGAGTATGGAAATAGGTCGAAAATTTGAAGGACATTTGAAGGAAGTAATATGTTATGATGCCCCCACCAGAATGCCAAGGCTGTGCCAACCAAAAAAGCCTAACTGGCGGTAACAGGCTCGCTCACTATTATATTACGAGGGACAACTTTAATTAAATATTATGGGTTCATAATATGCCTCTGGTTCGCATAGAAAGTCGTGGTTCTATGTAGTTATCTATTAATATTTTAACTGTCTACTTGATGACTACAGTCGTAAACATTTCCCCGTGGTGAAATAGCAAGATGCTAATACATCACCTCTTGCGACAAGGCGCTCTGCAAGATAAAGAAAATGGGATTAAAGAAAATCTCAGATATAAGAAAATAAGACTTATTTGAAATGAATGTGGTTTAAATTAAGTTTCTTCTAATATACGACGGTAATAAATGGCTCTAGGTCGTTAACGCTGTCCAAAACTTGTAGATGTGATGATCAAGGCTTGGCCGTTAAATTTTATTTTCGATTGTATAACGAATAAAACAAGTCTAACAGCTCGGGCAAAGTGATGTGAGCGTAGTAATTAAATTAGCAACCGGTACTGTGGCGTTTATTAAAATATCACTGCGAGTTAAGCGCATTGTAGTTCTGTAAGTAATTATTTCATGCATGCTGAAAGTGGATTTTTTACGGAATCAAATTTGGCCAAAAAATTACAAATCATACCTATATCTCTGAAGGAGTAGGCAGAGGTGCATTACACATTCACACTTTGCCAGTAATTTTGTTAGTCCCACGTAATAGGGCGTAAGCCTGTTGCCGTTACCGTCACTAAAGAAAATCCATAACCACTTTGTAGTACAAACCAAAATTACAACAGCCAGGATAAATGTTACATTTTTTTTTTATATTTAGGTCGACAAATTGACGCCACCCGCCTGATGGTAAGCTGAGGCGACGTCTGGCAATTGTGAGCGACTCTCACAGTACACAGGAATACTATAGAGAGTGGCCCTCAACTTGACGACCCAGTAATGTGCCTCTTCACGCTTCGCTTAAAGAACCCAGGGTTATATGTTGGAGGAAACACGTGCGCAGGCAGGGCGTTCCAAGCCACTATCGTTCGGCAGAGAAACGAACGATTAAAACGCTCGGTTCTCGCGAAGACGGTCTCCACAGTATGAGAGTGACATCTCTGCCCGGCACGCGTTGTTCGGGATCGGAAGGGAGAGGGTGGGATCAGGTTGAAGAGCTCTTCAGAACACTCACCGTGGTAAATACGGTAGAACGCGGCCAAGGAAGCAATTGTTCGGCGCTGAGCTAGCGGCTCAAGGCTTCCCGTTACCTCCGGACAGTCTATAATGCGAACAGCGCGTCGCTGCATAGCGTCGAGTGCGTCCAGCAAATACTTCGCGGAGCCGTCCCAGAGGTGAGAGCAGTATTCCACGCATGGTCTAATCTGCGTTTTGTACAGCAGACACCTCTGGTGCGGTGTAAAGAATCGCTTTACCTTGTTCAGTATTCCTAGTTTCCACACCATAGTTTCCACACATACCACTAAATGGTATCACTGCAGGCCGAGCTACTTCACAACTTGTATTATGAGTAAGTTAGAATTCAAGTATGATTTTATTTTCATTTTTTTATAATATTGTCATAGAAGTTGGGGCGTAGTCTGTATTTCTTTCCAAATGAACCTAAAATTGTTGCGTGACAAATAAACATAAAAAAGTTATATTTATGTCTTAGTTAAAGAGCAGAAATCTTAGACAGTTGTTTTGGTACATTTAAAACCTCTACGTCCACACTGATGAAATGCTCCTTTCATGTTACATTGCATGTTACGTTGCGTTAATGTGTACACACCTTAATAAAAAGACGAGTAATTTCTTATTATACATTCTCTAAATTCTCTTGTTATTAAAATATTTAGCTTCCGTCGGCTCCTCAGTCAAACCTATAAATAATACATTTATTTGACATAAAACAACGCAATCAACCGACATCTTTCATATCATACTGCTAGCATTACGGACTATACGGTACCTATCTAATTTAGCTCCGAGGTCAAATTATCCAGGAAGCAATAGGTAGCGTAAAGACGAGAGGTATGGAATACCGACAGGCCCCGAAGGAGGAATGCAGGTACCTATTGTAATATCTCTCCGGCCCCACTCGACCCTCGCGTAGGAATTTCTGTTGTTTATCCTACCTACGTAACCAACTATTGATAAAAACCTGATGAATAATGGAATAAGATATTTTTGTACTGAAAATATAAATAACTGGTGCATATAAGAAAATATTTTCATACCTACTATTGTGAGAAAGTCAAAAATAACTGAACTATTCTTGGTACAATTTTGATACAACATCGTGAAAATAACTGAACTATTCTTGGTACAATTTTGATACAACATCGTGAAAATGGCTTGTCTTTATAAATACATACGTCAGGATCACTTATATTTCTCCAAAGGGATAGGCAAATGGATAATAATTTATATAACCCTATTTCGTGACACAGATTGCCACAAAATAGGAGGCTCCAAAAATAGAGAATATTTAATACGAAAGTTATTTAGAAAGTTAATACAACAGTTTCAGTATTAAATAAATGTTACCCATGTTACAAGGGTTGGATCGACATAGCATGAAGAAAATATATTCAGCCAAATTTGATTATGTTTGAAAGTGACCCGAAAAAGGGAAGAATACAGGAGTTTAATCGCATTGATGAGGACAAGTTTTCCCTAGAGGTTGGAATAGAGGTTTGGTAACATAATCGGTAGAGTATAATGTACAGGGTTCCGTAGTTACCCATTATAGGCTCTATAACTCCTAAACTAACAAATTCATCTGGTCCGTTATAGTTTTCCTTCAAAGTTATAGACTACCATCTTGAATTTTTTTCCGATTCTTCGAGCTAGCCGTTTAGATTTTAGAGATGGGGGACAATCTGTTTTAACAAAAAAAAATGCACTTTAAAGTTAAATATCTCGCAACCGGACTTCTAAATCAATAAAATGTCTTAGCAACCTCCCAATATTTTAAAAATACTTATCTAATGATATCCCACAGGATAGGGTTGTCGCGAGAAAAAAATAATCATCCATCGAAATAATAAATACACATATCCGTGCAAAATTTCATCTTTCTAGCACTTACCGTTTGGGAGGAAAGCCGAGGACGGACGGACATGACGAAACTATAAGAGTTTCGAGATTTTTACTACGGAACCCTAAAAAGCTTTTACAATACTCCCTAGTTGTGCAATATAGTAGTGTGATTTTATAGCCTTCAGCCATGGACTAATAAAACCATATTTTTTAAATTTGTACCAGTAGTTTTTGAGGTTACTGCGTTCAAGCACTCGCGTCTTCGTCTATATTGTAACGCGGTTTTTGCAACATTCTTCTTTGCTACTCAGCTCCCATTGATCGTAGCGTGGTGTTATATAGCCTATGTTACTCGCAAACAATGTAACTTTACATCGGCGAAACAGGTTTTCAAATCGGTGCAGTAGTTACAGAATCTATTTACTAACAAACAGACAATCAAATTATATATGTAAATTTTTGGTCTTAGCCCATTTTTGACGACAACTGCTGGGCATAGGCCTCCCTGGGGGGCTCGTGGTGTAGTGGTAACCGACAATGTTAACACATTGCAAAGGTTAAGCAACATCGAGTCAGGCCGGTCTTAGGATGGGTGACCATTTCTTAAGACATTGAGACCCCTCCGTGCCTCGGAGATCACGTTAAGCCGTCGGTCCTGGTTGTCATACTAACATCTATGGCAGTCGTTAGGGGTGGTTGGAGCCCTAAATCAAACGGTGTAACTACAGAAATTCGATATCGCCCATGGGTTGTGAAGGTCAGATGGCAGTCGCTTCACGGAAAATATCGAAGTTCAGCCAAATCGCAGTTAGACTGGAAAGCCGAAACTGAGTTGGGAAAAGGCTCGGTGAATGATGATACATAGAAAATACACAATCTACAAAACAAACATTTGTGGACCACAGAAATATTTTTGATTCAACCCGGGATTGAACCTGAAAACCTTTATTTTTCTTTATATAATATAATGACATATCGAACTTTGCCAGACCGTTATTATACCTACTGATTAACTGATGAGGCTTCAAAGTACATAAACCGAAGATAATTATTTCCAGACAAACGAATTGACCACATCAAATGATAATAAAAAAAAAATGAGTTTTCTACTACACAATTGTACCCACATACATATTTTAACATAAAACACACCAAAAATATTATTACAAATTATTTTGGTCACCATGAAACAAACAAACTTAAAATATTTCCGACATCAAAACACTAAGAGAAATTGTGAAAGAAACTTCACAATCAAAACACAAACAACCAAAATTCAATATCGGTTCAAACGATAACAAAAGAACAAATCGATATCAATAACCATTTACTTGATGCCATCCCTAATCTCACCCACGTGGGTGCGTTAGAATAAACTCTCTGAACATTCGAACACTAAAGTGGTTATTAGATACCATATGGGGTGACGACTGTACCCAAAAACCATCCAAAGGTGCCAATGTTCCAAGTATGCCAAGTTTATATATCTTAAACGTTTATGTTATCATACGCTACGGGCGTCTACGAAAGTGCTACGAATTGGCTACGAGCTCCGAGTATATTTCTATTTCACACTCCGTGAGCTGACAATTTGATTTTGGCAATGGGTTTTTGTTATAATGTGTAGCAATTTTTGTATGATGTATGTGTGGTATTTTATTGTTTTATTTTGACTGTGTTTATGTATTTTTGGTTCATATTTTTAATCTTTTATTACTCGAATAAATGTTTAATGAGTTAACATTTTCTACTTAAAAGGTATTGTTGAGTATGTTGTAAACAAAAATCAAAGAGAATACAAAAATGTTTTCCCAAAACTAACCTACCCAGTGATTTGTCAAATAAATAGAGACAAATGAGGGCAATTATTTATACCAGTAATCGTAACTAACTACCTATCAACGGGAGTACAAATGGGAGTATTTATTTCTATTTTCATTGACGCGATTCAACGCAATCTACCATAAAAAAAACAATACTCTGAATGAAAATTATATTAATTTTACCTTTCCTTGTACAATCCTTTCTTTGTTCACTCCATAATTAAATTTAAAACACTAATTAAGTGTCCGTTTGACAAAAAAGGGTTGACAGTTTAGGCCGTTTTCATTGATAAAATCATAAAGTTTTTATGTAATTAATAAGTCCAATAACATCAAACATTGTAACTCACTGTCCTAAATATTATATTATAGTACTATTTTCGAGCGCGAAACATCTATACCGGTTGAACGTTACAATCAGTACAAAGGACCGTGTATGTGTAAGATCGGCTCTCTGAAGCCATGATCGAGGGCTCCGGCCGCCTGCCGCTTGCCGACTGACGTTGGTATACACGACACATCTGCATTTAAGAAGCCGCTATCGTTATGCGACTAATCGATTGGTCGAAGCGAGTGCCACTGTCACCCGTCCTATTCCCTCTAGCCTTCTCTCTCAGATCTCGCGCACGCGCTCTGTGACATAATTCTCTTTTTAAAGTAGCGAAAAGTAAATAAACTCACATGAAATGTTTACTAAAATGAAGAAGCGGTTGAAATAAAATATTTGAATTTGGAACGATTACAATTCAATACAGTCCATGTGTAAATAATCTGTATGTTTTTTTTTACTGTAGAGAAATGAATTTATACGGTAATTCTTGTGTAAGGAAAGTGGTATCGCCTTAGGTTGTGGCTAGGGACAAAACGTCACTTGTTGCTCGGCGACTTTGTTCCGGCGATGAAAGCCACGCACGCAACTGCACGCCATTCCTTTCCCTCTTGTTGAGCTAGTCGTAATTAATTCGACCGTATTATGCTTCTACAAACAGGCTAATCATCACATTAGAGTGATTAGTATTGATGATGACAAATTCAATTGTACAATATCATTAGGAAGTATCGTTGTGTGATTGTTGCGATAATTGATATGAGACTATAAGGATTAAAAATATCTACCTATTTTTGTAAACATATGGATCTTGTATAAAAAAAGTGATGATTAGGTATTTAAATCTTATATTTTTATTATAGCAAAGAAGAATGAAAAATCGTTCAGAACGTAACAGAGGCCAATACAGATGTGATTGTGGTGAAAACATCAAACTTACTGAAAATACCATTTTGTGAAAAGATTCAAATAATCTCTTCACATCAAAGACAAAATCACGACTTTGAGTAGCTTAACACACACACACACACATATATCACGCCTATATCTCCGAAGGGGAGAGGTGCATCACACACCCACAGTAACTTGAACGTATTATAAATCTGAAAATAACTAGGTAAGTAGGTATATACCTCTATAAGCTAGTCACAATATCACGTCTAAACCAGTGAGCCAGTTTTAACGAGATTGAGTACAAAGATGAACTTAATATGCTCTAGTCGCGATAGAACATAGGCTTCTTTTATATCTACAATAGGTTCTAATAGGGATCAGGAAGGAATAAACTAGCTCACGTGGGTGTATCCGTCCACATCAATTTAAATTTGCATATTATGCTAGCATATTTTAGATACACGAATGGTGTAGTTAATACCTATGTTTAGATATCACACATTTATGCGCTGATAATTTTTAAAGCTGATTTACATGGTAAAATATTTATAGATGGCTTCATGACGCTGTCGTTTTAATTAGGTGGTTTTAGGTTGATCTGTGTGTGTTTGTGTATGTGTATAATTGAGCGGAGCGAAGCGGAGCTCAATCTTAGGTGACAAATGTAAATCGTTTGTGTGCCAACTCCTCATAAACGGCTAGACTGATTTTGACCAAATTTGGCATGCTGGTATCATACCCGGGAGTACATATCTCTGAAATCATGAAAATAGAGCTGACCACGGAGGAATAATCACCGAAAATGTCCTGGACATCACCGAAAAACCAGATGATTAAATGGTTGCCATGGAAACACGTGCGTAACTCAACGTGCGTCCGCTCAACATTTGCAATTAGCAGCATGCATTGCATACCTAGTATATTATGGTTGTCTCTGGTCAAATAGAAAAAATAGCAATTACAGTACTATGAGTATATCGCCCTTTCCAAGGTATCGGCGACTAGAAAATCAAATTCAGAGAAAAAAATAAACATCGAAACTTTAGTTTTTATAAAATTCTAAAGATTTATTCAAAGTCTTGAAAAGATCAGAAGCCAAACACAAAGTAAGTTATTGTCTTTCAAATTCAGAGTCTTCGGTACAAACAAGTACAAAAACCCGCATTTAATTACCCTTTGCAGGGTTGCTGTCGAGTAGGCTCGACGAATCTCCTCAGAGAGTTGGTATAGATCGGTGTCGATTTACATCTCGATATACATCTCTGGTTATCTGTTTACATGCCAAAAATACACGTCAAAAATTGACACAACAATCGACTTCAAATTCCCGAAATGTGACCAAATAATTACAGAAGACAGATAGTATTTATATCAGTTTATCTAGTACTCATATCACAAGCTCTGCTTAGTTTAAGACTAGATGGCGTTGTGTGAATTTATTAAATTGTCGGAATGGGACCAAATTGAAATGTAACCACTTTGGAAGTAATAGCTTTCATTTTAAAAAATTCTAAACTGTTTCATCCAGTCCAGAGTAATAAGGTAACAAACATAAAATAAAATAAAAGCATACATTCGAATTGAGAACCTTTTTTTGGAAGTCGGTTGAAAAACAACTAGACCTTTAAATATTATATAATATTATAATTTTTACAAATTATTACGTCGATTAAATTTTTTTTGTCGAAAATTAAAACGAATATATACAACATGGTCATAAACTGACTAGTGCTGTGTGCTAGTTGCTCACTACTGCTGCTGTATGTGGCTTGTGACTGTGACGACTGGAGCAACCAGGCCGAAACTTCAGTCAATAAAATCTACGCCATTGCTCTTGTCCATTCCAGTTAGACATTAGTATAGAAAATTTAAATGTTATCGATTAAAGTGTTTTTAAATAAATAAATATTTTGGGCGTTCTCACAACGTCATCTAATAGCACAAACTAAGCCATAAGCTTGTGCTATGGGATTTAGACAAGTGATAAACATACTTGTATATTTCTATATACATACATAATATACATAGACAACACCCAAACTCTGAAACAAATAGTGTGGATTACACAAATATTTGATTCGACCCGGGAATCAAACCCGAGACTCCGGCGTCGAAAGGCGATGCACTACTGACCACGCCACCGAAGCAGTTATATAGTATATAGTCTTATATCCACTGTACTTAACTATAACCACCAATATCCAATACTAACTATAAATAACATAATAATAAAATGGACCTGATATTGATTTAAAATCATCTGTATCCTAGCTACGATTCGGTAATCTATTTGGAGAAACCGAAGGGTTTGTCTTTGCAAATATGGACAAAGTTGTCATGACTAAGAATTACCGGAGGTATATTCTGAAAGATGGTACGGTTGACAATGTCGGGCGTGCCACCGTCCTGGAGAGTCCCTTAGAAATATTATCTCTGATTGTTTTAGTTTGGCTAACGGCGAGTATTTGCATAGGCATAACCAAGTTGCTAGGATTATCCATCAACAACTTGCTCTGAAGTACAAACTTGTGGATTCGGAAGTACCGTATTACAAGTTGTACCCGACCTAGTTCTCAAAAATGATCATATCACATTGTACTGGGACCGATATATTATGACTGACAGGACTAATGTTGCAAATAGGCCTGATATAGTGTTAGTAGATCGGTTAGAGCGCCATGCAAAAATAGTTGATATTACTATTCCGCATGACGGCAATCTCGTGAAAGCTGAAAAAGACAAATAAGTAAAGTATTTGGAGTTGGCCCGTGGGCCAACTCCAAATACTTTACTTCGTGTAATCTCGTGTAATCGTGTAATCTCGTGAGATTGTCGACATGTGGCATGTAAGCTCAGCTGTTATTGTACCGATAGTCGTTTCCGTGCATGAACTGATCGCCAAGAGCCTCGACCAACACCTACAGAGGCTCTCGTTAGAAAGTTGGATTAAGGGCCTGATGCAGAAGGCAGTGTTACTCGATACGGCACGCATCGTGAGGAAATTCCTCTCTCTAGGGCCCTAACCACCGCAGTACCTTGGCCCTTGTACCCGATGCAGGTGGGTCACTATTTACAATAGTTTTAAATATATTTGTGTTTTTTCTATAAGTTTATTTAAAAATATAATTCATATGTAAAAAGTTTAATAAAGGAAATAAATTTTATATACAATAAGAATTACAATATACATGATTATACGTAGGTCACCCTATAAGTTTTGCGTAATTTAAAAAAACGACATGTTAAAACCAAAATATTACGTTTATTGTTTTTCAAAATACTCTCCTTTACATTTTAAACATTTTTTCATGCGATCGAACCATTTTTTAAAACAGGAGGACCACTGAAGGCATGTTTTCTACGTGCTGATTGAACGCTATCACTGCCTCTTCGGAGTTGGTAAAAGTGAAACCTCTCATCAAATCTTTGATTTTGGGGAAAATACAGAAATCACAGGGTGCTAGGTGGGAGCTATGCGCAGGATGGGTGACGAGTTGTACTTTTTCGGAAGCTAAAAATGACTTTGTTTTGTTGGCCACGTGAAGAAGCGTTGTCATGATGTAGGAGAACGCGGCTTTTGGGTCGTCTTTCGCGAACTTTTTCTAACACCCTGGGTAAACAAATGGTAACATACCACTCGGCATTAACACTCTTTTGATCTTCAAGTGGAATTGTACAGATGGGACCCGTAGCTGAGAAAAAAACGCGATCATTTTTTTACCAACGTTTCTCGCCTGCCTCAATTTTCTTGGCTTGGTCTCATTTTCAAACACCCATTCACAAGACTGCTGTTTTTTTTCGGGTTCAAAACAATAAATCCACGTTTCGTCTCCTGTGACAATGTCACACAGACAGTGAAACAGCATTAGAATGTCCGTGGTCGTACTTCAGTAGCATCTGTGAGCAGCATTCTACGCGAGCCCGCTTCTGCTCCGCTGTCAGTTCATGAGGGATCCAACGACAACAAAGTTTCCGAACTTTCAATTCTTCGTGTAAAATTTTCTGGATTTGACTCATACCAATCCCCAATAGTCCTCGAATTGTCTCATAGGTAATCCGCGGGTTTTCTTCAATTAACCGCTTAACAGTAGCCACATTATTTTCGTTGACGGCAGTTGAAGGCCGCCCTTCACGAAATTCGTCATTTAAAGAAACTCAACCTCTCTCAAATTCAACAAACTATCGCCTCACGGTGCTCAAACAAGGTGCTTCTCTCCCAAAAGCATTTTGAAGACGAGCGGCACAGTCTTGCGGAGAGAGAGAACTTTTAAAATCATAAAAAAATCATCGCTCTAAAATCTTTTCGACTTAATTCCATTTTCGTTGCATACGTAGAACTTTGATGTGTGATAAAAAACAATTGACAAATGATTTCCCGCCAATTGTTTTCTTTATTACTAACAAGGTTGCAACGTTTAAAAAAAATATAACATTCATTCAAAAGCAAAACTTTTAGTGTGCCCCATGTATACTAAAAATACAAAATATCGTTTAAAAAATCCTCTGCGTGATTGCTGACCATAACTAAATCATAAAGAAGTATAATTTAAAGAGACAAATTACTTGAATTACAGTAACGAATATTCATGAAGTAATTTAAGTGCTAAAATATTGCACGCCGTGATAAATATCTTGTTAAGATCTTACTGTCAGAAGCCTTTTTAAA
Source organism: Nudaria mundana (assembly GCA_963556515.1). NCBI lineage: Eukaryota > Metazoa > Arthropoda > Insecta > Lepidoptera > Erebidae > Nudaria > Nudaria mundana. Next base: position 10,737,402 of record OY748293.1, read on the forward strand.
ATAAATATTCAACCATTAACAACCACCCTTGGTTATTACGCTAAGGACCCAAGAACCTTCGGTAATCCTGTAGCGGTTCATTTTTCTTTCTAAAAGAAATAAACAATCGGTATTCAAACGGAACCTGTTTAAAACTCTCACAAATACCCTTTAGCAAGAAAGTAAACAAAAATGAAAATTTTCCTCGACTCACTCATCTGACCTACATAATAAAACTTTTATGATTCAAACAGAATTGAAAATTTAGAAGAACGAACCCAAAAATGTTTCTTACAAATCATTATTTTAAATGACATTTATTTCTACTACGGAGTTTACTGTTCTGTGCCATTCCTTATTAAAAATAAACTGATTATTATAACAGATTTTGACTACCTTTGGCCCTTCTGTATTATATTCTCTTTGATTAGGATAACGGGGCTTTTAGAGGGTCTAACAACATTATTCTCTAAGCATAACGTATTTGAATCTTTGTTATCCACCATCTAAATATCCCACACGGTGCCTTTGGTATACATAAAAAGATAATGTTTCCTTATACATGTTTAATACAAAAGGAAATACAATAGGTACCACTTTAGATAGGATTCTGTATGGAGTATTGTATTCTAGAGCCCAGATTCATAAATATAGTCTAAGAATTTAATTAATAGAAACTGCAATACCGCTAGTATTAGTTACACACGCGCTCCTCGAATAGAATATCTACGTTTAATAACTTTCTTTTTGTGGCAACCTAATACTATATTAGATAACGGTACTGCGCATACCATGTAGGTGGATGTTTATGGTATTTATTTTATTTAAAATAAATCTGATAGGTACCTATATCAATTGGACAAATTACTTGGATTCACTAAATCTTAAGGTTTCTATTTCACTATAAATGTACGTAGACGTAACGTGACTCCTTGGTTTTTACAAATAATTTGTGTTCATCAGGTCGAATATCTCGGCTTGCCGACCGCTCAATCAGTAAGTCCCCAAAGAGCGGTCTGCGGCACTTCCACAGATACATAGACAGCAAACTCTTAACATTTAGCCGGGGGCCGTATGAAACGACGCGGAAATTCCCACTTATTCTCTGATTGCCACACTAGGGGTTAATGTCATTGTTGATTTGGAATGCCAAATGCGCTTACTGGGATAACAGCTTTAATGTTTTGCACCGACTGTTGTTGAACTTTAGACGGTATTAAGAGTTTTTATGAACCGAGAATGAAATGAATGTTAAAATATTATCGGTGAATTTTTATGTGTTCGCCTTAAAAGAAGTAGGTATATATTCTTAGTTATAAGGTATTTATTTACTAACTAATATAGCTTTAAGATTTATTTACTAATACAGTTTTGTAATAAGTATTTGTATGTATTTTTAGCAGCTTCATATTTTATCTTTGGGCCATAGAAAAAGTTAATATAAAATTTTATAACTGTTCTCATGTAGCCTGAAATAAATGATAATTAAATAAATAAAATTTTGTGTGTAAATTGTTTTCTCTCCAATAAGCTGGTACGACGTACATCAGAGAACCAATTAAGCAATTAGCTGAGTACAAAAGACATAAAATACGAGTATATTAACAACATAGGTAATTAAGGTAGGTATGGAATTTACCGCCCGCAGTCGAATACCGCCCAAAACCTACAAAATGTACTTTAATTCAAATGTACACCGTCACAGCGCAGGCACATAGTTAACACCAATAGGAACTCGTCTAGCGTAAAAGCGAGTTTCTCAAGCCACCATCTTGCCAGTGACGCGCCGCGTTTCAAGAGTTACGCTCGAGGCCGTCGCTGTTATAAAAACTGCTCCGAAGAAATCGTAAGTTTTAAAATATTTTCCTATATTTATTCTTCCATATAGTATTCGTGATGTACACTATGATTTATAAGGCAAGGTTCATAATTTAGTGAAAAAAAACGAGAAACAGTCAATAACGCCCAATCTGGTAATACCGCCCGCTATCATTATCGTTGGGCGTTATTGCCCTTCGTGGGCCATTAGCCCAACCTACACTGTGAATTATGTCGGTCAAGTCGTTTTGGAAATAATATTTTGGACTCATTTTCGTTAGTAGAACCGACTGGAAGTATTAGTTTGAAAAACAAATACTTTGTTTTTAATATTTATTTATATTTTTATGTGGGTAGGTAAGTGATAATCATAATCTAAACTTAAGAAATAAGGATAAACTGGCTGTTCCTAAATTAAGGCTTCATAAAGTGAGTAATTCTTTTGCGGGGAACTTTATTCGAATGTACAATACATTGCCAACCGAAATAGCAAATTTATCTGTTAATAAATTTAAAAAACTAATAAAACGTAAATTGTGCCATAAAGCTTATTATAGTATTAATGATTTCTTAGATGACAAGGCTGCCTGGTTTTAACACGAATTGCTCCTTTCTAAATAACTCTGTATTAGATTTAAGATGAAATATTTTGGAAAAAAGCCGAACTGAGTTTCTTGAGGGCTCTTCTCAACCACTTCGAACCTTGGCCGTCAGAACCATACGGGGGTACCGCACGATCTCCGGAGAGGCTGCATGTCTCCTAACCGGGACCCCTCCATGGGACCTGGAAACGAGAGCCCTTGCGTCATTGTTCCAATGGCGCAAGGAGGCGCTGGAGTGGGACCACAGGCCTGCGTCTCGAGAAATCGATGACCGGCGGTCTCAACTCCGACAGGTTCTCATGGAGTCATGGAGGGTGCGACTTGAGCAACCCAAGTGGGGTACCACCACCATTGCGGCGGTGAGACCGATCATGGACGATTGGCTGCAGAGGCAGCATGGTGACCTCACGTACCGTGCGACGCAGATCGTTGCCGGGCATGGATGCTTCGGTAGCTATCTGTTTCGCATGCATCGTGAGGTCACACCCCGGTGTCAACACTGCGAGGTTTCCGACGACGACACCGCACTCCACACGTTGGTGGAGTGCTCAGCGTGGGCAAGTCAGCGCCGGGACCTCGTAGTGGGTCTGGGCGTGGATACCCTCTCGCTGGAGACCATGCTTCAAGCCATGGTCTCCAGCGGGAGTAGGTGGAACGCGGCCGTGTCCTTCTGCGAGCGAGGCGGCCGGGAGGGAGAGGGAGCGTACCCTCCCCGCCGAGTTCCGTAGTCGGCGGCCAGCCCGCCCCAGACTACGCGACTACGCCCAAGACTATCGACCTCCATGATCGGGGCCTGAGGACGGCGGGATCGCCACCCGCCGTCCTTACAGAAGCAGGCTAGAAGGGTTGCGTGCTGCGGGGCCTTTGCTCCATAGCACGCAACCAGATTCACTCACTGACGCGGGATAAAACCCTACCCCAATGACGCGGGATTCTCGTCCCGACCCAACACCAGCAGAGACCACAGGGGTGGTCAAAGTCCGCCGGGCGCCACTGGACATACCCTCTGCTAGTAACCAGAGACGCCCGGCAACGGACGTTAGAGCGGCCGCGGCCTTGGGCCGCGGAATTAAAAAAAAAAAAAAAAAAAGGGCTCTTCTCAGTCTCGTTGCATTTTGGAACCCTCGGTAGAGTCACACCAACTTTTGACGAATCTAAATAATTTTCTAAAAATTTCAAAGATAATAAACGTTATTTTATTTTATTTTATTTTATTTTAAATAATATAGTGTGAGAGCGTCGCTCAGTACACTGTCATTTCTTTCATTTAATACAAAAATTGTTTTCTACATACTTGGTGTAAGGGACAGCTGAAGTCTGGAACTATGAACTGTTTTATTGTTTAGGATCTGTAGCCGCCGTCGAGTAAAAAAAAAAGGAGACTCGTGGACAGAAGATGGACTTAGAGCTGCAATTAAAGCTGTGCAAAGTGGCCGACTCACCCGGGTGCAATATATGCTAAGACAAGCTTGTTACGTGTAATTTTAGGTAAATGTTCATATTTAACCAAAATGTTTTGTTTAGATTATTATTAACAGAAGTTTATTGGTAGTTTTACTACTTGACGATTTTTTATTTTTTTTTGTTAAATTTTAATTTTCTATGCTTTTTTTGTTTTTAATAAAGAAATTGATAGGTAACTGGTATGTTTTATTACATATTTATCCTCCAGGAACATGTTTTCTGCGTCTAAATTGCCACTTTCGTAAGTGGGCGTTAATAAAAATGGTATCGTTAATAACGCCCAAAAACCGATCTTTTATAAAGATGCCATAACTACGAAAATTTCAAAGAATTGTATTTCCAATCAATATATTTTGGTGCAGAAAAGTACGGTTTATTTGTTTATCGCATTGTTACTTTACTTAAATTAATATTTAAAAAAATAAATATAGTCAAACGTTAAGTGGGCGTTAAATGCCATACCTACCATACTTAATTATTGTCTCAGATCTTTGATGTCAGTACCTCACTAGCTATAACTAACTTTATTCGATAAAACAGCTGCTTTTTTATTTCCAGATAAATTCGTTTTTAAAGGAATGAATATATGGCTACTTTTTTATATTTGACAAATTATTTATTTACAATAAGAAGCGTTTAGCAATGTCTTCATAAAGGCGGCGAGTGCTCGGACACCATGATCCAAGTCATCATTCACCGCGCCTTTTCCCAACTCAGTTGGGGTCTGCTTTCCAGTCTAACTGCGATTCGGCTTCAGGAAGTTCTGCAGTTGCAAATCCGACCGGTCTGGTCGGATTTTTGATTAAGGGCTCCAACTTCCCCTAACGACTGCCTAACGCGACGGCTTAACGTGCTCTCCGAGGCACGGCGGGTTCTGTTTCTTAAGAAATGGTCACCCATCTTAAGACCGGCCTGAGTCGATGTTGCTTAATAGAACCTTTGCAATGTGTTAACATTGTCGGTTACCACTAGACCACGAACCCCTATTCTATCAACTATTCTATCAACATGATCCAAGTGTCTCAACCAAATAATATCGCCAAAATAATATAATTTTTAGACTGGATTTGAACCAGCGTCAGTTTTCTTACATTGGGAATACTCGAATGGTATGACTAACTCAGATACCTATACCAAGACCACAGCCGAAGACATGAACATTCTTTGTCACTACGTTTCATCTACTTGCCGTGGCCCGGCATTGAAACTGGTCGGACTGGTTCTTGGACGACACGGCCGGTCGCCGGCGCTTAGTAATCAAACCTCTCGCTCACCAACCTTAAGTACGCGCGCACGCATTGTAATCTTTGTTACTAGCTACCTATGAAATACAAACTATTAATCCACTATCAAGAAGTTTAATTTATTAGTCAAGAATCTACACTGGAGCTTGGCATTCGAACATGGTCCTTCGAAAGCAATAAAAGAAGATTATAAGCATAATTAGTGCGGACACTGACGTACTTTTGGACATCTTGTGCCTTTGAAGCACCCTTCAAAGTTACGTAAAGGACAATCATATTTCAACCGAGTGAGTTCGTTCCAATTTTATCCTTTAATTCCTACATTTTCTAAACCTATCTTTTCCAAAAACATATTCATAGTGCTTATATTACGATCAGGCATGTTGATCTCTTAAAATATAGGCAATTTCATTGCTTACGTAATACATTTATAATTTCTTTCTTAATATTTTGGGAATAGTTTAGGCTACTTCATTGCTTACGTCATACATTTATATTTATTTCTTAATATTTTAAGAGTGGTTTGGACAGGCTTTAAAATACAAAAATAATACATATAATTACGCATTTAGCTACGCTTTAGGTGCAATTAAAAATATTATGTCTGAACCAAATCCTCAGAGCTCAGAACAAGCAAGGATCAAAGATCTCAAAGATCTTGTGAAGAGGCGTGGCGTGTTAAAGGCTAAGCTAACTTACTTTAGCAAAGGCTAACCTAGATATTGTTCAATCTTCTGAATTGCAATGCAGGCTTGATATTATGGAAATCTTATACAGGGATTTTAATACTTTACAGACAGAGATGGAGCTGTTGTCGGATAATATGGACGATTTGCTTGCCGAGAGGGAAAAATTTGAGTTGCTGTACTATGCCCATATAGGTCAGGCAAAGGCACTACTTGCTCCGACGCGACCATCATCACCCACGCTCGCTTCTGCCGTTTCTGACGAGATCAATTCCAATCACGAATCTAATGCCAAGCATGACTTCGTACGCTTACCGAAGATAGACTTACCTCACTTGAACGGAGACTATCAGCACTGGCTAGAATTCAGAGATACGTATATTTCTTTAATACATTCCAATCAGAGTATTCAATCAATTAATAAATTTCACTATCTTCGTGCGGCCTTAACTGGCAGTGCGTCGTTAGTCATAAAAAGCCTTGACTTTAAGGCCGACAACTATGATATAGCTTGGCAAGTATTGAATGACAGGTACAATAATGAAAAGCGTCTTATCAGTATCCACGTTCTATCTTTATTTGACTTAGAATCAATACATAGGGAATCTGGTAAAATGTTACGCACTATGATAGATATCATAAATAAAAATTTACGAGCTCTTGAGACCCTCGGACAACCCACCAAACACTGGGACACCTTAATTATTCATATCATGTCTAGGAAATTAGATGTCGTTACTAATCGAGAGTGGGAAGAATACATTAACACATTGGATACTTTCCCAACACTCGAAAATTTTACTAAATTTATATCAAACAAAGCCAATTTACTCGAAACATTACTCCATACTAAAAACTCAAAAACTAACTACACAAATAAAACATTCACAAACGACACTAACAAATCTAATAATCATCTTACATCTACAGACACAAATTCTAAACCAATCAAGAATTATAACAAAATTACATGTCCTATATGTACAAAAAATCATTATTTATTTAGTTGTGAGCTTTTCAGGAATCTTGATATAGACTCACGCATAAAAACAGTTTCAGAAAGCAATGTTTGCAGGAACTGCTTACGTCCCGGTCATGTGGACAAAAACTGTAAGCTATCACATTGCAAATATTGTAAATCAAAGCATAACACCCTCTTACATAGGGATTTATCAGATACACAGACAGGCGACAACGTTACACTGTCATCAAATATCACATTATCAGCCTCAGGCAATAATCAGTCTATTGTACTATTATCCACAGCATTGGTGAAGGTATCAGATATGAATGGAGGGCTTCATACTGCCAGACTCCTGTTAGATAACGGCAGTACTTCCAATTTCATAACCCAAGACCTCTGTGGAAAGCTGGGCTTAGTAAAACAGGACATAAACTCGACAGTCTCAGGTATTTACTCTCGACTTTTATCAATGTATCTTTTGGTGCGACTCAACTATTGTTCTTGCTTGGCTCTCCTCAGTGCCAAGTCGGTTAGAGCAATTTATACGCAACAGAGTAAGTGAAATCCAGGAAACAACAATCGGCCTGACGTGGAATTATGTCCCTTCGGCATTAAACCCCGCCGATCTTGTAACTCGGGGGGTGAAGGCTGATTCCATCAGCGCTTCCGCTCTATGGTGGTCGGGTCCTGGGTTTTTACATAATTTGGAAATTGACTTTCCTAGTACACCTAATCATAACACTCAACTTCATACATTAGATGTTGTACATCACACAAATAACTTAAATGAACACAAAAACTTAATTTCAGATTTAATACACAAATCATCCTCGTTTACAAAACTAATTAGAATCGTAAGGTTACATGCAGAGATTTATTCATAATTGTAGAAAACAAAATATAAAAATTTCATCGTATTTAACCGTATCAGAATTACAATCATCACATAACTTAATCATACACATTGCTCAGCAGGAAATGTTTCCTGAAGAATACAGTACTCTTAAAAACAAAGTAATGGTAAGTAAGATGTTAAAAACTCTTAAAATTTAATAGACTGTCTCAAAGAGAACAGCCGTACTGGCTGTTCTCTTTGAGACAGTCTTGATAATGCCTCGTTTAGAGGCGAAACAATTGTCGACGTTTTGTTGTCCTTTTAACCCTGCGAAAAATAATGCTATTAAATTTTAAAAGTTTTTAACATCTTACTTACCATTACTTTGTCATGGATTTTCGCCAAGTAACGCCTGTTTCTATCCAATACTCTTAAAAACAGCCAAGCCTTAAATAAGAAAAATCGTTTAATAAGTCTTTCTCCTTTCATGAATTCCGAACATTTAATCCGTGTTGGTGGTCGTCTCAGGATCTCCAATTACAGTTATAATGTTAAACACCCAATCTTATTGTGCAGTAAACATCACATTACAAAATTATTATTCGATAGTGAACATAAAGATCTATTTCATACAGGGCCTTCATCACTCTTAGCTCATATTAAGTTAACTTATTGGCCTCTAGCAGGTAAAAACTTAGCTAAACAAACAGTACGTAACTGTGTTCGCTGTGCTCGTGTCAAAGCACAACCTGTCCAGGTTATTAGGGGAGATCTCCCGACCGACAGGACGCACTTAGAGTACCCTTTCTTGAATACAGGCCTTGATTACGCTGGACCAGTGCTGATAGCCGACCGAAAGGGTAGAGGTTGCAAACTTCTCAAGTCTTACATTTGTGTTTTTGTATGTTTCGCAGTTAAAGCCATACACTTGGAGTTGGTCTCTGACCTTACTAAAGAAGCATTCTTAGCGGCCTTCAGCCGGTTCATCAGCCGTAGAGGCAAGCCTCAACAAGTATATTCCGACAACGGCACCACCTTTGTGGGAGCTTTTAATGAACTCTCGCGCTTATTACAAACTTCTTCGACAATAATAGAGTCCAATATTGCAAATCAGGGCATTGAATTTAAATTTATACCGGTCGGAAGTCCACATTTTGGCGGGATTTGGGAGAGAACCGTATCCTCGATGAAAGGATTATTATATAGAGTCATGGGCCTCACCCACTTAACGTACGAAGAGCTTTCAACATGCCTTATTCAAATAGAAGCCATTTTGAATAGTAGACCTCTAACTCCTTTATCCACAGACCCTTCTGATCTTTCCTATCTCTCACCTTCTCATTTCCTCATCGGACGCACTCTCACGTCGACTCCTAGTCCTCACATCAGCGACAGTAACATGCAGCGGCTACAGCGTTATGAACGCATTGAGAAACTGCGGCAGCATTTTTGGCAGCGCTTCTCCATGGAGTACGTGTCTCTTCTTCAACAACGAACTAAATGGCAGACAGCTGGACAAGACCTCCAAGTAGGAGCAATGGTCTTGGTCAGAGAGCCCAATACATCTCCGCTCTTATGGATGTTGGGTAGAATCATCGCCGTCAAGCCTGGTCGTGACGGTCAATGCAGAGTTGCGGACATTAATACAAAGAAGGGTATAATTAGACGGGCATACAACTTCATCTTTTTTCTGCGTCTGGCAACACTATTGAACAGTCGTAAAATTTTAGCTCCTATAAATTTATTAGTGAAATAAATACAAATTACATCAGATAACTCCAATATCATCACAATAGTAGTGCAAAAATAATCATTTCAAAGAATTTTGTGTATATTAGTGTAAAAATAAGCTAAAAAGTGACGAATCAGCTGACCGTATTGTTCAATGTTATTTCACGTAAATACATAATGTTTCTCCTATAATAGGTAAAATTATTTTATTATACGTGTTTATTCATATACTCAACATTGAATACAGGCGATCTATTTTCGTAAGTACAGAAAAGTTTTGATTTTAATTTACCGGTACCTAACATAACCTCGAACTACCTACTTGTATTTTCTAAATTGCGTTTAATTGCACTTATTTGTCGAGAATATGAATACCCGTAGCCGTAGAGCCTTATCCCGCCAGCAGGAGGAGCCCAAACTTCAGCTGGTGTTGCAGGAACTTAAATCAAAAACAGAGCTCTGTTTACAATTAGAAAAAGAAAGAGAAGAAAATGAAAACTTGTTGATAGGTGCTTTAGACGATAGTAAAAAACTAAAATCTGAACTAGCTAGGCTTCATATTAGTTATGATGAAATTGTAATGCAGCGGAACCACCTTCAATCAATAGTAGATAGGTTTCAAGAGTGCAGTGACGAGTATGAAGGGACCTTGAGGAGGACTACCTTGCTGGAACAGGAGCTACGGGATGCCCAGGGGCACATCTTACACTTGGAGTCAGCTGCCAAGCAAGTCGTAGTCCAACAAACGGATAACCTTTATAACGAGCTAATGAGTGGTACTCCGCAGTTTGTTCCTTCTGCAACAGTTCCAAACCTGGACTTGTCTACTATAGATCTTACCAATGACAGTTCATACCAACTGGCCAACAAGCCAGTTTATTTTTGCAGCAGGAATAAACTAAAAAAATACCTAAAAATAAAGAAATTCATTTTAAAATCAAAGAAACAATTAAAATATCATAGAATCTTAATCAAAAAGTGTAAAAATGTTAACTCTAGTTTAAAATTAAGAGAACAAGCTAAATTATCTATGTTAGAACTTAAATAAAGTCATTTAAAATATTACACTGACACACAACGCTTAGAGTCACAAATAAAAAATTTGCAATTTGAATTAGAGTATGTAACTAAGAAATATGAATGGTCTCTAAAAGACTTTAATAAGTGTTCATCAAGTATAGATAAGATACTCAAAACATCTAATTATAATACTGAGCGCCTTAATACCTTCATAAATAACCACTCATGCAATATCAATTGCACAAGTCCGTCTCAATCATTGGAGAACCAGGCTTCCCTTACAACTTGCTCACCTTCTACTTCATTAGTGTATGAATTGTGTGACAGTGTAAAAAGTAATAGTCATACTGGATATACTAAACTAGTTTTATTTAGTGATGATATTGGAACTGATTTTAGTTCTTTTCTGATACAACAATTTAATTCAAATTGTTATTGAATTATTAATAACTGTTATCCAGGTGCATCTTTAAATGAAATTATGCAAAAGATATTAGAATATAATTTTGACTCAAACAGTAAAATAATTATTTTCTGCTCAAACAGGGGTAAAATTAACAAAAATGAACTATCCCTATACTTTGACAAAATGCAAAACTTAAATGTTGAACATGTAGTAATGTTTACATTACCATACATAAAAGGTGTGCCAGACATGGAAAATTCTCTTAGATATAAGATAAATTTACAACTCAATTTAACTAGCCAATATAATTATAAATTCCATGTAATTGACTTTAATTCTGTTTTTAAGAGAACTGTATATAAATACAATTTGTTAACTTCTGACAGTAACTTTAACAATAACAAACATATTGTTTATGTAAACAAAGGTAGGTATTTTCTACCAAAGCATTATAAGAGACAAATAGCAAGTTTGCTATTCAATTATTTTTACACTTCAGCCAAGAACTTGGCTGACAAAACTGCTTTTATTGAGCAATGTAGATTTAGTGTTAAGACTTTGGAATCTGTTCCAAGTAATTTAAATTAAGTTCTACGACAACAGAGGCAATATTACCCTTTAGCAGACATAGTCAATTAATTGAATTAAATTTAGTTACAAATATTAATTATGTTAAAAAATGCCCTCCAAATCAAACCAAATCAAAAAATGTAAATTATATCAACATAGGGCATCAAAATATTGGTTGTTTAACACATGGCAAAGAGTTAGAGTTGGAACTGTTAATGAATTCAGACAATATTGATATTTTTTGTATTACAGAACATATGCGTAAGTCGTATGAGCTCATGTTCAATTTCAGTAATCACCGGGTTGGTAGTGCATTCTGCAGGGTGACCACAGTACGGGGGGGATCTTTGATTTTATTAAATAAACAACTTAAATTTAAAGAACGGAAAGATATTGTGTCTCTTTCTCTAGAGTGTAAAGTCGAACTGTCGTGCGTGGAAATGGAGCAATTCATAGTAGTATGCGTGTATAAACCTGGAACCTCACCCTTTTGCGAATTTGAGGAACTTATTGACAAAGTTCTATGTAAACTTGGAAAAACTAATAAGTACCTAATAGTATGTGGTGATTTTAATGTCGATTTACTTGTTAATACGCCTATGAGTTATAATATTTTAAATTTATTTAAATCACACAATCTTACAAACTTATTTTTGGAGCCTACTAGATATTGTAATACAATAGCCACTTGCCTGGATAATATATACAGCGATATGTTGCCAGAAAGTAAAAGTATTATAAAAAAGCTAGATTCAGACCATTGTGGGCAAATAGCATCTTTTAAAATCACTAAAGAAAAAGTTATAAAACGTAAAATATTATGTAGACCAATAACTGGTGACCGCTTGGAACGTATGAGGGTTGGACTTTGCAATAAAATTCCATTCTTAGACACTGGCTTAGATCCAAATGTAATGTATAAATTATTTTTTGATTCTTTTTACAACGATTTCAACTCCATATTCAAGTCTAAGGAGGTCATGATTAGTGATAGTCCTACTTTCAGTGAATGGGCCACTGAGGGTATACACAAAAGTAGACAAAAACTTTATGAACTATACTCAGAAAGACAGCTTAATAGATCAGTTGAATTTCTAGATTATGTTAAAACTTATTCAAAAAAGTTTAAAGCAGATTGTTTAGCAGCTAAATCAAAATATATAAGTGATAAAATTCTCAATAGTGCAGACAAAGTTAAATCTACTTGGAAAATTATAAACGCGGAAAGAGGTCAACAAAAATTAAATGATAATCATTTTAAACTTAATATAAATGGTAAAATAACTACATCAGACTTCGAGGTCGCTAACGAATTTGAAAATTTTTTCTCCCGAATTCCTGTAGATTTGACAAAAACCCTAGGCTCTTCAACCCCCATTGCAGAATCTTTGTTACAAGCAAACGTTCCTTGTTGTAACGTTATATTTAAATTCAGTAAAGTTAACATAAACACTATCTTAAAAACTTTTAAATCTTTAAATATCAAGAAAACAGCTGACCTCTGGGGCATCTCTGTGTATTTAGTAAATTCTTTTATTGAAATGGTTGCTCCTGAACTAGTAATAATATTTAATAATTGTGTTGATAGTGGTGTGTTCCCTGATTTAATGAAATCTAGTAAATTAATTCCCCTGTTTAAATCGGGTAGTACTTCAGATCCGTCCAATTTCCGTCCCATTTCTGTACTACCTACATTTAGTAAAATTTTTGAAAAAATTATGCTTAATCAAATGCAAAATCACTTTAACGTTAATAAACTATTACATACAAAACAATTCGGTTTCACTCGTGGTCGGTCCACCACTGATGCCGGAATTAAATTATTAGAGTGTATATACAGGGCCTGGGATGATTATTAAATGAAAATAAAACTAAATGTGTAAGATTCACCTTACCTAATGTAAGACTTGTTAAAACCAGTGTTAAGGTTAGGGATGATATAATAGAATTGGTCGATGACACTGTCTTCCTGGGCATAACGTTAGACTCCAAATTGCAATGGGGGCCTCATATCGGGAAAATTTCGGCCAGGCTTAGTTCAGCAGCCTATGCTGTCAAAAAGATCCGACAACTTACAGACATTAAAACGGCGCGTCTTGTCTACTTCAGCTACTTCCACAGTATCATGACATATGGCATACTACTGTGGGGTAACGCTGCCGATATTGAATGCATCTTTGTGTTGCAGAAGAGGGCTATCCGGACTATCTATGGAATGGGGTCTCGGGAGTCATTAAGAGATAAGTTTAAGCATATTAACATCCTTACAGTGTATTCACAGTATATTTATGAAATTTTATTGTATACCCACAAGAACAAAAGTAAATTTGTGAAAAATAGTGATAATCATAATCTAAACTTAAGAAATAAGGATAAACTGGCTGTTCCTAAATTTAGGCTTCATAAAGTGAGTAATTCTTTTGCGGGGAACTTTATTCGAATGTACAATACATTGCCAACCGAAATAGCAAATTTATCTGTCAATAAATTTAAAAAACTAATAAAAAGTAAATTGTGCCATAAAGCTTATTATAGTATTAATGATTTCTTAGATGACAAGGCGGCCTGGTTGTAACAACGTAACGAATTGCTCCTTTCTAAATAACTCTGTATTAGATTTAAGATGAAATATTTTGAAAAAAGCCGAGCTGAGTTTCTTGAGGGCTCTTCTCAGTCTCGTTGCATTTTGGAACCCTCGGTAGAGTCACACCAACTTCTGACGAATCTAAATAATTTTCTGAAAATTTCAAAGATAATAAACGTTATTTTATTTTATTTTATTTTATTTTCATCTGCCCTCTACCTGTATCCTGACGTCTCTTCGTGAAGTCTCTTCATTTCATCTCTTCTTGAAGTCTTACTTCAACCCGGGCAATATGTCACTACGTTTCATCTACTTGCCGTGGCCCGGCATTGAAACTGGTCGGACTGGTTCTTGGACGACACGGCCGGTCGCCGGCGCTTAGTAATCAAACCTCTCGCTCACCAACCTTAAGTACGCGCGCACGCATTGTAATCTTTGTTACTAGCTACCTATGAAATACAAACTATTAATCCATTATCAAGAAATTTAATTTATTAGTCAAGAACCCCGGCATCTACACTGGAGCTTGGCATTCGAACATTCTTACTTATATAAGAGGTTCAGATTTGATCTAAAATGGTAATATTATTATAGGAAGGTAAACAATTATACCATAGACTTGAACATGAAACGTGTTTTATGCGAGATTTCAGGATTATTAAGTCGATCGTAAAATGTAATTTATGATTGAGTAGGTGAGTGTGTTGTAAGACATAATTCGTAAAATCTTACCTTTCGGGGATTAATTAAGCTAAATTTCTATTTTTAATAACCTTAGTTACTTTACAATGATAGAAAGAAAGAAACATTTTTATTTGTGTATCACATACTACAGTTAAAAATAGAGGTAGGGGTTTTACACACAATTATAAGTACAGTCATGCGATGGACGAGGTGACGATGGCCACAGACATATCTCTTCTACTTATTCTTCTTTCTTTAAAAACGTGGCTCAATCGATGTTCATCGATGATTTCACCAATGTCAAGGTAATGCTTGATATTTCCCACACAGAAGAACTAATTACTTAACTAGTTCACAGTGCGGGACAAAGAAACGTTGTTCGATATTACAATTGAGCGTCTGGAAATCCAATTTTTCTAAAGCGCCAGATGTAACCCAAAAAGCC
This sequence comes from Nudaria mundana, assembly GCA_963556515.1. Classification (NCBI taxonomy): domain Eukaryota; kingdom Metazoa; phylum Arthropoda; class Insecta; order Lepidoptera; family Erebidae; genus Nudaria; species Nudaria mundana. Next base: position 10,752,434 of record OY748293.1, read on the forward strand.
ACCAACCACGCGCTCAGCAAAAATCGAACTCCAGGCATATAGCTCAAAAGCCTTACGAAATTATGATATGTAATTGACAGGTGACAAGTGTGACAGTGAAGTCAGTGGTAGGATATGACGACGTCTCACCTTATCCTTACCACAATTGAAGATAGGGTACATAGGCATCCTACAAATATTTTAGAGACCCTAATTAACTTTACCACAAACCCTCTAGCAAACATAAAATTGCCCGATTAACTGCAATAGAATTACCTCTTATGACGAAAGCTGATCCTATAGTTACTGGCGAAAAGTGGACATATAATATGTCTCTACATATGCCTTCGTAAAACAGGCGTCAATTCATTTGGCGAAAATCCATGACAAAGTAATGGTAAGTGAGATGTTCAAACTTTTTAAAATTATTGCATCATTCTCGCAAAAATATAAGACATTAAAACGTCGACAAATGTTTCACCTCTAAACGAGGCATTCTCAAGACTGTCTCAGAGAGAACAGCAGACTGTCTCAGGCATTCTCAAGACTATCTCAGAGAGAACAACAGACTGTCTCTGAGACAGTCTTGAGATTGCCTCGTTTAGAGGTGAAACATTTGTCGACGTTTTAATGTCTTATATTTTTGCGAGAATGATGCAATAATTTTAAAAAGTTTGAACATCTCACTTACCATTACTTTGTCATGGATTTTCGCCAGGTAACGCCTGATTCTATCCAATATTTGAGATCAGTTGTTCTTTGGCTGTTCTCTCTGAGACAGTCTTGAGAATGCCTCGTTTAGAGGTGAAACATTTGTCGACGTTTTAATGTCTTATAGTTTTGCGAGAATGATGCAATTATTTTAAAAAGCTTGAACATCTTACTTACCATTACTTTAACAATCACTTCTCCTATGAATTAGACCCGTGTTCATTATTAGGTAAACCTTTTAACAAGCATTGAACCATCTGCCTTTTGTTTCCTACGTCCATTGCCGAGTGCCTCTGGTAAATAAGAGCCATCTGCCTGGCAACCTCCTTTTAACCGATTTCCAAAAAAACGAGGAGGTTCTCTACTTCCCAAGTGGTCCCATTTTAATTTGGTCCCATTCCGACAATTATTTGGTCCCATTTCGGTAATTAGAAGTCGGTTTTTGTGTCCATTTTGACGTGTTTTGTTATAAAAGCAGATTGCTCTTAACTATACATACACCAAAATGGTTGCTATTGGCTTTATATTATGTATACAAGTGTTATTAGAGTACTCTCACTATTGAATCTAATAAAATCTAATAACCTAAATTAATTAATCTATACGTATGTAATGTACGTACATCGAATAAACACGAGTCGTACAATATTGAAGCCGGAGGCAGCTCTAATGAAATGTAGCAAGCGAACGACACCGGTTCAATGTAGCGAAACAAACGCACTAACTTTTGTTCAGAACGGCCCTACCAAATATCAATGTTCCAAATACAAAGATGTTTTTCTTTGTATTGAAAGAAAATCTATTTCATTATGTCCAAATCGTTCTTTATAGCTTTTATCCCGCGGACGTATTAAGATTGTGTCTGTATTGTATTTTACTTGTTTCTTAGTGAATTTTTATATGAAGTTTTTTAAACAAAAAACTTCATATAAATCTTAATGTTACAAATATGAGGATATATTTTATACCTACATAAAATAGTATAATTTTAGAGTATTCCAACATATAGCCTTTCCTCAAATATTACACGTACGTGGTACGTACTCAAAACTTTATACTATGTACCTACCAATTTTTTTTTAAACAACAGGCTTTACCGTTTTTGTATCTTATTAATAGATAGGCACTTCTAATAAAGTGACACAGTAAGTAAGTAATTAAGTTTCACAGTGACAGTATAAGACTGTAAAAGAGTTATTTATTTATTTATTACACTAAAATTCTAATTTTTTTTTATATTTAGTCAACAAATAGAAAATTTACAGTGGTATAAATTTATTCTACGACCCATAAATACATTGAAATTAAGAATACATTTTAGATATTATAAAGTCTATACCTACGTCATCGTTTACATGTAATATTTAAGTATGTAAAGCAAATTGAACTTAGGTAACAAATCAAGTAACGTAATTAATGGCGATTACAAACTTTTGTACCACATAAAACCAGAATCAGAAGGATGGCTTAGGGTAGTGGCGTCCTTAATCTCAAAACTCGCGTATCGCGGTCATAAAAACGAGCTTGGGCATATAAATTGTTAATTTACATTTAGTGTTTGATCTTACTAATCTATCTGGAACCAGTGCATTTAGCTGAACATATAATTAAGAAAATAATATCGAAGTTGACAAACACAAACAGACTTTGGTGTGATCATATTATAAAACAATGGTAAGTAAAAATTTTTTTAAGAAAAAACTTTTTAGCATTAATTAATAGCATTAATTTTTCGCAGAATCAAAAGGACAACAAAACGTCGACAATTGTTTCGCCTCTAAACGAGGCATTATCAAGACTGTCTCAGAGAGAACAGCTGCTGTTCTCTCTGAGACAGTCTCAGTCAGTTTTTTCTTAAAGTTTTGTCATGGATTTTCGCCAAGTAACGCCTGTTTCTATCCAATATTTTTGATCATATTATATTATATTATATTGACCAAACATTAAGCGTCCGTATAAATGTGTTGGAACTACGTTTCGACGACGTGAGTTCCATCCCCGGTCACAAAATTACTGACGTGAACCCACCCAAAACAACATTGTAATGTAAATTTATGACATCTGAACTGATACACACATATCTACCAACATAGGTTATTTTATTTAAAAAAAAAACATTTGTACACAATCAGCCCAGTATCATATCACTCAATCACTGAACTACAATGTGCTCATATTAATATCATGTTTTTAATACAGACCTACCTATTTCCACATAAACAAACAGATTTACTTGGTGGACCATAAACGTTTACCACACTAAATCAAGTTACAATAATCCGAGCATGCTCGCATCGATGAAGAATTTTAATAAGCTTTTGTGTCCACATTAGACAGAGGAAACCTTACTGAAATCTCACAATCCAATTAACAGACTAAAATATTTAAGGAACAAAAACAAAGAGGGTTCGAGGAGCTGTAATCTTTAAGAAGTTTAAGATTTTAAGAAGGTACTAAACACACAAAGACTGTCATGTTGAACTTTGTTGACATCGATTTATAACGGAACTCGGAAAAGGCAATCGGCTGAAGAGATTATTTTGTAACAGTTGTAACTCAAAACTAGTGTACATACATACATACATAAACTCACGCCTCTTTCCCAGTGGGTAGGCAGAGACCACGGACTTCCACTTGCTACGATCCTGGCATACCTATCTTTCGCTTCCTCAACTTTCATTAATGTATTCATGCATGCTCGCTGGTTACGGGTGCTTTTAACCTGGCCTTTATTCCAGACCTCTGCGATTTGGTCGCCATAAGTCCGCCTAGGTCGACCCTTAATAGCTTGTCCATTCGCTCTCTCAGTCACACTCGCTTCATATACCTGTTTTGTCAGTCTCCTATCATCCATCCTCTCTATGTAGAGAGGATGCTTAGATGGTTCGGTCATGCGACCGAACCATCTAAGCATCCCTTTTTCAATTTTGGTCACTACATCTTCTGTCACACAACAACGTTCCCGTACCACGCTGTTCCTTACTTTATCCACTAACGTTACCGTTACGTTAACACTAACGTTACGTAGTGTATGTATGTTTTACAATATCAATTGCAAAAACGAAAGTCATAGACTGGATTTGAACCAGTATCAGTTCCCTTAGGTAGGTAACGCTCTGACCAGTTAGTAGTTACCAAGATTAGGGTTTAGGGTGCCTTAATATCTAGGCTGCACAAATATCGAAGATTGTTCTTAACTTACGTGCGGGTATCTTATATACTAACTAACATTAATATGTTATTAATATTTGTTTCAACAATAGGCACCACGCCATAGGTTTTGGCCTATAACTTTTGACCCCTTAGGCTAGGTCAAATTTTCGGTTTTTTGGCTAGCCTCCAGATCGAGGGCTATCCATAAAGGGGTCAACCATCATTGGAGCATAAGCAGTTCTCGAGAGCTAAGGGGGGACAAAAATTACATTCACCATTTCTATATATAGATTTATACTAGGTATGCAATGCATGCTACTAATTGCAAATGTTGAGCGGAACAAATTTTCTTATTTTTTTTACGCTCTATTTCCATGTTTTCAGAGATATGCACTCCCGGATATGATGTCGACCAGCATGCCAAATTTTTGCAAAATCAGTCGAGCCGTTTCGGAGGAGTTGGCACACAAACGATTTGCACTTGTCGTCTAAGATTGAGCTTCGCTTCGCTCCGCTCAAAAATACATACTTAATGGTACAAAGCAAACACACTGGTAAAACATTGCCGGGCGCCACTGGAAATACCTGCTTGTAACCAGAGACGCCCGGCAACGGACGTTAGAGCGGCCGCGGCCCTTGGACCAAGGGATTAAAAAAAAAGAACTGGTAAAACATTATAAGGATCACACAATGTTTGTGTCAACCCGTAAATTGAACCTGAGACTTTGGCACCACAGGCGGCGCATTCCTAGTACCAACTATTCAAATCTGAGATTATATAGATATACTTAAACTAAATTACCTCACTATGTAATATTATTAATAGGTAGCTACACCATATTAATTTAATTAATCCAATTTAATTAGCCATAACATTTTAACGATATTGTGTGGTTTATACGTTACTTAACTTGACTGTTCCGTCGCCTGAGTGCTATAAAGCGGGACGTACTCGTATTTCGCCAAAGAGGAATTGCGCACACTTGGTGTTCAAAGTTTCCATTGTGACATCCTAACTTATGCAATATAGCGTCGGCTTCTTTAATACGTTGCAAGCGCTCGATTGCCTTTAACGACACAGCCCAAATGAATAATCTTATTTACAGTAAAAGCAGAAAAAACTTTTGAAATGCTCTCGTTTCACACTAGACATGGACGGATAACCGGCATACGGGTAACGATATTATGTAGGAAAAACTTTTAACGTTATTTTGTCTGAACCGCACCTGTCATATTTCTACGGCAAAAGAATATAATATTATAGTAAACAGTTGTTGGAAACATTTTCTATAGATTAACTCGCTGTCCAATAAACATCAATCTGAAAACGTCTTACGTCAGATCGTTTTATACAATTACATTTTCTTGAAATAAAAATCAATAAAAACCAATTCGAATATAAAAAAATAAAAACTAGCACTAAGACGTAAAAGATGAATTGCAATTTCCAGTTTGGCATACTCAATGCATTTAACTAATTTATCCATTAAAGAAGGGGATCTAAAAGTATCGAGTTCAAATATTTCCGTCTTTTTTGTCCAATATCGTTCAAGCACAACGTAATCAGTAATAGTTAAAAGCTTTGGTAATAATCGTGGTCGCGCCCATATTAATATGATATCAATAACCGATCAGCACAAAGCCTACGCATAAGAACTAATTTAACTTTTTATATCCAGTAGTTGGGAGTGGTCCCTATCTATAATAAACGCTATTTAGCTACAATTGCGTATGCATAAAAGCCATTGTGATCCAAATTGCAGAAAAAAAAGTGTTTCAAAAGTCCTCAAGTTTAAACATTAACAACCTAATTGAGATGTCACAACGTTTCTCTGCCGCTTAAACGTTCGTTTCTTTGCCGAACGATAGTGGCCTGGAACGCCCTACCTGCGCACTTGTTTCCTCCCACATATAACCCTAGGATCTTTAAGCGAAACGTGAAGAGGCACATCACTAGGTCGTCAAGTTGAGGGCCACTTTCTATAGGATTTCTGTGTACTATGAGAGTCGCCGACAATCGCCAGACATCGCCACAACTCAGGCGGGCGGCGCCGGCGTCAATTTGTCGACCTCAATATAAAAAAAATACGATATCTACATAGAACATAGCGGTTTTGAACATGATGTGTTGATGTCCAACTACAAGTAAAAGAGAAAAACCCGCACTCCCATCATAGTAGTAAATCAAACTAAATAATATTCAAGAGACTGTAATGACTGCCTACCGTCGTCGTCGTAATGCCTGCGTCGGGCCACGTATAGAATAGGTTCCGTAGTCACACAATCATAATAACTCCTAAACTAACAGAATTACGGATCGATAATAGTTTTGTTCAAAGTTCATTACATGGACTACCATCACAAATATTTTCAGATTTTTCGAGCCAGCCGTTTAGATTTTAGAGTGGACGTTTTGTTATACCAAAAAAGTGAGCTATAAAGTTGAATATCTCGCAAATGAATACTGAAATCAAAAAATCGTCTTACCAACCTCCCAATGTTTTTGGCGACCTATCTAATGATATTCCATACTCCGGGGTAGACACAAGGAAAAAAAAGCCAAATTCTGGTTACGAAGATACCCAAAAAAAAAAATTACGAAATTTTCTTTTAGCACTTTGTCAACGTAGTAAATACACATATCCATGTAAAGTTTCATGGCTCTAGCACTCACCGTTTAGGAGAGACGCCATGGACAGACGGACGGACAGGCATGATGAAACTATTAGGGTTTTTTTTTAATTCCCCGGCCCCAGGCCACGTCCACTCCCACGTCCGTTGTCAGGCGTCTCTGGTATGCACGCAGAAGGTATTTCCAGTGGCGCCCGGCGGAACTATTAGGGTTCCGAAAATTGAACTTCAGAACCCTAAAAACGGAGCATCAACTAAAAATACTTCGCTAAAGGGCAAATTTTATTCGTTTTGTGAGCTTCCGATGCGTGCAATGCGTTGTCATTTAAAGTTACCAGAGCCTTCACAATAATATGAGAGGTTTCTAATTCAAAGGTCGGTTTCTTCAGTTGGTAGATTAAGTAAAGTAAAAAACTCCAATAATATATCATTCCAAATTCACAGAATTAAATTGAGAACCTCCTGAAGTCGTTTAATAATAGTGTGGTAGTTTCCCTGCATTGTGTGGATCTCTGTCATACTCAAGTAACTTCACTTATAAATATTTAATCGAGTTTACAACCAAGAGTTATACCTGTTCCAGATCCTTGCAATCCAACTGACTTCATTATTCAAAGAGTTATATAGTTGTATATAGTTATAAAGCAAAGTTGTGACCTAAAATAAATACGGCATACTCCAGCACTCTCACAAATTATTATGAATGTCTGTGAAATTTTATTTATGGCAGCGTGGAAATAATTTTTAAAGCAATCAGTACATAAGATAGCCAGTGTATAATAATTTGTATATAGGTACTTTTTTTTTTTTTTTTTTTATTTCCGCGGCCCAAGGCCGCGGCCGCTCTAACGTCCGCTGACGGGCGTGTATGTAGGTACTACAGATTTATTTATTTTTTAAATTAATTTAATGCAACAAAATGTTTAAATGTTTGATTGAATATGTTGCAATGACATGAAGCAGTTAGAACTGAGGTAGGTTCATAGCAAAATGTTTAATTATGATATTTTTTAACGATCGTTTGCCGTTTCAATATCTCCGTGGCATCGCTGCCAAACGCTCCAAGAGGTAGGCAGATGTATTTAAACATCTACGTTTTGCTAGTTATTAATTAGGTCCCTCTTTGTAATGGGTGAGTCTTTTGCCTTAAAGTGTGAACTTTTATGATTACCAGCGAAACCTCGTCTATTGGCTGACATGTGCCCTTTTACAGCCAAAAGTAAAGTATAAAGTGGTTGGAGACTTCCAGACACTCACATACCGAACAACGTTTCTTGTCCTGCACCTGGAGCTAGTTAGGAATAACTAGTTCTTCTGTGCAGGACTATCAACTAATCAAGCATTACCTTGACATTGGTGAAATAATCGATGAACATCAATGGATCCCGCTTTTAAAAAAAGAAGAAGAAAGTATAATTAATATTAATGTAAATTATTGCAAGAAGTTATTTACAATCCTATTTATACTTCTTGTAAGTATTAAGCCTGTGTATTATTAAGCGAAACGAACAATACGAATACAAGTTTGTTCATAATATTTGATAGAAAAGTGAGTCCCGTCATAGAATATCTCTCGGTATACCTAATTGGGTGAGAAATTGAATAGTCAAAAGTTATTTGAACTCATGTTGAGATTAATGAGTATTGAATATTACTGAGGGATCAATTTGATCCTTCTGAGAACTGTTATTAGTATTTTCTTATCTCCCGTAAAAAAATTGGCAGAAATTAAATATCTAACTTCAAATTAAGCAAAGAAAAGAAGGGTTTATTGAACTTTTAGTATCAAAGCTTAAACAAATCATGCCTGTATACTTAAAAAAATGATAAAATACCTCTATTTTATTGCGTATAATTATGCATGTTTTAAAACTGTATAATGTAATATGTATATTTATGATTGTATATAATACAAAATCACGTCATTATCTCGGAGGGGTAGACAGAGGCGTTCATTCTTCCACATTTGGTCCCACTGTTGTCACTGTAGGTCCCACGCACGAAATAGAAAATCTCCTTGGTACCACGTAATAGGCAGCTAGCATATTGCCGTTTACGGGCACTTTAAATATTGTTATACCTTGCTTCACATAAAATGAACGCTCACCATCAAGTTGCGCAGTAGACGATTTATCGATATATATGGCGGTAACAGCGAGTAAAAGTGAGAGTACCGATGCACAAACACACCCCTCCAATCCCCCCCAGCGTTCTTTTTACGTGAACACCAGTATACCAGACCTTCGTCTGTTTGTCAGTAGGTGCTGCATACTGTTATGAGTGGTTTTCAGTGTCAATGACATTTTATATCCATCTATTTGGGATAAGGTAGGTAGTATTCGGTGTTGCAGTCGATAAAAATAAGAAACTATTATTATAATACTATCACCAACCATGTAATATTTTATTGAAGACACTAGCCCAATTTAAAATGTGAAGTAGGTACTGTAAAGCCAAAACTCAGGCCGGCTGCCAAATCTATTCGCATTGCAGAAAGATGAGTTTTAACACTGTAATACAATAAAATACAGAACTTCAAAAAGCAACTAAACTAAGAGTTTACAAAACATAGTATCTAGACTTACATTCATTTAGAATTAAAGTTTTTTTTCAAAGAGGTATAAGCAGAAGAGACGGATAGAACAGTAAACCTAGCAAATACAGCTCGCGAGGGATAAGCGGGGCTTTGCATTTGTGTGACCACGAAAAGCAGAGTAAAAACTCTTCTTGTAACTGTGTGTACAACACATGTGTGTGTAAAAGAGGTCACATATACGTTCACGTACAGTGCACTCACACAAATGCAAAGCTCCGCTTATCCCTCGTGAACTGTACCTTGGTACCTTTGTTTATATATTATAGGTACCTATTATTTTCGTTAGAGGATCCCGCAGGGGTAGTAGCAGTTCGAGAGGCTCTGGGGATTATCCTTCTGAGGGCGTACCCGGGCATCCAGCAATGGTCATTAAGACGGCCATTAATAAAACTGTAACAGTTTTCTGCCAGTTTCATCGTGCAACATGGAAAATGTAATACATTTGTGATGAAAACACTTTTGACGATGAAAAGATTATAATCTTTTCAGCGTCAAAAGTGGGCAACATTTTGATAACGTAAACTCGTAATTAGTGTCGGATTAGTCTAAAAGCCGCTACTTTGTGCTTTACGAAGGTTTAGGTGGGTAAATATTAATCTGGCACTTTGATTACAGTGATTCAAGTAACCGGCAAAATTTGCTTATATTTTACTGGTAGTTTATTTTTATCACAATATTTTACCTGTATTTTACGTATTAACTAAATAATTGTCTTGTATATTAAGACTAGAATAAAACTCAAAAGCTGGCGTTAAAACTGTTGAATATTTTGTTCCAATTTAGGACCCGACAGCCGTACCTACCTGTCTCAAATACACAAGCCAAATGGATGCAAAATTATTTCAACCTCATTAAATACAGTACTGTATAATAAATAAACTCGAGAAAAATGTCGAGATCTTTACTCGATTTTAAGGACCGAAGCCTCCCTTGGAAGTGTTCCTGTTCCTGTACCTGTTCATTAACGAACGAATATAAAAATCAATATTGAAAATTCAACGACCCACGACTCGTTAAAAAGTAATTGAAAAAGGAAATTTAAAAGAATATCCGTCGGGGGCTGCCTTTGGAATGAACTAGTTTTGCACTTTTATTAATAACGTGAATAATTGGAGTACTTACACCCTTAATATGGACCTGATGGCAGTCCGTGACGGATATTCTTTTAAACATTTTTTTTTTCAATTACTTTTTAACGTGTGTCGTGGGTTAAACTGCAAAACCGTACTAGCAGTTTTGGATTTACACAAACAAATGTTTACTGCAACGCCCCCTGGTGAGTTATCACCGTAACACCTATCGGAGAACATTAATCAATCAAACCCAAACCCATAACTGAAAACTGCATCAAAATCAAACAAGTAATTTTGGAGAAAAATGGCAAAATTGATTATCACAAAAAATGTACGCTGTGGCGCCCCCTGGTGAGTGTTTATAGTAACATCTACCTAAAAACATGTACTGATCAAACCCATAAGTGAAAACTATATCAAAATTGGAACAGTAGTTTTGGAGAAAAATATCAACAAGTATTTGCACAAACACACAAACAAACAAACATCCTCTCACCCCAAACGCATATGCCGTCTCCGTTCCGTCGTAGGTAAAAATGCCCGATTAGCGTGAACAGGCTTCTGCTTAGCTTTGCAAGTTTCAGGAAATTAGGCGTGTTATGTGTATATGAGTGTATCTCAGAAATAGTAGACTTATATTGAACTATTCCTATTTATACTCGCATATACCTACTACTGCCTTCTTTAAAGTATAGTAAGTCAACGTGTAGGTACGTAAAGACCGGCTATAGTGAATTCAATAGTGAAATACGGTCTGCAAACCTGTTCTAAAATGCATTTCTTGTGTGTCCATGAAATAAATTTACTATTCTCGTATTGTAAAGTTCCACTATCCGCTGCATTGCTCACTTGGGACCATTTTCTGATCACCGATAGAATACGTAAAATGTTTCCATCTAAAAACCACAAAAACCTGTTTGAATTCGAATTCTCGTAAAACATTGTAAAAGACTTTTAGCACATGCAGGTTCAATAATATATTATGGTAAGGATTGTAAATGCCTAAAGCATACCTAGTGCAGAATCGAAACCCAGATTTCGTCGGACCAAAGTGACTGTCGAAAGTGGGCTTAATAACTTTCTACTTTCTATCCCTTCGGGAATAAAGAGGTGATTTTGTGTTGTGTGTGTTCTCTTTATAAGAAAGCCCTACGATACTACAATAGAGCAGTAAACAACCTGCTGCATGAATATTTTAAACACTTTTTAGACAGCACTTTTATTTCAGTTCTGAGAAAAATAAAATTTATACAATAGTTTAAAAAATACTTACGATTAAACAATATATTTTCCGATGAACTCCCGTTAGTATATTGACAACAAGACCTCTTTCTACCAAACTAGTGTGAATATATCTAATTCCTGAGTATACGGATCAGTGCATGTGCAGCATGAACTTATTAACGCAGTTGATTGCCGTGCCTAATTGGATAGGGACTTGCTTGAGCTACAAATAGAGCTAATGATACATCACCGTCCTGTGTACACTGTATGTGTCAGTTCAAACAAGATGATAGAGTTATGAATTGCTCTTAATTACTTTGATGTTGAGTTTAAATAAACAATATAAGATGGTCTTATATTTAAAGTTGACATTGGCTTCATGCCGAACCTGAAGATTTTTTTAATTTAACTTAATCTAGGAATCTATCTTTGCCTTTTCAATGTAATAATTGATTCTACAATGTATTTGAAAATATTTGGGGAATATGACTATAGTAAAAACGGTGAAATATCTTTTTTTTTCTGTGTTAAAAATTCATAGTGGAACCGTATTTACGTATTACTATATAGTTTTTGTGATTCATATTGGAAAATTCTATAAAATACCTGTAGGTATTATTATATAATCTGTGGCAGCATGAAGATAAAGTTTAAAATCATATGACACTGAAAAAGCTCGCCGCTGCGCTGCCATTTCGGTGTGATTTGAGCCTTAGTAGGTAGGTAGGTACAGGTCGCGAGGCGTAAGCGGAGTTTTGCATTTGTATGAGTGATCACGAAAGTTAGAGTAAATACTCTTTTTGTAGCTGTGTGTACAACACATGTGTATGGAAAATAGGTCACATAAACGTTCACGTACACTGCACTCACACTAATGCAAAGTTCCGCTTACGCCTCTGTGCTATAGAAGAAATTCTGTGAGTGATAAGGTCGCTATTTGTACATATTGAAACCTGTTTTTTGTTATGTAATCTGTTATGTAATAAAGTTAATTATTATTCTATTATATTATTAGACTCTATCACAAACTAAGAGTGCCTTTGTTAGGAGTGAGCTCGTTAGTGGTTACCTACCTACAAAACTTAACATTTATTTATACATTTGCGGGGCATTTTTTTTGGGTTCATCAAATATCTGGAGACTTAGGTTTCTATAGAATCCTATCCACCTATGTCATTCTAAATAAAATATTTTAGGAGATATTACAGTTAATAAGTCAATTATTCACATACAAAAACTTTCAAATACTATACTATATAATCTGTGAACCAATCACTCTCTTCCACGAATTGGACAGAATACTAACCAATTTATCCAGTGAAATTACAAACCACAATTGCAATTGCATTTGGGTGGCAAGTAAATAAAAGTCCACAGCCTCCGCCGCCGATACTGCACATAGAGAGAAACGTTTGGCACCAATTTTGCATAATGACCTGTCTGGTGTTGGCTGTAGGGCGTAACAACTGTTGTATATTAATATATTTTATAAGCAGGGAAGAATCACTTGGGAAGTAGTAGCTTCCATGTAAAAAATTAAAAATCGGTTCACCCAGTTCGATATGAGGTAACAAAGATAGAAACAAAAAATATACACTCGAATTGAGAACCTCCCCCTTTTTTGGAAGTCGGTTGAAAATTACTACACGTGTGAAGCCAGGGCCGCTTGTTGTATTTAAAAACATAGGTATAAATCACTATTACATAATATATAATTGCATATAAATAAATAAATAAATAATATAAATTTCACACATTTCAAAATACAGTTCTTAAACGTTTCATTTTGGTACATATATTATATTTACAAGAATATATTATATGTACCAAAATAAAACGTTTGATTTACTGAATATTATTAATCGTGCCTTACCCTAAGGGGTTCTTCAATCAATTGAATAAAATTTCTTTATTTAATTTTGCAAGTCAGTATAATTAATCTTGAAAACTTTTAGAGAAACTGGAAAGTAAGCGTAGATACTCGTAACAAAACAACTGAATGCTTTCTTAGGTTATTATCATAGGCCATTATCTCTTGACCTGAAATACTGTTTATTTTTCTGCTAAAAAAATAACGGAGCCGAGACGTAGGTAAATTAAAAGTTATTCGTCAAGTGGTTCTTCATTTTTGCGGCGCACTTACTAAATGCTTCGTAAAAAAGATCTAACAAGGGCAAAATGGCAAATATTAGATTACTGGAAGTCGTTTATGTGAAAATGTTGATTAGAGCTGGGCTTTCTCTATAGGTACTTTCCATTCTGACCATTTGTATATCCTGATGACAAGATTCATAGACCAAGCAAATACTTTGTACTATATAAAAATAGGTACTGAATCTGCGCATCAAACAAATTCTTCAAATTAGGAAGGATTTACTTGAGAAAAGTTACAGATCTTATATTTAACTTATTTTACAGCCCATAGATAAATGCCTTAAAACTAAAAATATATATAAATGATATCTTATAATAGAACACTAAACTGTCTGTTATTTACACAGGTGTCGTGTTATACTTAAGGTAACGTGGCGCGAAACCGTCTATACACGACACCTTTCGGCTTTCATTCTTCCTTAAGGAACACATCGAGATCAGAGTCGGCACCCTAATCACGAACGAGTTAAAGTTCTAAAGGATTGCTAACCCAAAGTCTTTCCCTAACAAAGGCACGATACTATGACTAATCTCCAACAGTAGCCCAGTTGTCCGAGCATTCCCCTTGTTAGGGAAAGGCCGTACGTTCAAGTCATACCGACTATGAAATTTAATTTTCTGTCTTATAGTTTTCTATCTAAATAGTTAGAAAACAATATATTTATAAATTCTATCAACGTTGACACAAACATACTTTCAGAATCTTAAATAAATAAATATTTTTAAACATTCTCACACAACAACACACAGTTAAATCTACTTGGAAAATTATAAACGCGGAAAGAGGTCAACAAAAATTAAATGATAATCATTTTAAACTTAATATAAATGGTAAAATAACTACATCAGACTTCGAGGTCGCTAACGAATTTGAAAATTTTTTCTCCCGAATTCCTGTAGATTTGACAAAAACCCTAGGCTCTTCAACCCCCATTGCAGAATCTTTGTTAAAAGCAAACGTTCCTTGTTGTAACGTTATATTTAAATTCAGTAAAGTTAACATAAACACTATCTTAAAAACTTTTAAATCTTTAAATATCAAGAAAACAGCTGACCTCTGGGGCATCTCTGTGTATTTAGTAAATTCTTTTATTGAAATGGTTGCTCCTGAACATTTGTGGATCTTACAAATATTTGATTCGATCCGGGAATCGAACCCGAGACTCCATAGTCCAAAGTCTATGTACTACCGACCACGCCACCAAAGCAATCAAATCTAATTCTAAAACCTAACAAAACTGTAATAAACTTACGAGTATAATAGTAATAGGTTTCTTTGCAACAACTTTCATCACACTAAAAGCAACTTACTAGGAATGTCATCAGATTAATTACCCCACAACATTTTCTTCTTACTGTAAATGTAAGTGAAATTCACGTAAGTAATACGAATCCTAAATGTCAACATTTTTTAAGAAACAGCTATGACTTTTTAGAATGTCATTGGGAAACTAAACAGTGAGTTTTTCAATTTGAAATGATAATAATAATTATGATTGTGAATCTGTAGCATGTTATGTTCTTTTCTTTAATTTGAAAGTGTCTAATTATTAGATTACCAGTATGGTGTCTTGCGCGGTGCTTCGCAACGCACCACGCCATAGGTTTTGTCCTATAACTTTTGTCCCCTTAGGGCTAGGTCAAATGTTCGATTTTTTGGCCTGCCTCCAGATCGAGGGCTATCCCTAGAGGGGTCAACCATCATTGGAGCATAAGCAGTTCTCGAGAGCTAAGGGGACATTCCCCATTTCTATATATAGATAGGTAGATCTACATTAAATATATAGCATTATTTGCATTTGTGTGAGTGACCACGTAAAGTAGAGTAAAAACTATTTTTGTAGCTGTGTGTACAACACATGTGTGTGTAAAAGAGGTCACATATACGTTCACGTACACTGCACTCACACAAATGAAAAGCTACGCTTACGCATTTTCCTACATAATAGTTCAATGAATGTAGTTTAATATACTTAAGTATATAGGATACTTAATTATAAAACATAGTCCTCGGCAGCGTTGTCAGTCTGTCTATTCGTGTTAAACTCAATAACTACTACACCGATTTTCATGTTGCTTTCACTAATGGTTCTCGAGGAAGGTATAAGTAGTAGTACTAATATTTATAAAAACATTAATGTATCAATTTTGTTTATTACTAAATCTAAAATCTTCCTTTATTAAATTGTAAAATTAATATTTGAAACCACTGACGACCGTGTGTTCTAACTTCGGTGGCGTGGTCGCTGCACTTCCGACCACGCCACCGTCCGCCGCTTTCCACGCCGGAGTCTCGGGTTCGATTCCCGGTCGGGACAAACTTTGTGTGATGACACGTACATTTTTGCCGAGGTCCGGGTGTTTCTTATGTATAATATGTATGTATTTACAAAAAATGTATATAAGTATTTATATCAGTTTATCTAGTACTCATATCACAAGTTTTGCTTAGTTTGAGACTAGATGGCGTTGTGTGAATTCTCCTAACAAATTTTTTTTATTAACTAATTACTTATACCTAATAATGTTATTTTAATTCGGCAATAAATTTTGAAAGTTTATTAAAAACATTCTTTGATTAATCAATTTGCAAATTAATTAAATAATCATTAGAAATGTACTTAGGTACCTACATAATTTGACAAATCGCAAATCGCTATGCCAAATTAATAACAGTATAAATCTATATATATAATACGCCAGTGAAGCCGCTTCTCCTCCTAAACTAAGAGTCGCACAGTCAAGTGTGGCACACCGTTGGAAAGGTCGTGGTCTCAGGTGCGATAAGATTAGAAATTTGACAAAAAGTAAAAAAAAAATCTATATATAAAATACGCCAGTGAAGCCGCTTCTCCTCCTAAACTAAGAGTCGCACAGTCAAGTGTGGCACACCGTTCGAAAGGTCGTGATCTCAAGTGGTGCAATAAGATTAGAAATTTGACAAAAAGTAAAAAAAATAAATACATATTACTTGCGCAGTTTGCGCTAAGGGTTGCTAGTTATTCATAAATTAGATAATGACAATCTGTTCAAACTTCAAAGGCAAGGGGAGAAATTGAGTAGGTATACAAGACTGATATTTGCATACATGCCTGCCTGAATAAACACTCAAATGGAACTGTCAAATTGAACTATTTCTCAAACTTACCGCACACGATGATAATTTTGAACTCTTCAAAGATCATTGGAGTAAAAGACTTATCTCAAGAGAAATAAAAGCTAAAGTACTTACCTGGTTTAAGTACTGTTTTAGTAATATTTTAAAGAGGGAAAAACATTTCAAGCTTTCTTTCAAATTAAATACTAAACCGCAATTAATAAAGGACAACCAGTATAGAACTATAGACTGTGTTCTTGAGTAAGTAGGTACATAGTCTGGTTATGATTTTCAATCTAACTTTTTGTAAAAGATAAATGTAAAATCTGAAATTTAAAAATGTAGTCGGACAATACAGATGTTTCTGACATGGTTCTGGCGTTCTCCTGTATATCATATCGTAATAATTGTTTAACTTCAGTATAATAGTTCTCTGAAATTATAGAAAAATTATTTCTGTTAAAGTCATACTAAGATTATAAAGAGGAAAGAAATGTTTGTTTATTTTCATTGACTCCGAAAATATTGTACGGATTTGAAAAACTCAATTTAATTATAATTTTTTTAAATTATTACAAATATGGGTTATTTATATTAAGATGTTAAAGACTAGGTAGGTACAGGTTCACTATAATCATCACCGAAGGTATATAATTTTAATCCAGGAGCCTAAATACATTGGAAGGTAATAATTGACCATAATTATATTATTATACCTATCTTCTTATTAGTTTAAATGCTTTCATCTACGAGTACTTTGGTTAAGAGTAATTTAGGCTATATAACATCACGGTACGATGAATAGAAGCGAAGTAGCATTGAACATTTTTTACAATAATCACGCTATCACGCTGACAAACTCGGGAGTATCCGCTAGTAGGATATCTAATACAGGTTGCCGAGTATAAAAAGGCGTTGCAATGGGGGCGTCCATTACATTAAAAAAACCTCAAAAACGAGATTTCAGAACAATAACTACATAAATTAAATTTAGTTCCATTTTTTGCCACACGCCAACTTATACTTGGCAAGCTGTAAATTCTGTAGGAAAACATGGTCACACTAGAACTATATCGCAGCTAATCACATCAAAGCACTGAATACACATTCTCTTCAAGTCTAAGACTCAGATTACTTGAATAGAGCTCCTTTGTTGTATGGAAGTTAGAGATACTATACATAGTTCCTGCTTTAGAAACTCTTCACAACTTCTCGCCTGCACAAACTATGACTATGTATTCAAGATTTTTATTAAATTTAAATTTACATTCAACGTTAGGTTTTGTATTAAGATTTTTAGCAGATTGTCAATCATTAATTTTCAAATTATAATGCTATGCGTTTCTCAATTAACAATTATAGCGTTATAAATGCAAGTTTTAGTTTGCACGTTTTGTAGGAGCGACAAAAGGCATTTCTATTTAAAATTTTTATCTTACTTGGATTTGGACAACTTATACAGATAGTGATATTTTCTTGGGACCTATCGCTATCGCGGCTTGTACCATCATATAATATTACACTTTTAAATTGGTTTTAATATACAATCAAATATGAACACTTAGTTCTCGCTACAAATAGTTACCCAACTAAAATGTAAACCTAATACCACTCAAACAGAGTACAAGAAGTAAAACAGTTTTGTCAAGTCAAACCGAAATATGCTACATAATGAAGATAGTTATTCCCTAGAGAAAGATGAGAACCATGCCCCGTGTATGCCTCGATGAATCGACAAACGCCCAAGTTCGGAAACTTTGTCTAATTAGTCGCAAAGCAAATAGAAACGCTGACTACATTCAACTGGAAGAGCTACTAAATTATAATTGTTCAATTTCCATATTTTAACAGAAGAAACCTACTATATTTATCTACTACTAGTGGTCGCCAGCGACTTCATCCGCGTGGTAATTTGGATTTTTTCCCGTTCCCGTCGCGCCGCGTCATATTTTGAACTATTCACACAATATCTTTATAAATTGTAGCCTATGTGTTATTCTGATGTATAAGGTATATTATTGTGAAGTTTCATTAAAATCCATTCAGTAGTTTTTACGTGAAAGAGTAACAAACATCCATCTGTCCATGCATACATACTCACAAACTTTCGCGTTTATAATATTAGTAGGATTATACAGGATGTTACGAAAGGGTTATATCAATCCGAAGCCAGCATCGTCAGCTGGTTGACCATAACCCGTTTCGATATATGGCGACCGCCAAAGAAGAAAAAAAAAGTTCATCAAAAAATATCATATCATGTCACTCAAAGGTATGTAAACAAACAAGATATAAAAGTGATATGACAAGATATGTAGTGTTGTTTAAACAAGTGTGTATTTTATTCGGTAATAATGTTTTTTTTATGAACTTTTTTTTTCTTCTCTGGCGGTCGCCACATATCGAAACGGATTCTGGGCCGACCAGCTGATTGGGCTGGCTTCGGGTTGATATAACCCTTACGTAACACCCGGTATATTGTTTATACCTAAATTATAAATATATATAAGGTTTACGTTATTTTTCTGTTTTTCAGGATTTTATTTTAGCATTTTGTCGACGTGGTAAACCCACATATTTTTTTACACACGTTTGGAAGGTAAACCCAGGACAGACGGACGAACCGACGGACCTGACAAAACTTCAATCTTTCAAGAATTCAAAGACCCGAACTACATAAACCTAAACTCTAAATAGGTATCTTTAGCAACGTAATACATGATAACGTTACACCCAGTCACATTAGTTCTGAATAAAATACGAGTACTTTTATTGATATTGAGCGTTTCAGTTTCCTTCTATTAAGTTTGCTCTATTTCTGGGCACTTTGCGAGTACTGGTCTAACTAGGAACAAATATTACGTTGGTATTGGGAAACTTTCATCTGTATTACGATTTGCTTTTAAACGAATAAGTTTCATAATATTATTGTTGCAATAGCTGTATGAAACGTTTTAGTGAATAAAATGAATTTAAGTACAATTTAAGAACATGCAACATAACTTCTTTATCCTCGAAAGGGCAAGAGTTTTTGATGCCCTTATTTCGCCAGTGAATTTCTTGGTCCCAAATAATAGAAAGAGCCTCGTTCATACACCAGTCGCTCCGCTCGGTCCCTGGATGTATTCATAGGGTCCATAACACTCTGAATCAAAACCAAACCCATTTAAATTCATATCAATATAGCAAAAACGATATCTTTGTAAGATATAGCTTATTAGTAACATTGACTAGTATCAAGGCATGGTTGAAAAACACCCATGAACCCTTTATCAGCGAGCCACACGCCTGCTTTGGTGCTCAACTACCGAATTAACATACATCGAACACAGTTTATTGGGCGTTCAATTGCAGAAGCATAAATATTTATGAAATAAGCTAAGCTAATAGAGGTTAAATTGTCAGCAATAATATTACCCAGTGCAATTTTGGTATTAATGATTGTTTTAGTTGTAAAAGTTAAATATTATAATTTTTGGAAAACCAGTGGAGCTTTTTTTTTTTTTTATATATTTAGGTCGACAAATTGACGCCACCCGCCTGATGGTAAGCTGTGGCGACGTCTGGCGATTGCGGGTGACTCTCACAGTACACAAGAATACTATAGAGAGTGACCCTCAACTTGACGACCCAGTAATGTGCCTCTTCACGCTTCGCTTAAAGAACCCAGGGTTATATGTTGGAGGAAACACGTGCGCAGGCAGGGCGTTCCAAGCCACCATTGTTCGGCAGAGAAACGAACGTTTAAATCGCTCAGTTCTCGCGAAGACGGTGTCCACGGTATGAGAGTGACATCTCTGCCCGGCACGCGTTGTTCGGGATCGGAAGGGAGAGGGTGGGATCAGATTGAAGAGCTCTTCAGAACACTCACCGTAGAACGCGGCCAAGGAAGCAATTGTTCGGCGCTGGGCTAGCGGCTCAAGGCTTCCCGTTACCTCCGGACAATCCATAATGCGAACAGCGCGTCGCTGCATAGCGTCGAGTGCGTCCAGCAAATACTTCGCGGAGCCGTCCCAGAGGTGAGAGCAGTATTCGACGCAGGGTCTAATCTGCGTTTTGTACAGCAGACACATCTGGTGCGGTGTAAAGAATCGCTTTACCTTGTTCAGTATTCCTAGTTTCCGCGAAGCTAGCCCATCTCTCAATGTATTTTGTGTTATTGAACTCTCGACATACGTCTATGCCAAGGATGTCTAGATAGACCTTCATTGGTAATACAATGGTAAGTAAAAATTTTTTTTTTTTTTTTTTTTTTTAAGAAAAAAATCCAATCTATCTATATCCAATCTATCTATATCCAATATTCATTGGTAATGTTGCATTCTGAAGAGTGGGTAGGGGAAGGAAAGGGGATTTTTTCGCTGTAAATGCACACGCCTGTGTTTTGTGGGCATTGAACTCGACCAAGTTCTCGGCACCCCATTGGGAGATACTGTCGAGATTACGGTCGAGATCAGCCACGAGTCGTTGTCTCTCCTCCTCAATCTCAGATCGCCCCGCCGTCGGACGAACCGAGTAGCTCCCGTGCAGTGTGCTGTCATCTGCATAGCAATGAATGTTCCATGTTCTATACCTACTACCTGCTGTATACAATGGTCATGTTAAGTTATTGCAAAACAGCTTCTTAGACTCGGATCTACTTTCCTTCTAAATATTTTAACACATCAAACTTTGAAAATAAAATTTAAAAACCGGCCAAGTGCGAGTCGGACTCGTGCACATATGGTCCCGTACCAAAATGGCAAAAAATCACGGTTCTTGTATGGGAGCCCCCATAAATATTTATTGTAGTCTGTTTTTTAGTATTTGTTGTATTGCGGCAACAGAAATACATCATCTGTAAAAAAAATATTTTTCCAACTATCACGGTTCATGAAATACAGATTGGTGACAGACGGACGGCCGGACGCATGGACGGATTGACAGCGGAGTGTTAGTAAGGGTTACCGTTTTACCCTTTAGGTACGGAGCCCTAAAAATGACAGGTATTCTTTCTTTCCTTTATCTCTTTTCCTTTTTATGTCAGTTACTTATATAGTGAACTTGTTTAGAATGCAGAAAGTAATGCGCAAGCTCGCCTACGCTTATATCAACTTTTTATTACACTTATAAACTCTCGCGGTTTGTGGCCACCGCAGGGAAAGCCAACGTGTCAAAACGTTAACGTACTTCACATATAAATGTAGTACGTGACATCTTCTATATGTACGAAGTTGCAATAAAATGTACCGTCGAAAACGTACCTATTCAACATTAGATAGGTACTAATATAATTAATTACGTACGATTACGACGTACGACTCTACGGGGTGAGCAACTTATAGAAATTAGAAAGTATATGTATTTACTTTATTTTTTCTTATTTTCACAGAATAAGTGTTGTCTCTCCCAGTGTCAATCTCTCACATCTTTAGTAGCTAGGCTTATTTCATGTGTGTACACGAGCCTGTGAGAAAGTAAACATAATTTACTTCATGACAACATTCATTACAGTTTGGTGTTAACAAAATAAATACGCTTACACGCAGGATATGCACACCCCAGGCGTCAGGGTTGATGAAGTGCTGGTTTGGCTAAAATACATTGGACCTATCTGTACAAATCCTTCTTTTATGAAGTTGGATGTTTACTATACCTTTTAAAAGTTTCTTTTCGCTGCTTACTGCATGGCTTAGAAGCAGTCAATAATAACGTCCTGGAAAAGTGGTACCCAGAATGACTTTTATTTAATCTCGTACATTAGCATTCACTGACATCTCATAATTCTTGGTATTGCAAACGACATCATTGTGGAACACCACATAAAGTCAATACCTACAGGCAATATTAATAAAATAAAGAATTCTACAAGATATTCGAATATAATATACCTATTCGAATATCTTAAAATACAAGAAAGATTGAATATTATTCAATCCTTCTTGTATTTTTTTCAGTCATCAATTAATCATTGACTTGACAGTACAAATAAGTAACATGATAGTTTACTATTTCATAATTATAAACTACGGAGCATATATCATATCGTTAAAAGATGGTGATTTGATTTGACAGTCATCTACCTAAAAAGGGTTGATGTGAATTTCATTGCGTGTGTGCAGCTAAGATATAATAACTACTGAGTTTTGATTAAATTTTAAAATACTTCCTCTGTGCAAGCCAAATATTTACAACTTACAAGAATATTACAGTAACTCATCTTGAGTAAAACAAAAGGGAGTATACCTTCTCGTTCTCAACAAACAGTGAGTGCTTCCGACGTTAACTCCGCATAGCAAACAATAATAACGCTACAAATCACAATAGCTTTACTTTTACATTACAACGCAAATATCTAATACAAAAATGCGTTATACCTTTTTCCATGAAGATAAATGTAAAGAGCAGATATTTACCGAGGCTCGCTGTTTTATTACATATCTTTAATATGTTTTATCACCTTTTGCATTGTTCATTTTGTTTAAACCACATTATGTTAGTTGTAAAAAAAAGTCGATATCGAAGTTAGTTAGACCAGTCGAGTTTAGGGCTCCAAATACCCGTAACGACTGCTCAACATGAAGCACGGAGAGGTTTCAATATCTTAAAAAACGGTCACCCATTCTAAGACTGGCCTAGCTGGATGTTGCTTAACCTTTGCAATGTGTCAACATACTCGGTTACTACTATATTATTATATTTGTTAACTTACGATATAATCACGCCTGTGTCCACGAAAGCGTGTGCAGAAGCATATTATACGCCAACCTTTTGCTAGAAACTTTGTTGACCTTGCTTAATAAGTCGAACCTGTTGCCGCTTAGCGAGAAATTTTATAACAGCAGGCACTACTGGGTTGATCTGAGTCTTTCAATTCTTGGCCCTATGCAAGCTTTATGCTTAAATATGAGTACCTATGCAAGTTAACTACGGCCATAGCCACCCCAAGCTATTGACTCTGTTTATATTTAGGCTTAGTTTGTAATGTTCATTAATTAAGCTTTCACGTGATTTATTACCCGCACACACTATGTTGCACCCATCCATTTGTGTCAATCGTTTCTAAATTGATTGGCAATTTAATCAGACTTGTTCTAAAGTGACATAACGGACGTAGGACGTGGTGAGCTAATGATTAAGGGTACGAGCAAACTCGTCCTTCACATGCGACGTATACCACGCATTATGACATCTGAACAGGATCTGGCTTATACAATTTGTATGGTAACGAACACACTGGTCATTAACCACGCTGTCTTACGCGTCACTCAGCCGGATTCACGTGTTCTCATGCTATCCCACGCGTAAGACGCTGTCACATACGTTTAAAGTGTCATAGCGCGTAAGTAGATAACGTAGACGTGAGTCGTCCCTGAGGTCCCTGGTTCGATTCCCAGGTCGAAGCAAACATTTGTATGATCCACAAATGTTTGTTTCGGAGTTTCGGTATTTTCTATATACGAGACTTATATTTAGAATATGTTTTATTTATTTGTATAGATACAAGGTGTATTGTATTGTTACTTGGCTGAATTATTGCTGTAAGGCATGTCGTGAACATAAGTCTAAGGAAGAACTGTACACACTTGTTTTACAAAGTTTATATTTTAACTTAAGCAATTATGTTTTTTAATACATTTCACATGCACGATTACCTACTTTTCACAACGCAGCTTAAATTAATTTTCTAATTTAGAGTTAGCTAACTGGAAACCAGATGGTGGTATTCTTAGGAGCGCTTTTTTTTAATATTGGGTTCGCCAAATTGACGCCGCCGGCCTGGTGGTAAGTCGTGATGACGTTTAGCGATTGTGGGCCACTCTCACAGCACAAAATACCCCTTCTTCCTACTACAGAGAGTGGCCCTCAACTTGACGACCTACTGATGTGCCTCTTCGCGCTCCGCTTAAAGAGCCCAGGATTATATGTAGGAGGAAACACGTGCGCAGGCAGGGCGTTCCAGGCCACTATCGTTCGGCAGAGAAACGAACGTTTAAAACGTTCGGTTCTCGCGAACATGCTAGACTGGAAAGCCGACCCCAACTGAGTTGGGAAAAGGCTCGGTGAATGATGAATAATATAGTAAATAGATCAAGTCAATTCAATTATGTGATTGCCAACACATTTGCGTCGCTTGATATTTTTAATCCCGCTCATCGATCATCCATTGTGATAGGTAAAAGCCTTTGTAGTGGTCACACGTGCATGTTTATAGGCCGTTATTGATGACGACCCATCGTCGCGCCCATATCGATCTATTATCAATAACGTATCGGCAAAAAAGCCTCTTTGCAACACGTCAGGACTAATTTTCATTTTAGTATCAATAACAGGGAGTGGAGGTAAATGTTATTCGGTAACGGCCTCACTATCGCTGACGCGTAAAGTAATTGTGTTCGAACATTATAAAAGGGGAACGTTTCATGCTTTTGGTCATCGCAACAAAGAAATTAAATATTGGATACACAATCCCCATGCTTTTATACTGGTACATAAAAATAGTAGTAAATATTACATATATGGATACGTCATACAATAATTGCGCTTGTTTTCCCGAAGTGGGTCTGCAGATAAATGTTTCGCCCGTTTTCAGGTTTTAGGTTTCCTGTCATATAGGAGTGATTCTATGAACGTGCGATAACAATTTACTTTTCTATTTTAAAATACGTAGAGTACTTAGTTAGTTAGATGACTTACTTAGATTAATCTATTGATTTATTGATTTTATATTTATTGATTGTCTCTTATATTTTTACAAGTTATCTAAGTTAAGTGAACATTTCAATACAATGTAAATTATTAAGAACAACAACAAATTACTTAATACAAATAAAAAAGTATAAAATACACGTCAAAAATTGACAACAACAGACTTCAACATACCGAAATGGGACTAAATAATTGTCGGAATGGGACCAAATTCAACTGAGACCACCAAGCGGCAGCTTTCGAATAAAAAAAATATCAGGTAACATACAGTCTAAAAATATGAGGTAAGAAACATAAAAAGAAAAATAAACATACAGGCGAATTGAGAACCTCCTTTTTTGGGAGTCGGTTGAAAATAATTTTATCTTTCATAAATATAAGAACGTAATTCATTTTAATACCTAACTAAAAAGCCAGACACATTTGCTTATTTGTTATGGAGAAAACTCATTGTAATTAAGTATACACAAATTGAAGAATTATAACTTTGTAACAGAAATTTTACTTATTGATTTAACCTGGCGAGGTAAAGTTTTGTGATGTAATTAAAACATTTCATGAATGTTTTCAGTTTAAATTTTAATGCCTTTGACAAAGATTTTAGTATAAATAGAATTCATTTAAAGTAATGGGATTAAAATTTGTAACCAACTGAATTCAATTTCTCCATTTCAAAAGAATAAATATACTTTGGAATTAATAAAGATTGATGGAAAAGAATAATAAAGATTGACTAAAGGTTGAATGATCAGTAAGAAACCATAGAAGTGCTCAATGTTGCTTGATGTTTTAAAGAATAAAATGGATAATATTCACGATTGATTTTGTGAGTCACATCGTTTATTTCACAATGATTTTTTTATCCTGTACCAGTACGATGTTATATCCAGCTCATCTTTCTGCAATGCGAATAGATTTGGCAGCAGGCCTGAAACTTGGCCTTACACTGATTCACTTTTTATATTGGGGTAGTCTCTTGGATAAAATATTTCACGATATAAAATGTTTGGTAACTGTTTTGTAAAAATACAATATTTGAATGAAATTTTCATATCACTGGTATCTATGTTTGTATGTCTGGTCTGCTCTAGCACTGGTAGTCAATCGAGAACATTAAAAAGTATTTAACAGTAACATTAAAAGTAACTTATTGTGTCTGCTAGATAATTACGTACACCCTATTAAGTACATACCTACCCCAACAGAGGAGATCGCTCGGACTACTGAGATTCAGTTAAGTGGTATGTACCATCTGTCCTGGCTGTTTGAATTACAGGTGGCTACTGTTTTGTATAGTGCCCGGTAACGGCAAAGGCGTGTCTCCTATTACGTGGAACCCTCGAAATTACTGGTGAAGTGTAGTGTGTAATGCCCTTATGTCGTTTTTTGCCCAATAGAGGAGAAGTAGTAACTTATGTAACTTATGAAGTTTCATCCTAACTTGCAAACTACGCTTATAATAATTAATAAATAAATAAATATGTCAGGACAATTCACACAACGCCATCTAGTCTCAAACTAAGCAGAGCTTGTGATATGAGTACTAGATACACTGATATAAATACTTATGTACATTTTTTTTCTATAACATATAAATAATACATACATATAATACAATAATACATAATATATAATACATACATATTATACATAGGAAACATCCAGACTTCGGTACAAACGTATCTGTCTTCACACAAAGTTTGTCCCGACCGGGAATCAAACCCAAGACTCCGGCGTCGAAAGCGGATGCACTACCGACCACGCCACCGAAGCAGTCAGTCAATAATAATATGTATACTCTTTTTAAAAAACTAACTTAGACTCCGTCATAAGTTATATTTACACAGATACACATAATAAACATAGCTTATTTTCGCTCTACTTGTTGAAACTCATTACTCATTTTCGAAACTTACCTCGGCAGTAACCTGTAAATCTGAATATACGTTTTCCATAAAACATAAATTATGTCCTGAAACGTATAGTAAAAGAAGCTGGAGCATAAAATGTATCGTAAAACATGATTCTCATGTATTATGTTGGGACTTATTACCAGAGTTGATATTATGTTGGATTTTACGAGGCGTAAAATGTACTTTTAGAAAAGCATTTACACGTTTCATGCGAGACATTTTCTAATAATATATACTTATTTAAAGAATAAGTTGGTTTACTATCGGTAAGGTTTGGTTACACTTTCGACTAATATTTCTCCATGTTCACTCTACTTACTATGTATATTGTAAAATTATTTTTTAACAGCAGCCAATAAATTTAGAATCACGTCCTCCCTGATTTACAAAACAGTAAAACATTGCATACTATTTTTTGTCTAGACTAGACTAGAATACATGGATAATACACAAAGGTATTGTGGAAGAGAGAAATAGATAAGTATTTACCTAAGTATACAATAAACATGTTTTGGCTGTGTTTACAGTAGTAGTAGCCCATGAACCCTTTCACCATTTTAGGAATCGTAACCAGGTTGTCAAATATCCACCAGTTCTAATTTGAAGCAAGTTGAAACTTGCGTCTGTAATAATTATCCTAAAGAATCGACTTCAAAAAAGGACGATGCTTCTGAATTCGAACGTACCTACTTATATATTTCCAAAAAAAGGAAGAGGTTCTCAATTTGACTGTTTTTTATAGTATTATATGGTCTCTTTGGACTGGGTGAACCGATTTTGAACTTTTTTTACTATTTATTTACTATTTCTCAAGTTGTCCCATTTCAATTTGGCCCCATTCAGACATTTATTTTATCCCATTTCAGTACTTTGAAGTCGGTTGCTGTGTGAAATTTTGAAGAGTATTTTTATAAATTTCAAAATCATACTGGTTTTAACAGGGAAATATCTTAATTTTGAGCCGATAATAATGAGCCACAAAGTCACACACGTTAGCGTGCAAAGCATAACGGGTTAAACTGGCCTATTACGGATGTCGTTCCTAACAAAGGGTTAACGTAGTCAATTAGCCATCGAAAGCGCCGCCGCATGACATTTATCTGGATGGGTTGGGTACTCTATTTGTCATTAATTTAGGGTATGAGGTGGCAGAAACACGGGCGTGGTTCGCGAGCAAATTAACACTACAGATATTGTGGTATGAAGCACCAACAACATACTTAACAATTAATCATAGTATTCTGATTTAGTTCGACATTGTAGGAACGTGTAACATTTACAATCAGACAGAAAACATGACGTACGATTGTAAATGAAGAACTGTATTTATAGCGTATACGTATTGCTTTAGTATTTCAGCGCTTGTACTCGTAGTACACCTTTAGCTAGCTGCGGCTAAGGTCAATCTCCAGTGGCCACACTTTTAGCTTACATGGAGGGACGGGATTACTAGTAGTGATAGACCGAAGGTTCAGTTTCGGCTGGTTTTGATCAAACTTACCGCTGCACCAAAACTCAGTGTTCATAAAAGCTTTGAAAATACTACTTAGGTTCTAGTAATGTCCAATACAAGTTACTACCATTCAAGCAAAGACTTCAAAAGGAATTACTTCAGTTTAATTGGTAACTACGAGTTATGGTGACTTATTAAAGCAACTGCCAGTAATTAACTAGGTATGCAATGCATGCTGCTAATTGCAAAAATTGAGCGAAGCAAATGTTTTTATTACATATCAGAATCAGAATCGAACACTTAAATTATGTAATTAATCGAATAAAAAAAATCTATTTTCATTGTTGACGCACGTGTTTCCATGGCAACCATTTAATCATCTGGTTTTTCGGTGATGTCCAGGACATTTTCGGACCACAATTGCAGTTGCATTCGGACTACAAGTACCTAAATAGAAAACCGCAGATTCTACCTTCTAACTACACACGGAGGGTTTGGCACTAATTACTTACGCAAATTAACCTTCGTGATGTTGGTTAGGTAGATACCTAAATGAAGCTGCAAAATGCTGGCAAATTCTAAATATGTATATTTTTAGAAAGTAAGTAAACAATAGAAACTGACACTGACCTAAACGGTCACTAGGTAAGTGTGTCCGTAAGTAAATCAGAACAACATTGTCATAACAGAACGCCTGTTTCCCTGGACGGACGGGTGAGCCGAGGCTCATATGTCGCCAGATATTTTATTACACCCACGACCCAGAGCGAGTAAATTGCCGCGAGCCGAGTACTTTGTGTGTTTACCAGAGCGTCATCCGTTAGTAATCCTAGCTGTGCAGTTGGTTCCTACCCTACAGGATCTTCAAGTAACTGTTACCTACATCATTAAGTGAAAAACGTTCACTATATAGTAATAAGTAAGTTTGTCATCAACAGCAACACAAACTAATTCAACAAACAAAAATCTAATCATAGCGTGATAAATCACAAAAAAAGTGATGACCTAAGCATTTATTCTCGCAAACCCTGAGCAATTTATTAAAACTTCTTTATGTAATCTCGCAAGTGGTAATTTTTGTGGAAAACTTCACAGCTACTGGAAGATAAAAGAAACAAAACAGCGGAAAGCTTTCTCAGGCTGTAATCAAAGGCCATTATCTCTTGACCTGAAAAGTGGAATTATATTTTGTTTCTTCTTATAAGGAATAAATAAGTTAGCGGGACGGAGACGTAATTTAAAAGTTACCACCAAGTGGTCCTTCCTTCCCGAGGCGCACTTATTAAGTGCGACCTAAACAAGATTTAACAAGGGGAAAAATGCAAATATTTGATGACTGAAAGTCATTTATGTGGAAATGTTGATTAGAGCTGGGCGTTCAATTTACTGCCTCGATTCTGCCCTATTAGGTAGACAGAGCTCCAATTATTTAACTTTGAGAAGTCTTTATTTATTTCTATGAGGTGTGAAAACATTGTTCTTTTTGAAAATAAATTATCTTGTAAAATTTCAATCCAGCCAAAACGTCTAGTCTCGTTTAGATATCAGCCATTGTTATATTGTATAACATACGGGCTTAACGAAGATTTTAAGGACCAGGCCACACTCACCGACACTCTGACAAAAATAAAGCCCGAGTAGGGTCAATAGACTCACCTCCTCACCCCCTATTATGTGTGACGAGTAAATTATTGGCGAAATGGCAATGATATAATGTGCTTCTACCTATCCCTATTATATGGGCAAGCGAGCGTGTTTGTAGGTATGTGCCTTAATTTGCGATAATACTATTAGAATTAGTTCCCTGTCATTAATTCGAATAGCATTCGTGCAAATTTAATGAGTCCCTCTCCAAACTATTCAATTTCTACAGGTATGACAATGACTTCGTTAAATAAAACTATTAACTTAGATTGGTAACAGAAGACCAATTCAAATTAATGGACATATACTATATATACCCTTGTGGCTAATGCATTGATCTGGCATTCCTATTCCTTCTGGAGTTCAATTCTCGGCCACCGCACGACTCACACGAACTCTCTCCTAAAAGTTAATAGGAAGTTAGTTAAAATGCTAGTTAATTATATCTACGGTTGCTTGTATTCGGTGGCGTGGTCGGTTGTGCACCCGCTTTCGACGTCGGAGTCTCGAGTTCGATTCCCGGTCGGGACAAACTTTGTGTGATGACACATACGTTTGTACCGAATTCTGGATGATTTATATGTATAATATGTATGTATTTACAAAAAAAAATGTATATAAGTATTTATATCAGTTTATCTAGTACTCATATCACAAACTCAGCTAACTTTGAGACTAAATGGCCTTGTGTGAATTGTCCTAACATATTTATTTACTTATTTATTATTATTTATTCTACTACATTTAAAGAATGCCACACCTTAACTTTATAGACTATTTAGTACGGCAGCACTTCTTTTACCAAATTATGGAATTTCGAAAAACTTAATTAAGTAAAAGTTACGTAATCAACATATTTAAACTTGTTACTTATAGTCTAAGATCCCACTGCAGAATATTGCGCTCATCGAGTATTTGCTGAAAAGTAAATTTTTACTCATATTATGATTAGGAGAATATATACCTACCAGGTTGCCTATAAAAATGTGGCCGCTAGTAGTTTTTTAGAAACATAAGTACTGTGTCGATGAAGAATGTGTTCAATGAATTATGTCGTATAACAAAGTAAATCTGTACCTTAACTGGTCTCATCTTATCTGTGCTTTCACAGACCTCGGAACGGTCCACCAGAAGGTTCCAGCATAAATGTGGGAGGCGTTAGCATCGGCATCAAGCCCTCGATGAAGTACCTAGGGATCGTACTTGATAGCCGATGGAACTTCGGACCACATTTCCGAAGTTTGGTCCCTAAAGTGACGGGGGCATCAGTCGCGCTTTCGCGACTCATGCCCAACCTAAAGGGACCCAACGCCTCCTGCAGGAGACTGTACCCGGGGATCGTGCGGAGTATGGCCCTATACGGGGCTCCCGTATGGGCGGTGCGGTTGACGGCCAACAACTCGCCGCTCCTTAATATACCATTGAGGATCTTGGCCGTCAAAACAATAAGAGGGTACCGCACGATCTCCGGAGAGGCTGCATGTCTCCTAGCCGGGACCCCTCCATGGGACTTAGAAGCGAGAACCCTTGCGTCATTGTTCCAATGGCGCAAGGAGGCGCTGGAGCGGGACGACAGGCCTACGTCTCGAGAAATCGAGGACCAGCGGTCCCAACTCCACCAGGATCTCATGGAGTCATGGAGGGTGCGACTTGAGCAACCCAGGTGGGGTACCACCATCACCGCGGCGGTGAGACCGATCATGGACGATTGGCTGCAGAGGCAGCATGGTGACCTCACGTATCGTGCGACGCAGATCGTTACCGGGCATGGATGCTTCGGTAGCTATCTGTTTCGCATGCATCGTGAGGTCGCACCCCGGTGTCAACACTGCGCGGTTTCCGGCGACGACACCGCACTCCACACGTTGGTGTAGTGCTCAGCGTGGGCGAGTCAGCGCCGGGACCTCGTAGTGGGTCTGGGCGTGGATATCCTCTCGCTGGAAACCATGCTCCAAGCCATGGTCTCCAGCGCGAGCAGGTGGAACGCGGCTGTGTCAATGAAGGAGGCGGCCGAGAGGGAGAGGGAGCGTACCCTTCCCGCCGAGTTCCGGGATAAAACCCTTCCCCCAACGACGCGGGATTCTCAACCCTACCTAACCCCCGCAGAGACCACAAAGGTGGTCAAGGTCCGCCGGGCGCCATTGGAAGTACGCTCTGCTTGTAACCAGAGACGCCCGGCAATGGACGTTAGAGCGGCCGCGGCCTTAGACCGCGAAATTGTAAATAGCTGTGGTAATCATTAACATAACCAAGATTATTGTGTTTTGTACGTAGACCCAACTCATGTATCATCAAGAAATTTATGAGATCCAACAATTGCTTTACACAATAACGGTTGAGTTAGAACTTCATCAAATATAAAATAAAGTACAAAAAACTGTTTTGTAACAATAATTTTAATAACCTAATATATTATGTGTAATTTTAATACTTTAAATGTAGAAATTTTGCCTTGATAGGAAATACCTGTGGGATACTAGTTCAGAGTGATGTCCACAAAGTGATCTCTTTTACATCTAATGTTTTTGTACCCCATTTTAGGTACCTACCTATTTTGGTATCTTTTGATGTATAATAAAAGAATAAGAATTATTTTAGATTACAATATAATATTAGACCTATTCTTACTATATCCATTATATATTTAACTATATTCTTATTAGTATTCAGGCTAGTGTTAGTTAGTGTTAAAGTTGTTTCCTTAAGCGAGTTGTTATTTTTGGTAGACAATCTTGTCAGATACCAAGTTAACTTTTGGGGAAGGCTTATAATTGCGTTGTGATAAGGCTTTGCTTGCGTTTGTTACCAACAGAGAATCAGGGTAGTTAAAGTAGGTAACATATTTAATATTCAAAGGTTTAGAACCTTCCACACAAGCTAAATAGCTTAGCGTAGGGAGTAGTTTAGCTTCTTACTGCCACTGGTCTGGGTCCGACCAGTAAGATAAACGTAAGATGTAATAGTCATAGACTTGTTGGCTTTAAAAAAAATCTTTTTCAATAATCACAATAGCTGTAGCACACTAGATGTACTATTAATCATGTAAGCATCCATAGCCTAATATCTAAAACCTAATGAGTTAGTATAACGTCCCGGCAAGACATTCTTCTTATTATTGAGTCCACTCTTAACACCAGTACAAGTACCAGCGCTTTTGGCTTGGCTGGAGTGGTTGACGGGGAGGCTAATAGATTGTATTGCAGAGTTTTAAAGAAAGGAGAACAAATAATACGATTATGACCCTTGGAATTCAAATTGGTAGCTGTGTATAGTAAGCAAATCTTCTGGTAGGTATATCAGAAGAGAAGTGGCTATGAAGAGTGAGAATGACAATCTTTATCTAAATTATTCCAGAATTATTCATAGATCAGTTTTCTTTAATTTTCACATAGCATTCAGAATGGGTACACTTTACAGACTCTTTCACCGGCAGATAACAAACAGGTTTTCATCGACATAGTATGTATCGGAACACCAATAATAAGTCTGATTTGCATTAGAACAAAACAGTTATTATAATTTATGCTTTCGATTGTCGGCACTTGGTGGAACATACAGTAATACATTATGAAATGACTCACTTGTACTTTATTTAATTAACACAAAGTATTAGAAATGTTTTTTAAAATATGTGATTTGAATAAGTGGCACCTTTGAAGATGCCATAGCGAAACCGGTCAGGTCCTACTAATAATTAAAAAATTGTGGAATATCTGTACAAGTGAGTCATTTCATAATGTATTACAATTATTATATGTGTGAAGAAGCATACTATGTGAGCAAGCAGCTTGCTGGTAGATTGAAGACTATGATATTGACAGTGACAGATTCCAGCCACTCCCAGCTCGCGAAAGTTGGATGAAAGAGACAGGTAAGATAAGATGAGACAGGTAAGGTACAGATTTACTATGTTATACAACATAATTCATTGAACGCATTCTTCATCGACATAATATGTTTCTTCACACATATAATAACTGTTTTGATCTATTGCAAAACGGTCTTATTATTAAAATGTATACCTACATATTTATTAAAGTCTTAGCAAAAAATAATTAAATTTTTGGTCATTTTGAAAAGGTAGACATTTCTTTTGGAGAATTTATTAAGTCGTCCCTACTACTGTTTGCATCGGTGGTTTAGAACACTAGCATTCGACGCATGCGCAATGGCTTAAAAGCGTCGTACAGCTGGCAGTCGCTATCCTCATCTGACTAATGATGTTACGCGCTAACTGTCTTTCACTCTACCTTAAATATTTAACATCTTTAATAGCCAGCAACCCTTATTTGCGGCCAGATTTAATTAAGCAACCGCACATCATAATAAACAGAAAAAAATAGCTTTAATTTGATATATAAATAATAAATGTACGTTATGAACGCATAAATGCATCAAAATCATACCTGTTTACACCTGGCTGCGAAGAGGTGCGGTCAAGTGCGCAACGGTAACCGTGATTTTTCTTTCGAGTCTTTATATATATTGCCGTGAAGTGGACGATATTTTATTTAATAAACAAGTGAGCGAAATTTTGTCCCCAAAATCAATTCACAATAATTTAATTAAAATTACTAGCGGCCACATTTTTATAGGCAACCTAGTAGGTATATATTCTCCTAATCATAAATATGACTAAAAATTTAGTTTTTAGCAAATGCTCGATGAGCGCAATATTCTGCAGTGGGATCTAGTACTATTATAAAAAAAATCATAATGATCTTGATAATTAACCGTTTTCTCTATACGTAGTAATTATAAAATAATTACCCAAAAGTCTTAATTAAAACAGGCTGACAAAATACGGCTACCATAACATAAAAATATCACGCAGTTGACAATGAAATCTGAAACGAGTTCCCATTTGGGTAATGGACAGACTAAGAGACTTTTGCAACAACTTTCATTACTGTGAAAGCAATGTACAGTCAGCATGATCAAACTCAAGGTGATATTTTACCTGTGAAATCGTGAAAAGTAAACGACGCAAACGTAGCCGCGGGCGTAGGCCAGTATAGAAATAAATTACACAGTTTCTGAATTGAGAATTAAAGTTAAGTATCCGTTGAGTACGTCAAATGTCAAAATTTGTTCCTGAATTTTGACATTTGGTGTACTCAGTGGATGCTCAACTTCAAATTCTAATAAAATCTTCATTCTAGAATCATTATATTATAAGTAGTCAGGAGTTAATACTATCAGGCGTTACTTTTCGGAAGTCCATAGTTAAATAAAATAAATCTAACTACTTTGCAATATTCCGCCACATGCAAATTACCCAACTCTCGTATTTATTCATGCACAAGTCCGCCCTCCAATTCCACTTAGGCCGAAAGAATAGAGAAATAATTTTGAAAATAGAATAAATATGAGAGTTGTGTTATCGTGCAAAAAATAATAAAAAACCTCGACACGTGTTTCGCCCCCAACCAGGGGCATCATCAGGAGATGTCGATGGCTCGGCGCACGGCGACCGAATGAGCCACAACTCGTAAACCGCACCTATATATATCCTAGGTTTTTTATTTCTACCCACCACCATAATACCAAACTATTTTATGTCTATGTTATGGCTTTTATGGGTGACTACGGCACCCTATTCTATGCGTGGCCCTAACTTAAGTGGAGTCACGACTCTAACTTCTGTCTATTAGTGGACCAAGTAATACACATAGTATAAAGTGAAACCTCCTCTGCTTTTTAAAAGTTCGTTAATGAGTATAATGTTTTGGTTCCAAAAGGAAAACGTTGTCCTTTCATTGGAGATTATATTAAAAACACTAGGAGTTATAGAAATAAAATAACATCTGTAATTCTATCACAAAATATCATTAAAAGAATATAGATCGGATCTATCAAGAATTACTAACACGAACGACAAGTAATTATATGAGATCGTATAAAACTTGAGAGTATCATTAAAGCTTACCTACATTATTTACTATGAATACACTGTGGGGATTATCGCGGGTGTCATATTGGAAAAGACTTATGAGCGCTCGAATGGAATCGTAGTTTGTGGAATACGGGTCAAGTAGAATATCAGTGTTGTATATGCGTACACTTAATATCAGTAACAAAAAAAAAATTGTGTGGATTAATTAAAACCTCAAAAAAATATATATTCTTGTCTGTCTGTTTGAATGGATACACTAAGCTCAAATTCTTTATACTCGGATGCCAGGAAAAATAGTTTTCGTGATAATAAGCTAACCCAAGCGGGCAGCGCTGCTGGCATCATGTAGTACCTACTTGACTATATGATAAGAACTAAAAGATTATAAGTTCTTATAAGTGATTATAAGTTATATCCTGTAACTTATAAGAAATAAATATGTTAGGACAATTCACACAACGCCATCTACGTCCTCTCAAACTTAGCAGAGCTTGTGATATGAGTAGGTACTAGATGAACTGATATAAATACTTTTAAACATTTTTTCGTAAATACATACATATTATACATAGCAAACATCCCGACTTCGGTAAAAACGTATCTGTCTTCACACAAAGTCTGTCCTGACCGGGAATCGAACCCGAGACTCAAGCGTCGAAAACAGATACACTACCGACTACGCCGCCGAAGCAGTCAAGTCGAATAATTCGTATGTTACTCATATTATACCTACTAGTCTGCTCTGCTGGTTTTTTAGACCAAGTTTATTATTATTATTATAAGCATTTATCTCACAAACTATATTTCAGAAACTCATGTCATATAACAGCTAGTTCTTGATTCTTTTGAAGCGTAAGTAATAAATGGGAGAAAATGAAAGTTTTTCGCCGCATCATCCTGTTTGTATCGAAGTTGTAAGGTGATTCCACTTATCATAACATCTTATAGGTATACGGATACATATATATATATATATACCTATAACTGTTTCTAAACACATATTAAGTTTGTAGAATGTTTCAAGACTACATCTGCGGTGTAATTTATTTAATTTTTTTTTGTTTATTAGCGCTCCTCTACCAATGGCAGAGCCTATTCGACAACTTGTTATTATGTCTAGTCTAACCTCCTAGGGCTCCTTCTTCATTAACTACCCTTACACCCGTATTTTCAAGCGACACTATGAGGTGCGCGGATGCCACGCGCTGAAAAAACAGTGTGTTTTGAAAGCGCACGGCCTCGCGCGCCCCACAGTGCCAGCTGCGAATATCGACGTTTTATAGTAATCATCTTCCTTTCCTATTCTCTAATACCATTCCATTTCTTCTTTTATTCTTCTCGCACTTTCATACAACCTTTCATTCTTTTCTATGGGTTTTAAGGGAACTAGTGAGCTTTTATCTTTATTATAAAACATTTTAAAACTTTACAACCTTTCCTAAATCTAATTTACAGTTTTTACATCTAACAATACAATACAATACAATAAAACTTTATTGTACACCAATATAAAAAGCATAACAAATACAAACAAAGGTTTTATAATGTACAAATGGCGGCCTTATCACTAAAAAGTGATTTCTTACAGGCAACCTTGGGATGGACAAAGTAGAAGGAATAGAATTTAAGGAAGAGAGGGTAGGCATTGGTGAAGAATTAAGAATATAAATAAAACAGTTTCTTGGGAAAAATGTACTAAGTACTTACTTATCATACATAAATACAAGTAACGTTGAATTGCAATAGATATACATATTACATACCATAGGGGTACATACATAAATATAAAGAATATCAATAGAATATACCTTAGATACACATACATATAAATACATATTTTATATCATAAACTTACATACACTATTATAGGTACAATAAGAATAACGCAACGTATAAGACAGCAATAACGACTTCAGCAGCTCAAAAAGTGATCTTTAACCATTTTCTTGAAAACGGCAAGTGTTTGTGCACGTCTGATTGTCACGGGCAGAGCATTCCATAGACGGACAGCCTGCACAGTAAAAGATTTGTCATTTTACTGTGCAGCATTCGTCAAACCGGTTGCATGCTCTGGCATTTCTAATACTAGATTCTCCGATGAACGCAAGGATCTCGAATGCGTGTCATTGAGAAACGTGAATAGCCAAAAACCTTTTTTATATATATTTTATACAATCTACTACTTATTTCTATTTTATATTAACTATTTTATGTAAGTATCTTCTTATTTTAACATTTATTAGTACTTAGATCTATAAACATTTTAGTTTCCTATATCTTAACAATTTTACTGTTTCTATATTTATTTTACATCTCGTACAGAT
Organism: Nudaria mundana; assembly: GCA_963556515.1. NCBI lineage: Eukaryota > Metazoa > Arthropoda > Insecta > Lepidoptera > Erebidae > Nudaria > Nudaria mundana. The sequence goes on from OY748293.1 coordinate 10,790,970, forward strand.
TGAAACCTGCTTATACCTTAATTAATCTTATTCATATAGTTTTTTCATATTCTTTACTAGCACGTTTCTTATTTACTATTTCGGTATATGTCATCAAATATTCTATTAATATCGATTCATTATTACCTAATTGCCACCATTTCTTTTATGTACTATAACTTATTATTCTTACTATATTCTTACTATAGTTATCTATAGTCTCTAATCATTAGGGACAGGTTCTCTTGGCTCAACGTAATGCTATTCTGAGTTTCAAAATTGTGACGGTCTACAATATGGACTAGGCATTTAAGTATAAGGTGTATGATGGTTTCATGCACGTCCGGGTCGCAGGCGCACGATGGGCTTGCCTTACACGGTGCAGGTATTCTGCGAACCCACCGTGCCCCGTAAGCAGTTGTGTTTTTGTGCCAGCGACCGGCATCTTGCGGACGATACTGTACGCCTCCACTGCACAAGGGAGGAAAAGCTTAGTGATGGAGGCGGTCGTACCTTCTTTGTACCTCTCATTCCACTCGCGAAGCGTGCGCTGACGCAGAACACGCTTCAGGTATGAAACCGGGTACAAACCGGAGTCCGGTGCCTTCTTCAATTTCAGAGCCGCCTCCTTGGGGAGTTCGTCGGCTCGCTCATTGCCCCTTCAGCCCCGCGTAAGCCTTGACACAGAATAAGGAAATTTCCTTACCCTGGGCCATGCCTTCTCGAATGGGAGTTCGGGCTCTGCGGCAGTGTAATTTATTGACCTTAGGTACTTACTGGTACATCTAGTTTAAGAAGCAGAAACGGGTGAAGGGTTTTGATACCATATCAAAAATAGTTATGCATCCAAATCTTGCTTGTCCAAAAGTTTTTTTTTGTTTTGTGATTGTGGATAAGCCCTATCCACAATCACAAAACAAAAAAAAAACAAAAAACAATATATATTTATATATATATTGTTTTTTGTTTGGTTATAATGGATAACAATCCATTATAACCTAAATGTGGCAAAACATTATACTCCTCTTATTCAGAAATCTGACAGCGGTGAAGGGCTGAAATCAAAAGTTTAAAGGAGTTTGTAGAGTAGGTAGTAGTTGTAGCATCACTGCTCCGGGGGTAGATTCTTATTCCCAAACTGAAACGTCATTGTGAATGTTAAAATTAAAGTTAGCCGAAACAGATTAGAGTTCGTTTGCAGACACATACTGTACAGACGTTTTGTTCAAAGTGGAATGCACTACAAATTTCCACGATTTAATCACGTGTCACATTTACCTTCTGTTTTATGTCAACATGTCTTTGAAAAATCTTTTTAAGGTTAGTTCAAGTCTCGGAACCCTTATAGTTTCATCATGTCCGTCCGTCCGCCTGTTCGTCTGCAAGCGCGGTTGTAAACTTGGTATTAAACCGAGCGCTATGCTGACTACACGGTGTAAAATGAATAGTGTTCAAAAGAATACCGTTGGTTTTGAACAGCCGTTTTAAGCCGTGTACTGGATGTTTAAGACACTGTTTTGATTTAAGTATTAAAACGTCTCCCCACCTCTGCACCTCGTATAAGGTACAGGTTGCTGAAATGTCTGGAACGTTTGAAACTAAGTTGAAAGCAATTACACAGTATGTGTCGCTATGCATTTTGTCCATCTTAAAGGTTTGAGCTTTTCATCACTTTGTAAGGCTTAAAAAAGTGCTCGATGAGACTGAATTTAATGTGAAATCTGTATTTGTTTGTAGTTAATCTTGACTACATGAGCAATTAAATTTGTATTCCTAGTGGTCGCCCTATAGTCAAACAGTAGACCTAGCGACCATTAAAATCATTATTTGGGATTTACCCCCCTCCCCCCACTCCCCAATAAAAAAAACTCCACAAAAATATTGTTTCTAGTAAAGAAATACTTATGTCAAGTTTCGTGAAGATCGGATAATAAAGTGGGCCGCTAGCACTGAAAAACATTAGAACGTTATTTGACCATATTTAAAGTATAAACCATTTTCGCTTCAATCCAAAAAAGCTCACGACGGAAAAATTGTATTAAATCAAGGAACACTTGTGCCAAGTTTCGTGAAGATCGGATAAAAACTGTGGCTGCTAGCCTGGAACACACATCCAGACAGACAGTCATACAGACGGACGAAAGCAAAATTGTCCAATCTCGAAATATAAACGCTTCGCTCGCTCGGTAAATTTACTACAAGGAAACTTCAGAGGACGATTTTAGTTCAAGCTTCACTGCATTTTTTGTTGTACACGAAACTACTACGAGAGCTACGAGCTCATAGCAATGCTTTACTACTGGACGATGCTACTTTTATTGCATTCCTTGGGATACTTAGGTATGTATTTTAACTTGAGTGAGGGAATGTAATATAAATCCCCCATGGTCGTCCTTTTCCTTAATTCCACAGTCTTTTATATATTCTAATATTTTAGAGAGGAAAGATTTGATTGTTAGTTTGTTGGTTTGAATTGAACAGATTCCGAAACTACTGAAAATTTTTAAACTGATATGTAGCTCCATTATTGGAGGAAAACCCGACACTGCACCCTATACCAACCCGTCTGGCCAGCGTGGTATAGGTAGGCTAAATTCCCCCTTCTTTGAGGGAGGCTATGCTAAGCAGTGAGTGACAAATGGGCTTAGATGATGATGATGAACATAGGTAGGCTACTTTTTTATGCTGGTAATGTGTTACCACGGTAATTGGTAACGATAAGACTATACCACGCGGGAGGAGCCGCGATCAGCTATACAGTGATAGATATTTTTTCAACCGATTTCCAAAAAAGGAGGAGTTTCTCAATTCAAATGTATGTTTTTTTATATTTGGTCCCATTTCGGTAATTCGAAGTCGGTCGTTGTGTTAATTTTTGACGAGTATTTTATGGTTTATAATGTTTCAATATTTTGTGTTAGCAAATTATTTATGTGATTAAGAAGCTACTATATCCATCCATACAGATAAAATTTAAGTATCTGTGTGTAATTTAAATGACCAGTTCAATTCATAAGATAGGATACACGATACTTTTATTTTTTTTGTCTGTCTATTTGTTCCAGCTAATCTCTGGAACAGCTAAATCGATTTTAACGTGACTTTCACTGGCAGATAGTCACTGGCAGATAAGGTGTAATATATTCTACTTTTTATCCCGGGAATGTGTTCCCACGGGGATTGGGAACCATAAAAGTATTTCACGCAGGCGAAGCCGCGGGCGTCCGGTAGTAAACTACACGTTGGGCTAGTTGGTAGTCTTAGTTGCGAGTATATCAATTCATTACCAAATTGAATCTATAGAGCAAGCGACAAATAGACATCCGACTTAACGCTAAGTCAGAGATTATTATGCATCAAGCAATTTCAATACACGACTGCGATACTGCACAATACTAAATCCTGTCTTTGTACCGAAAACACAGAATAGGGAATAGTATGTAAGTACCTACTGACGAACGCTAGAATTTCTCTCAATACACACCGTAATAACGGTTTTGTAATCACTTTTCACTAAAAAATGCATGTAAAACTATATGCTGTAGCTTCAATTTATTTTTTTAATTGCTTATTTTTCTGTCTGGCTGTTTGTTGAAACGGCTGGACTGATTTAAACGGAACTTTCACTGGCAGATAGCTGATGTTATAAGGAGTAACTTAGACTACTTTGTATCCCGGCAATGTGTTCTAATGGGAGTTGGGAACAAGAACTAATAGAGCCACACGTTGGAAGTCATTTAATTTATGAGACGATTTAATATGTATTGTAGTGGTTGTTGGGAGGTATATTGTGGGACGTTTACAGTAACACAGTATGTGGATGAATGAATATTTTTTGTTGACATGCATTCGCTTTTATAATATAATATACAAGTACCTATAGTACTAGAATATTCCCGATGATACAAAACTGGTTTAGGTAGGTGTGGCTTAGACAATAGGAACAAGTTTAAATACCTATACTTATGTTGTACCTACGATTTGTTTACTTTCATTTAATTGGTTGGTATATTATGGTAGGTACTCGAAAGTTCTGGGTGCGCCTTCTTGTAGTATCTAGACGTATGACGTCAGAGATAAGGTATGCGCCACAGTATGAATATAAATTTTGCGTGAAAAAGTTTATAAATGGTTCCCGATTCCCACGGGAACACATTCCCGGAATGTAAATAAGCCAATACTATACCTAATTACATCAGCTCTCCGCGAGTGAAATTCCCGTTAAAATTGGTCCAGCCGTTCCCAGAGATTAGTCGGATCAAACAGAGATAGACAATAAATTAAAAAGGTTTTAGTTAAAAAGGTACCTACCTCACATTTACTAAAATTTTTTAACTTGAAATTACACACATATACTTAAGTTTTACTTATGTGTAAAATTGAGTATATATAAGTAGGATATGACCTAACGATGGAGTGCCAACGTGTGAGGCTATATTACGGGCCAACAAGAAACAATGCGTATAGTTGTTGCGCAGCTGTGTACATCGACGGAAGTAATTGACTGGTCGACTCTATTACCCATTTGCTAGAACATTAAGCCAATTGAATTTGATATAATACGAGATAAGATCAATACAGTACAGTAGATCTGTACTAAATTTAACATTAGTAAATTTTATTAGTCAATAGAGCGTTAGAATTTATTTTCTTTGTGCAATCTTAGAACTCTATATATGTCCTGTTTTCATTCAAAACCATTTTAAATGATTCACAAACTCCCGCTTATTAGTAGAATAAACGACTGCCATAGAGTCGTTAGGGTTAGTTGGAGCCCCAAATCAAAAATCCGACCGGTCCAACTACAGAACTTTGATATCGATCATGGGTTGTGGAGGTCAGATGGCAGTCGGTTCACGTGAAATATCGAAGTACAGCCGAATCGCAGTTAAACTGGAAAGCCGACCCCAACCGCGTTGGGAGAAAGGCTCGGTGGATGAATCCTATTTTCTAACTCTAATCTAGGATGCTATAGAGGCAGTCATCATCAGCTACACATGGTTCACCGGACATCTCTGACGAACTTTAACCATCCCTTTAGGGACAAATATGTGAGTTTGTGTCTGTATGTATGATTTAGTTAATTATTATTCATAGGACATAAGAAATTTCTCTTGTTAAGTTTAAAATGATCAAGGTTTACGTGTCTCCCACATAAAATAGCACAAGTTCATTTTAGTAAGTAAACCTACTTACTTAACTAATTTTATGCGCATCAAACCTTATACCCAAGAATGAACTTAAGCCTACACTATGTGCTTCGCTAGTAGTTGGGCAAGAGGTAAGGCCCTCGTCCCATAAAGTAATGGTAACTAGTTCCACAAGATTACAGCCTAAGCCGACCCTATCATAAAATTTACTTGGGGAGCACTAGACTCGTGATGAATATTTCTCATAATTTAGTAGTAAATTATATGATACCAGTTTGGATACTAGCATATCATTTACATTTTAATATTATTAAAACAAAATTAAGAAATGCTGATGAAATTTTACCTAATGTTTAAAAAGTAACCAGTATCTTAATTGAGCGAAGCGAAGGCGAGCGGAGCTCTCAACGGGTGACTCAAATTATTTTTCAAACGATTTATGTTAAATTGTTTCTCGGCGAATATTCGGCCGATTTCGGATTTTCTTGCACTCATCAATAGCTTACAGAATTACCCAGGTTATTACGATGCCAGAATTTTGAATTTAAACTCGTTTCGCTCAAATATATGCTGCAGCGTAACGGTACGTTTCGCAACTGCGGCGACCTAGTAGTATCCTACGAGTGTTTTAAGCAGTTTCATGCACTACTTTATCTAATCTCATCCTAGGCATCATAGGCATTTTGAGAAACACAAACTTGAAGAAGTTATCGACAATATGGCGGCAAAACACAAAAAGGTGGTATGGTCGGACATACTTTAGCCTGTTATTGCTATTAGACTGTACTATAATGACAAAAAAGTTACTTTATGATACAGATTGGCAGAAAATCTCATAAAAAATCTGTATCATAAAATAACTTTTAATGTTTTAATAGTCGGTACTGGTGTCAAAATCATAGGCTTTATATGTCAACTTCTTCACTTTTCTGTCATTATATCATAGATCCATAATAATACAAATACAATTAGAATTTAAAATTAAAAGTTCAAATAAATCTAAATATTCAAATTTATAAGACTATGTGGTTAACCAGCACTGCTCTACTCGTGAAAAAAGTTATTGAGTTACCGCGCACCGACAGATATAAACAATAAACATGGCGATGGTCCCCACACGTCCCCCACGACTTGATCAATTTCATCAGTTCTATTCCGAATCGTATACAGTTTTGAGACAATAATAATGTACGTGTTACTTGCTAATGTACTGAGCTTTTAATACTTCATTTCACCCAGTATATTATTTACCTGCAATAAAGCCAAGTTTAATACCATTTGCCTTCCATTCCGTTCAAGCTCACCACGACATTAACAATAAAGTAAAACTGGTCGCAATACACACGTACTTAAAATAAAATTGTTCCGTACCAAGTTATAAAAAATATTAAATCACTGGAATAACTTCTACGTCAGAAAGACGAATATATACCTTCCAAAAAGAATCCTCGAATAAAGAACAAAGAATACAATAATAACTCCCCGTAACTTGCCGTAAAAGAAAGTTATAAGAATTTTCGTCTACGAAACTTAATCCAATCCAATTTCAGTGAAGCTCGTAATTATTCTTGGCATTTCAAATGAAAATGTGCTACCCACTATGACTTTAATCAAGTATTAGGAAGTTTATGAAACAATACTATGAATATTTTGAACGTCATTTATCAGTTTTACCACCATATTAACCTTCAATATTTATGTCATCATATTTCATTTTACGAAAATTAATATTCAAATTAGGATATTTATACACAACAGTATGCTGTTGTGGGGAATTTCGGTATAACATATTTAGATTCTGAACCCGATTTTTCATAAAAAAATCCGTTCTGACGGTTTCGCTTGAAATATTGACATACCTACAAACTTTGTCTTTGTACTATTATTAGAATATTTCTTCCGATCTCCGAATTGAACTGAAGACTTCGGTATCGCAGGATAAGTACACACTACGCCAGTTTAGGAAGCAACAACTTACTACCAACAAAACATGAATTTAACAGCTATGTGAAATCAAACAGAAATATATGTTAATAATGAAGATAGTTATTCACAGGAGAATTATGAGATCCTTTAGCTGTATTCGCTACGATGAATCGACAAGCGATTGAGTTCACAAACTTTCCCTAATTAGTCCCAAAATAAACAGAAATTTTGACTATATTCATTTGGAAGTGGTTTCCTGCTCCGAACATCGTATTAAATGCCTTGACTGAATACCCGCTTATTATTCATAGTAAATTACCAGCTAATGCTTCATTCGTCCTCTAGATCAAACGAAAACATAAAATAGTCAAACATTGTAAAATATATATAAAGAGATTATTACTGTCGATGTGCATATTGCTAAATGTTTAATTATATTTCTGTGCGCTTTCTAGTTGAGCGGAGCGAAGCGTAGCATATTTTAGACGACAAGTATAAATCGTTTGTGTGGCAACTCCTCCGAAACGGCTCGACCGATTTTTACCAAATTTGGCATGCTGGTCGACATCATACCCGGGAGTGCATATCTCTGAAATCATGAAAATAGAGCATAAACAAAATTAAGAAAGTTTGCTTCGCTCAACATTTGCAATTAGTAGCATGCATTGCATACCTAGTAGTAGATCACTTATATTATATTGAAATGGTATTGGTAAACTTAAATATACTGAATTGTTAGAAATGTCCATAATAACTAGGTATGTATGGTTTTAAAGTATTTGAAATTTGTACTAGGTATGCAATGCATGCTGCTAATTGCAAATGTTGAGCGGAGCAAATGTTTTTATTACATATCAGAATCAGAATCGAACACTTAAATTAATTAATCAAATGAAAAAAAAAACCATTTTCATTGTTGACGCACGTGTTTCCATGGCAACCATTTAATCATCTGGTTTTTCAGTCATTAGTCCTCGATCGCATCCGATTTTGAAAATCGTTTTTCCGAACCCACCAACTGCATGTCTTGCACGCGCGTGGCTATTTTGAGATTTCTAGCTACATGTTAAAGAACTTTTTCGTCGATGTCCAGGACATTTTTGGTGATTATTCCTCCGTGGTCAGCTCTATTTTCATGATTTCAGATATATGCACTCCCGGGTATGATGTCGACCAGCATGCCAAATTTGGTCAAAATCGGTCGAGCCGTTTCGGAGGAGTAGACACACAAACGATTTACACTTGTCGCCTAAGATTGAGCTCCGCTTCGCTCCGCTCAATTATTTCCAAGAGAACTATTCTCTTTATGAATATGGACGTTTGAGAAGTTTGAGAAGAATAGCTGGTGTGACTCTGATGGACAAACTGAGAAACAGTGCGATAAGAGAACGTTGTGGGATGTCAGAAGATGTAGTAACCAAGATGGAAAAAGGGATGCTTAGATGGTTCGGACATGTAGAGAGGATGGATGACAGGAGACTGACAAAACAGATATATAAAGCAAGTGTGAAAGGACAAACTTGTAAGGGTCGACCAAGGCGAACAAACTACGACCAAATCGCTGATGTCTTAAATAAAGGCCAGGTTAAAAGTACCAGTAACAGGCGAACATGCGTGAAGACATTAATGAAAGTTGAGGAAGCGAAAGAAGTATGCCAGGATCGTAGAAGGTGGAAATCTGCAGTCTCTGCTTACCCCACTGGGAGAGAGGCGTGATATTATGTTATTGTTTAAGCTGTTTTACATTGTTATTGCTAGCATTAGGAATTTGATGGATTTCACTGGAAAATCGTTTTCCTGAACGTTATTTACAGCGGGGTTCTCTTATTTTTATTACTCACTCGTAATTGCAAATGTACATATTTAATGCAGATTAATAAACTGTGGACCACGTAGATATCAAGATGCTGCCCCTAGATATCAAGGTCTCACTTGCTCAGACTCTAATTCAGCCTATTTTGGACTACGCGGATGCTTGTTATTTGGATGCTACTGAGGAGCTTTTAAATAAGCTTGAGCGCTTGCAAAATTTATGTATCCGTTTTGTTTTTAATCTACGTAAGTATGATCATGTTTCGCAATTTCGCAAGGAACTCAAGTGGCTCCCAATCCATCTTCGGAGAGACACTCGGATATTATGTCTCCTTTATAATATCCTACATAATCCGGCTTATCCTTCATACCTGCGGGAGCGGTTCTCCTAAATGAACACTCCCGGTACTCCTTGTAGATCTCACCTCATGTACCGCCTAAACTTTCCCTCCCACAAAACCGATTTCTACTCCTATTCCTTTACCGTTCATGCGGTCAGGCTGTGGAACTCACTACCCCCTGATATACAAAGCTGTAAAACTCTTCCTCTCTTTAAAAGTAAAGTCAAAACACATTATCTGTCCTCCTTACCCTAGCTATATATGCTAGTATATGTAAGTATTGTATATATAGCTCAGTATATATTTATCTATGTATATATTATAGCACCCATAGTTTATGTAGGTTTATTTATTTACATGCACTGCACACACTTAGCCTTTTCACTCTTACTTCTCCTCTCAGGCCTGCTGGAAGAGATTCCTTTAGGAATAAGTAGTGCCCTTGTACTATGCTCACTTTATTCTTTTGTACTTCTGTTTCTTGTTTATTTTTTTGTGTGTATGTACAAAAATTATAAAATAAATAATTAAATAAATAAAATAAAATACCTACTTATCATAGACTGTGGGTGTATAATACAATCCGTCATTTATGTTGCTGGTTGTATAAAGTTACTTCATTATTATAATTTCTACTCATTTTACACAGACGACAGCTACCTCGTCCTAACAACGTTTTCTCGTAAAATAATTAAGTTCCAAAGCTTTATTATACCTGTAAAGGTTATTTGAAACTAGAAACTAAAGCCAAATGATTTTGATAGCTCGAAATTTTACCTTTTAATCAAGCAACTGGCTTTTGATTTATTTATATATCAATAAAATTAGTAGTTGTTTAAAATGCTAATGCTACACGGGTTCTGTATCGTTCATCCAAACACGCATTTGTGTCGCGAGTAACAACAAAAGGGCTCAAGGCAGATATAAAACGGAGTCTTAGAATGAAAAGTTTTGCCATTGTTACAGCTGAGCCACGGGTAGGCGCATTGTTCAAGTTATATTAAGTGGGAGTTTAATGCTTCAAAGGATTACTGTTAGATGTGGTCACGAGGCTATTACAATCCTGGCGGGGACTGCTTGAAGATCTTAGATAAATTTTACGTAACAATGGCCGCGAAGGAGAAGTCGTCCTTGTTATGATTAAGTTAATGAATTGCCTGATAATATTATACGAAATTGCTTTCCTCCACATTCTATTCGAGTTAAACAAGTTTTAAGATTATCTTTGTGCAAATGAGTGTTGAAATCGCCAAAGTTACTGTAACAGAAATAAATCGGTCATTGTGATAAGGGTTTGGGATAGTCAGTTTTTAAACAGATTAAAGGCGTGACCGGCGTAATCCAACCACTGTCAGTTCTTTTCAACTATTACAAGGTACACAGTTGCCAATAAGTTTGGTAAGAAAAAATCTTACAAACCTTGCCAAATTGGACTTCCCAACTCACGATTTAATAGACAAGTACTATAACGAAATGCAATAAAACCAGCATCGTCCAATAAAGCTATACGATGCTTAAGCACTACTTGTGCAGTCTCGTTTTCAACTAAAAAGCCAGTGAAGCATGAACTAACACGGTGCACTGAACGTTCGTTATAAGGGTCATCTTTATTTTGGTGAGAACCATAGTGTATAGAGTTATATCTCGATTTAAGTACATATTTCTGTATGAAAATGTTAAAATTCTGAAAAAAAGCTTAATACGAGGTTTAAAATTCTACTTAAACATACTTTGGGTTTATAATTTAAGTAATTTTTTTTATAGGTTTAAGTTATAGGTACGAGTATAAGATAATTAAGCAGGAAGTTAGCTTTGATAAAGTTAATATACCTTATCGAAAAATATCTGACTTAGATTATAAACCAGATGTGTAGTTTGTTTAACAGTACATCATTATATATTATAAAACAAAGTTGCCCGTTCTGTATGACATTATTTGCTTAGATCTTTAAAACTACGCAACGGATTTTGATGCGGTTTTCACCAATGGAAGAAAGGTTTTTGTGTATTATAATTTGTCAAGAGGGTGAAGCTGCGGGCATCCTCTAGTAAAGTATAAAAGAATTCACACTCTGTAGGCATGTGATAGTTTTTTTGACTGAGGGAGCGAAGCGACTGAAGTCTCCGTTTCAACTTGCAGACTGGGGAGAATTTCTTCCGTCTGTACCTCTACATCTACGGGTTCTGTCAGATCATGTTTGAGGCCGTATTTATCAACCGATTTGCATGAAACTTTACACACATTCCTTGCTTACAATGAATAACATTTGAATGATATTTTTTGGATTAGATGACAAATTAAAGAGTAATAAAGAAAATTGAAGAAGAAATTTTCTAAACAAAGCCGCTCTCGAAGTCTACGGTTCCCAGAACCACTAATTTTAAAAGGGTGTGAAAAAAAGAACGACCTTAATTTTTGCAACCAAACATAAAGTGATAGAGCATTCTGTATTATACTTTATTATTAAATTTACAATAGGTATAACTATTAATTACATAACCACTGCATTATTATTAACATAAACACATTTGTTTAATAAGCACGCTATGCATAAAACAAGTAAACTTAAACAAATGAAAACTACTTCAATTTGACATAACATGCGAGTGTTTATTCAAGCAAGCACCTATGCAAATTCTAATTATTCTCCGCACTCAGTCTCACACATTCATACTCAGCAGATTCTCATTATCTAAATTATGAATAATTTATGCTGTTATTATTTTGCACAACAGGTTGAGTAATATGAGTTAATTATTATTGTTATACAATTTTATCGATACCTATATAATAATACCCTCGTACTTGTCTACCCAGGTCCAGTATTTGTGCGCCAATCACAGTCGTAATTTGCGGTCTGCTGATAATCAGCTTCTTTTGTGCCCTAGTCATACATCTAGTCTTGTCCACTCTTCGTTCTTTGTCCAGTCTGTCCTTCTTTGGAATGCCCTTCCTCAGGATATCAGGATGTCCACTACCCATTATAGTTTTAAGAAAAATGTTCGTCACCACTATCTCAATCTACAGACAGAGCTGTGGCAGTAGCATTGGAAGTATCTTTATTGTTTAGTATAATGGCTTTATGTATGTATGTATATGTAAGTATTATATATGTATATAATTATCTATGTTATGTTATATATGTAGTTTATTGATGGTATGTATTTTTTTTAAGTATTTTATATAGTATGTATTATTAAGTATACCGTGTATCCACCTACCCAGTACATTTTCTTCATCACCCTAAGGTTGACTGGTAGAAAATGCCTCCGGCATTAAGTCCGCCTTTGTACATTTGTTTGTGCACAAAGCTTTATAAATAATTTAAAAAAAATTGTAAATGAAAATACGCTATAACTAGGGGTTCTGTGAACCGTAGACTTCGGGAGCGGCTTTGTTTAGAAAATTTCTTCTTCAATTTTCTTTATTACGCTTTCATTTGTCATCCAATCCAAAAAATATAATTCAAATGTTATTCATTGTAAGCAAGGAGTGTGTGTGTAAAGTTTCATGCAAATCGGTTGATAAATACGGCCTCAAACATGATCTGACAGAACCCGTAGATACAGACGAAAGAAATTCTCCCCAGTCTGCAAGTTGAAACGGAGACTTCGCGAGCTTCGCTCCCTCATTCAATAATAATAAATCTTTTATTCGGACAACAGATACAATTGATATTTCTTATCCTACTGCACTTATACTACAATACTGTAATATGTATTTTATACAAAGAAAATTACAATTATTCGAGTAAGGTGCTTTGGTAGTTTCTGTTTCCGTTTGCCAATTGGCAAAGGCCTCCTCCAATAGGTTGGAGAGATCAGAGATCAGAGATCAGAGTAGGCTCCATTCTGATCTCTCACTGGCTACTCTATTCCATGCTGTCCCTGCAACCTGCCTGATATCGTCGAAATCGATACCTATACCAATTCATTTATTATTAGTAACTGTAAAGTCACAGACTAGGGAATAGCCTTATAACTCTAATCTTTTAATACCTACGGTCATTTGAAATTTATGACGTTAAAGAGATAATTTTAAAGAATTACACACACATCTGCAACACATTTATTATACAGAAAAAATAAGGGGTGCAAAGGGGCTCTACCAACATCTATAGGGCCCCAGCGACCTCACCTGCTAGTGGCGCACCTGCTGATAAACGGACGAGGCTCGTTAATTTACGGTACCTATGGAGTGGCTTCGGCCCCTACGTGGGTACCAGGTGGTACAACAGTGTTGGTCCGGGGGGGTACCACCGTGCAGCTGTGCTAAAGCCCCCCAAGTAACCCAGCCCAGGCTGGGTTGCGTTAGGGGTTCAGCAGCTGCACCGCCGGGCCCGGGGCGATGTATGGTGCAGCAGGCATGGGACCAGTGGGGGCGAAACGGAGTCTAGTGTGGGTGGTGTGGGTCGATTCGCCGGCCAGGGAGACCCTTAGCAACGGCGTTGCCGCGGCCGCCCGCAACACAGTCATGGGGCCCGCCTGGGGCCAACCACCCCAGGAGGCTGCCCCACATGTTGCGCATAATCCTGATGTGGGATCGCCGCTCCGGGTGGTAACCGGTGTGGGGTAGCGGCGGCCTTGCATCAGGGGGGTTTGGGAGCCCTTCCGTCCGGCGGGTCGGCTCCGACCTAACCACACGGTTCTAGACAAAGCTAGCCCCTGCGCTTTGTCACTTACTGCTGCACCAAATGTCGCCCTGTCTTCACGCTTCTTCTTCAAAATCTACAATGGCAGTGCAACAAAAAAGAAATAAACGTTACACAGCGGCCCTAGGAAACCCCACAACTTCACATTTCGAGGTGGAGTTCACTAACGTCCGTGGACTCCATGCGAACCTCGATACCGTCCACCACCACCTTGAGACGGCACGGCCCGCTGTGATATTCCTCACGGAGACACAAATACGCCGCCCTGACGACACGTCTTACCTGTGTTACCCCGGCTATGTCATCGAGGAACAATTTCGAGACAAAGCCGGGGTGTGCGTGTTCGTTAGGGCGGATGTTTGCTGCCGCCGGTTGCGCTGCCTAGAGAACCCCTCCAATTCCGTCCTTTGGCTGCACGTAGACCATGGCTCTATGAGCCAGATCTACGTGTGCGTCTACCGATCCCACACAGGGGATTCTGAGACAACAAAGCTCTTCCAGTACCTCAGCGAGACGGCTGATGAAGCGCAGGTGCGGTTCCCGAACGCTGACCTAGTGTTTCTGGGGGACTTCAATGGTCATCACATTGAATGGCTGGGGTCCCTCAAGACTGATCATGCGGGTAGAGCCGCCCATGCGTTCGCTCTCTCCCACGGTCTGACCCAGATGGTATGCGGGATCACCCGGATACCAGACAGGTCAGATCACGCGCCCGCTCTGCTGGATCTACTGCTGACGAGTCGCCCAGCCCAGTACAGTGTTTCGGTAGGAGCCCCACTGGGTAGTTCCGACCACTGTGTTGTTCACGCTGGCATGAAGGTGTCACCTCCTGCACGTCCTGTGCAAACGTCACGACGACTATGGCACTACTCGTCAGCGGATTGGGACGGTCTACGCGATTATTTTGCGTCCGTCCCCTGGAGCCAGCGCTGCTTTGTAGGAAAGGCTCCTTCGGATAGTGCTTCTGCTATTGCTGGCGAGATCAGTTTAGGGATGGATTATTACATCCCTTTCACTGATGTCGCCAGTATCCGCAGAGCCCGTCCCTGGTTCGGGCGAGATTGTGCCAAAGCTGTTCGACAAAAACAGTCGGCATATCGCGCCTGGATCAGGGCCCGGGCTGTGCGCGACCCAAACGTGGGCCACCTCAAAGCAGCGTACAACCGGGCCACAAAGTCGAGTAAGAGGGCCTTTAAGAGAGCGGATGCCCAGCGCGTCGCGCGGCTTGGTCAGGAGCTCACTTCCCATCCCACGGGCAGCCGTGGATTCTGGCAACTGGCCAAAGCCGTGCAATCTAACTTTTGTCAGCCCTCGCTGCCACCGCTGCGTTACCCAGATGGAACACTGGCTCACAAAGCCCAAGAGAAAGCGGATATGCTCGCAGACCTCTTTGCGGCTAATTCCCGGGTCGACGACCGTGGCCTGCAGCCCCCCGCCATCGCCAACTGTGGCCACACAATGCCTGATATTGTTATCAGGCAATGTGATGTACGGGCAGTGCTGCGGTCACTCGACACGCGGAAAGCCAGTGGCCCTGACGGCATTCCGGCGGTGGTGCTACGAAAATGTGCAGCTGAGTTGTCTCCAGTATTAACGCGTCTGTACCGCCTGTCATACTCTTCAGGGCTCGTGCCGGAGGTCTGGAAGGAGGCGAACGTACAACCGATCCCCAAGAAAGGGGATCGATCCGATCCAGGCAACTATCGACCCATAGCTGTCATCACTCGCTAATCAATGATCGACAATACGGCTTCAGGCCAAAGCGATCAACGGGTGATCTTCTGGCATTCGTAACGCATGTCTGGGGTGGGGCTATGGAAAGGCACGGCGAGTCCTTGGCGATTAGCCTGGACATCGCCAAAGCCTTCGATAGGGTCTGGCATGCTTCGCTCCTTTCCAAGCTTCCGGCATATGGTCTACCTCCTCAACTGTGCAGCTGGATTGCCAGCTTTTTAAACGAGCGCCGAGTGCGGGTCCTCTGCGATGGCCAGGCTTCTCGCTTCTTGCAAGTGAATGCCGGGGTACCGCAGGGGTCCGTACTATCACCAACTCTCTTTCTTCTGCATATCAATGATATGCTATCCCTCGGGCACATTCATTGCTATGCAGATGACAGCACACTGCACGGGAGTTACTCGGTTCGTCCGACGGCGGGGCGATCTGAGATTGAGGAGGAGAGACGACGACTCGTGGCTGATCTCGACCGTAACCTCGACAGTATCTCTCAATGGGGTACCGAGAACCTGGTCGAGTTCAATGCCCGCAAAACACAGGCGTGTGCATTTACTGCGAAGAAATCCCCTTTCCTTCCCCTACCCTCTCTTCAGAATGCATTATTACCAATGAAGGACAACCTTGATATCCTTGGCATAGACGTTCGTCGAGAGCTCAATAATAAAAACTACATCGAAAGATGTATAGGGCTAGCTTCGCGGAAACTAGGAATACTGAATAAGGTAAAGAGATTCTTTACACCGGACCAGAGGTGTCTGCTGTACAAGACGCAGATTAGACCCTGCGTCGAATACTGCTCTCACCTCTGGGACGGCTCCGCGAAGTATCTGCTGGACGCTCTCGACGCTATGCAGCGACGGGCTATCCGTATTATTGGTTGTCCGGAGGTAACGGGAAGCCTTGAGCCGCTAGCTCAGCGCCGAACAATAGCTTCCTTGGCCGCATTCTACCGTATTTACCACGGCGAGTGTTCTGAAGAGCTCTTCAATCTGATCCCACCCTCTTCCTTCCGATCCCGAACGACTCGTGCCGGGCAGAGATGCCACCCCCACACAGTGGATAGCATGTTCGCGAGAACCGAACGTTTTAAACGTTCGTTTCTCTGCCGAACGATAGTGGCCTGGAACGCCCTGCCTGTGCACGTGTTTCCTCCCACATATAATCCTGGGTTCTTTAAGCGGAGCGTGAAGAGGCACATCAGTAGGTCGTCAAGTTGAGGGCCACTCTCAATAGTAATGTGTGCTGTGAGAGTGGCCCACAATCGCTAGACGTCGTCACGACTTATCACCAGGCGGGCGGCGTCAATTTGGCGAACCAAATATAAAAAAAAAAAAAAAAAAAAGTAAGCACTCACAATATACCTCTATACAAAAATTATTTACAAAATTTTTATACCTCATCGCAGACTGCCAAAGTACAAATTATTATTTTCTATCTTCTGTGAAATCAGTGGCGTCCGTGAAATCTTGGCCCTTGAACCCCATTTAATCTGTTTTCAGAAACTTTAACATTGAACATTCACAATGACTGTTTGGGTACAAGACCCCACCCTCGTTTACCACAACTACATTACAGAAACTCCTCAAAACTTTTGATTTAAGCCCATCACAGTTGCCAAATTTCAAAACACGTCAGAAACAAAATTATAATATTTTGTATTTTCGTAGAACTCTGATCCGATAAATAGAAATGAAATTAATTCATTTACATTCATTGGTCGCTCTTAGCTACTAACCCTAGTTAGTAGTTAAGAGCGACTAAGTAATGTAACATATTTACACTTTCAGAATTGTCTTCATGACTGATATCTAAAGGATTTAATCATGATAGTATTGAAGAAACGATACGTCGAGGAGCAATAAGGTGTCATCGTCAACTACCGAGCCGACCACGATGGTTTAACGTGCTCTCCGAGGCACGAAGGGCTCTTAATGTCTTAAGGTCGGTCTTATGATCTGTTTTTTCCTGATCTGAACAGTCAGTCGGGTTAGTGTATGCTTAACCTTTGCAATGTGTTAAGCACTAGTCACGAGCCCCTCACAGGAACGGAGGAGCAGTAACCTAATAAACTCGTAATTACATGACTTATATTTTACCTTTACGTTATTTTACCGTGTTACCGTGAGATATATGCTCACCTTACAATCTGGATATAAGCAGGATGATGCGGCAAAATAGTTTTATTTTCTCCCATTTGTTATTTACGATTCAAAAGATTCCACAACAAGTTGTGCGGTTATAAGAGAAAATGTTTCTGCAAAATTGTTTGTAAGATAAGTGCTTATTTATGATGTTTTGCACCGATATCTAACACAATACTTAAGGCCAAAGTTTGAAGCGTTAGTAGCCTCGTGACTACTGGTTGGTTTCGCGTTTCGGCGATGTTAGTTCGATTCCTGTTTAATACACTACGTGAGTACACTTCCGCCATTCTCTTAAAGCCTTCCAGCTGGAGGGATTAACGGGAATACTAATAGTATTGGTGGTAAAACTGGCAATTTTAAATGAATACTTTTTTTTTCCACCCGTGACCACGGCTCTTGTAACAGGGCCGAAACGTCGGATAATAAAGAGGTATGTAAATATCTCAATAATCGCGTAAAAGAGCTCTAGTTTGTCTGAGTGAGAGTCTTTAGTTTATAGTTTTAAATGAAATCGTGCTAAAAACGGTAGGTAATTGCGATTGGTGTAGTTTCACTGATTTCGACAATAGACAAGCGGCAAACCCCCGAAAAAGTGCTTAGAAATGAAAATGACTGACCAATCAGTGAAAATGTGATTTCCCCAATACAAATTTGTACTTTATGTAAACCTTGGACCAAAAGGCGTTGATTGGTAAGAAAACAAAATTTGTGCGGTTGGGTTATTAATTGTTATAAACAAATTAATTTGTTACTGATAAAAAGTTGGTTTTTATATTGGAAAATGATTTCTAAGGGTAAAACGGGAAAATAGAACACTTTTTACTTTGTGATTTTTTCGAAAAAATGCGTTTTAAAGAAGTTACAACCATTTTAAAGCGCAAAAATGGTCACATTCAAAATTTTTTATCTCGCCGAGTTTTGATCAAATTCAACAAGATCCTGCGGCAGAATACTTATCAGATCTTAAGCTTCAACTGACTATTTTTCAAAATGAGAAAATATACATTTTTCACATCGGTTGTAACTTCTTTAAAACGCATTTTTTTCGAAAAAATCACAAAGTAAAAAGTGTTATATTTTGGCCGTTTTACCCTTAGAAATCATTTTCCAATATAAAAACCAACTTTTTATCAGTCAACAGATTAATTTGTTTATAACAATTAATAGCCCAACCGCACAAATTTTGTTTTCTTACCAATCAACGCCTTTTGGTCCAAGGTTTACAAAAAGTACAAATTTGTATTGGGGAAATCACATTTTCACTGATTGGTCAGTCATTTTAGTTTTTAAGGGGGTTTGCTGCTTGCCTACCAACAAAGCAATTTAGGACCTGCGCCACGACGACCGTGTAGCTCTATGTTCCCACCTTTTCGGTATCGCGGTAAACAGCAGTCTAACATTTCCCCAGGGCTTATTTCTCTATATACCTTCCTAATATCGTCCAAATTGAGTAAAGTTTTAACGTGATACCCATATAAACCAACCATGAATCAGACTATGGAATCAGAATTTCTCATTCAGGTGCTTTGAGAAGATGTTACTAAGGCGATCAATATGGCTTAATCTTCTATTACCCTACATAATATTATCAAAAGCTCAACCAGTACCTAACGTATGAATATATAATGAAAGTTTAAATGCCCAGCTTCAATTTTGCTTAAGTAAATAATACGTGGGTTGCACAATTTTACCTAAAAAGATTAATAGGGGTAATTTGTGCATAATTAATGGTAACACGATAGAAAAGGGAATTAATAATGTGAAATTGTTTGTTTAGGACTTAGGATTTGCTATTTAACGTAACACACGATTATAGTAAGTTGAAAATTACTTACGGCTTAGAGACATCCAAAACGTTTACGGTCCCACTACAATAACAATAGTTCAACAAGTGTTTGAATCTTTGAACACTATGACTTGTATTGACTTTTGAAAGGGCCCTAAACAATTTAAATGTCATTTTTAAGTCTAGCGATTATAATATTATGTGGGATTAAGCAAATCAGAGATCAGTAGAAACGAAGTTCACTTTCGCGACTTGCAAATTAAATTACACTAAAGAAAAACCAAATTTCACCTTTACAACTTTTTCAACAACTTTTAGTGTTGCAATAGCCATTGGAGCGGCCGTAATAGTTACTTCCTGAAATGAAAGAATTTGTGGACTGTATTATAATTGGTTTATTTGTCGTAATATTTTATTACAAAGAATGCGAAGCCACACAGTGCCCGTGCTCAAGCGCGTCGTGCGGTGAGAGCGTGAGCTAGCGCGCTGTAGTGTCAGAGCCCCCGAGCCGCCGCCTACGTTGTTGCATTGTGAGTCCACTTTTATACTGCCCTACCCTACCTCCTAGTCTTTGTTCAGAAACTTCGTTACTAGGTCGCCACCCTGCTTCGCGGCAGCATATTAGAGCGCAGCAAGCATCACTTATCTTTGTGTAAAAATTTTTTTTTTTTTTTTCAGAAAAAAATGTTGAGTTCCAAAATTGAAAATTCGGGCTCCGTTAGAACGATGTCAGTTAAATCTAGTTTATTTTATATATAAATTGTTGAAATCGGTAAAGTATTGACAGAGATCTCGTATAAGAAAGGATTGAACTTTCTTGCACCATGAGAGCTACGCTCGCTACGCTCTAATGAACTAAAAATGCCGACACGGGTAGCTGGGGTTTTGAGCCCACATACCTATACTCGCAATAACTTTACATTAGGAATCACTAATTACATAGTAGACCACCGCCATCGTCTGGACGCACCAATGTCCTATTTTCTGTCAATTCCTGTCTAGCGTTCACAGGGACCATGGAATTAGAGGACGGTTCCTAGAAATCCGCTTTTCGAAATCAATTTCGTTCACAATAATGAACCCGTGCACGTTTACGCCAGTACAAGCGCACACACGTTCTCGGAAACTCCGTACCACTTCCTTTAGCATTTGATCAAAATCTTACATTACTGGACACAAATATAAAACACAAGTATAAATTATTATACAAATTATCATTAATTACTCACAAAATAGTATTAAATTAAAGGTGATTTGAAAATGAACAAATTTCCGCATCTTTTAGAATACCTATACATACTCGTACTCGCGAAGGAGGCGGCCGAGAGGGAGAGGGAGCGTACCCTCCCCGCTGAGTTCTGCAGTCAGCGGCCAGAGTGCCCCGCAGACTCATTTACGCCCAGGACCATCGACCTCCATGATCGGGGCCTGAGGACGGCGGGATAGCCACCCGCCGTCCTTACAGAAGCAGGCTGGATAAAACCCAACCCCAACGACGCGGGATTTTCATTCCGACCAAACCCCCGAAGAGGCCACGCAGGTGGCCAAAGTCCGCCGGGCGTCCACTGGAAATACCTTCGGATGTCACCAGAGAACCCGCAGCAATGGACATGGGAGAGGCCGCGGTCTCGCGGAATAAAAAAAAAAAAAGAAAGGTACCAAGATTTTAGAACTCCTTTTACACAGGAAGCTTACATTAAAACTCTTTCATAAAGAGACTTTTTAAGTTTTGACATTAATCGGAGTAGTATTTTGATACGGGAATTTCACGTACCTTTACAGTAAAGAGAAAATGTTATGAGGTTTATTAATCTGAGGGCATTTTCCGTACGTTGCTTTTAGTGTGATGAAAGTTGTTGCAAAAGTCCCCTGTGGCATATACTCGTAAGTCCATTACGCAAATGGATGGAAAGGAAATGAGAGTTCGTTTTTAATTTCGTTGTCATGTTAATACATGATATTAATAATGGCACCGCTGTTATGTTGGCCTGTGTTAATTAAGGCTTCTGGTAAATTAGAATGCATCAGCATTAGTTATTGTTGTTACTCTGTATTGTAGGTATGATATTTTTATACGTAATAAAAATTACGCTTAGACTATGGTTTCTATGGATGTAGAGCATCATGATGCGTTATCTAGGCTAGAGACTCTTTTGTCGCGATTTAGGATTAGTTGTTCTGCCTGTTTTAAATGATTGTTAATAAGACAGGCAGAGCGCTACTTCGATCTGTTTAACGTCGTCAAACTCGCTATAATTTTTTTATTCATTCGGCTGATATTCCTACGTAAAAATATATTAATACAATATTCATAGCTTTATGAGATTAATAATTTTATACCCTTGTCACGTTGAACAATTGGCAGCGACGTCTGTTATGGTACTATAGTATATATGGCTCAGTTAAATTGGTTGAACTTATCATCCGGTCGTAACTCGCATGCGCGCTCTATGGTATGCATTACAGAAATCTCTCGCATCCCGCATGCGGGCGCTTACGACCAATGAAAATGCTCCCTATTTACTTACGGTACTTTTGCGAGATATTTTTTTACTTAATATATTTTTGTTCAGTTTCAATACAATTTTAGTTCAGGATTAAGAAATGAACGTTGGTAGGCCACTAGTAACTTTCAATTTATATCTCCGAACGACTGACTTACTCGTATTACTTTATATTTAAAAAAATACTAACACAATTCCACTCTTTCAGGTCAAGAGATAATGGCCGTTGAGAAAGCTTTACGCTGTTTTGTTTCTTTTATCTCCCGTTTTCTGTGAAGTTTGCCACAAAAATTATATCTTGCGAGATTAAAAAAGAAGTTTTAATAAATTGCCGGAGGTTAGCAAGGATTAATGTTAAGGTTATCAATTTTTTTTCAATTTCAGTTTTACTTTGCAAAGATAAGATATTTGCATTGTAGAAAGTTATCCTAGGGAGTAAGTCGAGCAGAAACTGAAACCGAATTAAACTTAGTAAGTACCTGTGGCCTTTTTCTTCTTTTGTTTAAGCACACCTAAGTTTTTTTTTCACACAACGTCATCTTGCCCAAATTTAGTTTATCTGTCGAGGTAAAATTGTTTTAGTATATGTGTGCCTTGGAGGCGTATGGTTAAACGTACGTTGCGTGGCACTACTACCTCAAATATCCCGGGTTCGATTCCCGGGTCAATTCAAATATTTGGGCGATCTGCAAAATATTTGATTCGGAGATTGAGTGTTCCTCGATGTATGAAGCATAGTACCTAGGATGTGTATCAATATTGTTAACTCGGGATAAAAACATCACATACAAATTCTGTCAAGTAATAAGGTTGTGGAGGCCTACAAAGTCATAAATATTTCTTGTGACCATGGGAATACATAACCAGTGGCTCCAAAACCGCAGGCCTATACACTAGTGCGTTGCCTGAGGGCGTCGGCGTAACGTGCTACGCCGACGATACCCTCGTCACAGCGCGGGGTGCAACGTACCAGGAGGCAGCACTCAAGGTCACGACGGGTGTTGCTCAAGTCGTGTGTCGGATTCGGCGGCTGGGATTGGAGGTGGCCTTGCACAAGTCCGAGGTTCTGTGTTTTCACAGACCTCGGAAAGGTCCACCTGAAGGTTCCAGCATAAATGTGGGAGGCGTTAGCATCGGCATCAAGCCCTCGATGAAGTATCTAGGGATCGTACTTGATAGCCGATGGAACTTTGGACCACATTTCCGAAGTTTGGTCCCCAAGGTGACACAGGCATCGGCAAGTCGTGCTCGCGATGGAGACGGCCGAGAGGGAGAGGGAGCGTACCCTCCCCGCCGAGTTCCGTAGTCAGCGGCGAGGGCGCCGCAGACGCATCTACGCCCAAGACCATCGACCTCCATGATCGGGGCCTGAGGACGGCGGGATCGCCACCCGTCGTCCTTACAGAAGCAGGCTAGAAGGGTTGCGTGCTGCGGGGCCTTTGCCCCATAGCACGCAACCAGATTCACTCACTGACGCGGGATAGAACCCAACCCCAACGACGCGGGACACTACACCGTACATGGAACAAATGGGACAAAAATCGTATATTGTAAGGTTGCAAAAGTTCCAAGTGGAACTGGCTTCATGGAACTACTGAGAATAATCCGTGAGTGTAGGTCGGATGTTTTCTTAAGAAATGTAAGACTTCATAGTCCGACTGCTTAATCGAAAATCAGTCTACGTTAAAGTGCGGCAGTGAGAGGTCGATTGGCATAAGAAAGTGATTCTACCCCCAATTAAGCTATCATGGTATTCAAAAAGTGTGCTAGATGTAAAAAAAATGTAACCAAAAAAATACCTGGACTAGAGTGCAGCAGGTGTGACACTTGTGTGCATGCCGATCCCGTGTGCTCAAAGTTAACAAACAAACAGCTCAACACACCTAAGAACTCGCCTGGTATCGAATGGAGTTGTGAGAACTGCCTCAAAGAGATGTCCCGCAGAACTTCGTTCGTGATCCCTGAAGAGGAAGATGATGAGGACGTTGATGAAGCATTGACGCCCATTGTTGATGCTAATAAACTGGTGCAGGATATCAGCCGAGAAGTCAAGAAAACCTTTCGGGAAGAAATTAGAGGCCTCGAAAACTCCCTGGAATTCCTCAGCGAGCAGCTCACGACAATGGAGCAGTCAATTAAAAAACAAGATATGAAAATCAAAGATCTTGAGAACAAAAACTACGACCTTCTTAATAAAAATAAAAACCTTGAGCTACGAGTTACCGTCCTGGAGCAAGGCGTCAAGGAAATTAAACAACAGTCTCTTGCGACGTCACTTGAGATAGCTGGTCTACCTGAGACACCATCCAGTGATATGCAACAGGTCCTCAATACCGTTGCCTCAAAGTTAAACGTCGACAGCAAAGAAGTCCAAGCGGCGCGTCGTCAACCGGGCACGAAGGACAAACCAGGATGCATCCTCGTTGAACTGGGATCGAAGGTGCTGCAGCAGAAATGGGTGGACGCTAGCAGAGATCATTGCCTCACCGTGGGTCAACTGGTTCCGAACGTCCCAAAGGATAAGGCTGAAGTTCGTGTTTACATCCGGGAAGCCCTTACTAAGTACCAGAAAACCTTATTATATAATGCCAAAACCCAGTTACTTAACAAGTCTTGCAAATACGTATGGTGTAAATATGGAAAAGTGTACGCTAGGGAGTCAAGTAATAGTAAAAATTATAATATTCGCTCATTGCATGACATTGAATTAATCAAAAAACAATGCATGGGTAATGATAACAACCATCCGGCGGGGTCTTCGCATCATTAAGGTCCGTCTATTTAGACTTAAAGTTTTCAACTGCATTATCCGAATAGTTAATTAAAAGAAATGGCTACCGAAATAGAAGTAAAAGAATTGTTTCAATGCAATTCACCTAATCATTTCTTTCAACAATTACCGCCTAAAACCAGTATAAATTTGTCATGTTTGCATTTTAACATCAGATCACTCATTAAAAACTTTACAACACTACAACAAACTATCTATAGCTGTAAGTTCCCATTAGATCTCATAATTTTAACTGAGGTAGGTATCTCGGATAATATAGTTAACTTGTTTCATCTACCGGGTTACAGACTGTACTCACAACTACGTAAAAATCGAAAAGGAGGTGGAATTATTATTTACATACGAAATCATCTTAAGCTCACAATAATCGAACAAAAAACTAAGACATTTGAAAATCTTACAGGTATCCTAAAACTAGATTCACATCGTGACGTGATTGTGTGTGCAGTCTATAAGCCACCATCCACGAACAAATCCCTATTTGTCAGAGAGTTAGGTAATCACATTACTAAGTATGACTTGAAACAAAACTTTCTCCTAATCGGAGACACTAACATAGATTTAAAAGGTATATCGCCATCTAGGGACTCATACTTAGGAGCACTTAGTGAGCGCGGCTTGATGTGTGGAATTACTGACTATACCAGAATTCAAACTAAAAAACATCTGATTACTAAATCATGTATAGATCACATATTTGTTCGTTTCCCTATACTACAGCCGTTCTCAGCGGTGCTCGATGTTGTACTGGCGGATCACCGAGGCGTTATTGTTACATGCATAAATGAGTCGTCCGGAATTCCGAAGTGTATACAGGATGTTTCTATAAAAAATCATATTAACTACGATACTTTCTATAAGGAGCTTAACGGTGTGGATTGGACTAGGACTAAGCGTATGGATTCCGCTAACGAGATTCTGACCTTTATTTATGATTCATTTAATAATGCAACCAAGTTGTCCAAAAATAATAAACCATCACAATATTCAAAAAAAAATCCGAATCGATTTAGGGCACCATGGATTGATGATAACATTACGCGGCTTTGTGATAAAAGGGACAAATTATTTTCCGAGTGGAAAAATAGTTTAAATGATGGAAAAATTAAAGTAGAATATAATAAAATTAGAAATAAAATCCATAAAATTATTGAAAGTAATAGAAACAAATACTATTTACAATATATAAATAATAATCTAAGAAACACTAAAAAAATATATCAAATAATTAACCAAATGTTAGGAAGGGCAACCTTAAATATTGATGCGGCCATACTTAGAGCTTTTGAGACACAAGGAATTTCTACGGAAAATCTTACATATAATTTTGCAAATACTTTTGATTCAGCTTTAAAGTAATAGTTTCACCCAAAATAAAACAGCAACTTTATGATAATGAACTTTTTGAACATTGTAAAGTCTTACCAGTACACACACATGTTAACTTATTACTGTTGAAAGAACAATTTTTTAATGAGTCTTTAAAATAAATTATTGAACATCCTGTATGCACCCGGGCTGTTTGCAGTAAGCGGTTGCGTACGCATCGCGCTAATAATGTGTACGGCGAGCGAACAACTGCCTATATTGTCCCGCGGTTAATAAACGACCTACCCTCAGTCCTCACAAATAATATTACGAGTAAAAATATTAAGTTTAAGTTAAAGCTGTATTTTTTGAATTCACTTCTGTAATATAATTATATGAGTGGGATATGACTGTACGATAGGAATTTGTATCTTTATGTTAAGTGGGTTTTTTTAAATAAATGAGTACCTAGCTAACCTACAGAACTGTATACCTACCTATTGTATGCATATTGTAATTTAAAGTAGACTCATAACAGCACAAAACTAAACCTTAGTGGTTTTTAGTGCTGTTTATTTCATAATTGTGTATATTTTTTTTTGTGAAACGATAAATAAAAAAAATAAAAAAAACCAACAGGAAAAAAAGTTCACGTGATCCGATTTGTCGGACAAAGCAGTCGGACCACGTGTTCAGAGGGGCTAATACGTTGTCAAAAACCATAAAGTCAAAAATAATAAATAAAATAACGCCGAAATTGAGTGTCATTGGCAGGGTCGTCCGTAATTTACTTGGTCAATTGTTCTCCTTGTGAAGACGCTGCTGCTTCGAACCCAGCCGAATGATATTCGTTTTTGCGTCATGTATAATGATGTCAAAACTCCGCTATACTTAGCCATATTTATGTAGTAAGCCACTGTAGCAGTGATTTAATAAGTGTACGTTGCTGCAAACTGACGTCAGCATATCCCAGTTTCACACCGTGTAGGTAACACCACAAAGGTTATTATGCAAAATTTGTGCCAAAACGTATTCCTCTGTGAGCAGTTAGGTAGTGGTGTGGCTTTTTATTTACTCACTTAATTTGACGTGATAATTTGTGTAGTGACTTCTGTTTAATTTACTATATTTCGGGATACTGATCATAATATAAACACCACATCAAACTTTAATGGGTTAGTCACTAACTGGACACGAATAACTCGACACACGTGTGGTCAGTAGGCGAAAATCAACTGTAGAACATCGCATTCTTTCGTCATCTGGACACACCAAGATTATTGCGTGTGTCCAGATAGCGAAACTTAAATTAATCACGTTTTAGTTGTCGTTAACTGGACACACTTTCTCATTTTACCCGAATTCGTGACAAAGTACAGTCGCATACGACATACATACATACCAAAAACTAAAAGAACAGTATTGCATCTACTTCCCATGTACCAACAGACACCGCTCGTTTACAATTTTATAATAACTACATATTATGGAATCAATAAGAGAGAGATGGCGATAGAGGGAAAAAGAGAGTGTGTGTTAGTAAGGTGGTCTTTTTGTGTGTGGTGTCTTTTTTGTAGTATTTTTTTTAGGTTGCTAATACGATTTTTGATTTCAGTATTCGTTTGCGAGATATTTAACTTTATTGCATTTTTTTTTTTGGCAAAACAGATTATGCCCCCCCCCCTACTAAAATCTAAATGGATGGCTCTAAAAAGCTGTTTTTTTATGATGGTAGTCCATGTAATGAACTTTCAACGAAAACTATAACAGATTAGACAACTTCAAATTCTTCTTCATTTGGCTGGCTTATTTTAGTTAATACCTATTTGCACTGCCTCTGGTTAGCACTAAATGGCATTGTATTGGTGTAGTTGGATCTCCTTTTTCTAAAGCGGGTGAAATAAATATATATTGAATGGAATCAGGCGTTACCTGGCAAAAGTCCATGATAAAACAATGGGGTAAGATGTTGAATTTTTTATATAATTGTACTAATTTCGCTAAAAAGAAGACATTATAAACGTCGACATATGTTTCACCTACTCACGAGGCATTCTCAAGACTGTCTCAAAGAGAACAGCGAAATCCGAAGAAAGAACATAGCTGTTTTTAAGGTATGAACGTGCAAATCTCGCTAGCGCGATGTAAGACGTCTCACATACAAGTACCATTGAACCCAATGTTAACGTGATTCAGACATGCCAAAAACAAAAAACGGTGGCAGAATAAATAAATAAATATAAAATAAATATTAAAAGTGGTTCCGTAAGTAAAAATTTGGTATTTTTTATTAAAAATTAACTTTTTAATTATTAAAACTATGGTGCGATATGTACAACAAACCGCCAAAAACTACTGTGGCTGTCTTTCCACGAACAACTTAAGCAAAAGAGACGTATGGTAATCAGTCTGTTCATTGAGTAGGGTATCCACATCCCGCTTAATTATTCCTAAGTACTCCCAGACGCATAATTTGAACCCTTTTTCCCCTAACCTCAAAATCTCAAAGGTGTTATCATTGTTCAAGGTATGTCCGGTATCCAGAAGGTGTTTAGCGAAGTGGGACAGCCGTTGCGGAAAGCTGACAAATGCTCCCTATATCTAACTTCAAAGGATCTACCTGTCTGTCCCACATAACGCATACCACAAATGTCACAATGCAACAAATAAACCGCTTCGGCCGCCATCGTAACTACAGGTTCATAACCAGTTGAGAACGAGGAAAAAATGATCCGTGTTCGAAACCAGTTTCGATAGAAGAAGGTTTTTTCTTTACTCGAAACCCAGTAGTTACGAAAAAAACAATTACTAATGAGGAATCAATGAATAATAAATATTAGGACCTATGAAATTGCCGTTTTGTATAAAAAAAATTAATCAAGATTTTTTGTCATGTATTTTTTATTTGTATTAATCGAAGTAATCACCCATGCAATCAAAGCATCTTTGCCAATGCAGCGGCAGTTTATTGATGCCAAATTAGAACCACCAACAACATAGAAGGGTCCACAGTCGAATTAATCGCTATATAGGCCGAAGCAAACCCAATATAGCCATTTTATAAAGTTACGGATGTTTTCAAGAAGCGCACCAAAAAAGCAGCAAACTACATTGATATAGATGAAGAAATTGATCATTCAATAATAGAATTAAAAGAGAACAAAATTACAGTAGTTACCACTTTTAATATTTATTTTATGTTTATTTATTTATTCTGCCACCGTTTTTTGTTTTTGGCATGTCTGAATCACGTTAACATTGGGTTCAATGGTACTTGTATGTACTTGTATGTGAGACGTCTTACATCACGCTAGCGAGATTTGCACGTTCATACCTTAAAAACAGCTATGTTCTTTCTTCGGATTTCGCTGTTCTCTTTGAGACAGTCTTGAGAATGCCTCGTGAGTAGGTGAAACATATGTCGACGTTTATAATGTCTTCTTTTTAGCGAAATTAGTACAATTATATAAAAAATTCAACATCTTACCCCATTGTTTTATCATGGACTTTTGCCAGGTAACGCCTGATTCCATTCAATATATATTTATTTCACCCGCTTTAGAAAAAGGAGATCCAACTACACCAATACAATGCCATTTAGTGCTAACCAGAGGCAGTGCAAATAGGTATTAACTAAAATAAGCCAGCCAAATGAAGAAGAATTTGAAGTTGTCTAATCTGTTATAGTTTTCGTTGAAAGTTCATTACATGGACTACCATCATAAAAAAACAGCTTTTTAGAGCCATCCATTTAGATTTTAGTAGGGGGGGCATAATCTGTTTTGCCAAAAAAAAAAATGCAATAAAGTTAAATATCTCGCAAACGAATACTGAAATCAAAAATCGTATTAACTTCTTCTAGATACATCCTTGTCTTTACATGAAAAATAAATAAGCTTTTGTGAACAAATAATTCATAAAAGATATATTTATTTCACCTGCTTTAGAAGAAGGAGTTCCAACTACACCATTACAATGCCATTTAGGTAGTGCTAACCAGAGGCAAGGCACGTGGGTGCGGAATTAACAAAAAAAAATTACTAAGAAAAAGAAGAAGAAATAGCAGTTGTCCAATCCGTTATAGTTTTTGTTGAAAGTTCATTACATAACAATGGTAAGTAAAAATTTTTTTAAGAAAAAACTTTTTAGCATTAATTAATAGCATTAATTTTTCGCAGAATCAAAAGGACAACTGCTGTCTCTCTGAGACAGTCTTGATAATGCCTCGTTTAGAGGCGAAACAATTGTCGACGTTTTGTTGTCCTTTTGATTCTGCGAAAAATTAATGCTATTAATTAATGCTAAAAAGTTTTTTCTTAAAAAAATTTTTACTTACCATTGTTTTGTCATGGATTTTCGCCAAGTAACGCCTGTTTCTATCCAATATTTGAGTTCATTACATGGTTAATTTAATAGAATAGGATGACTTCTTTGCAATTAGAATTTATGTGAGCAACTGATAGGCCTTCTCTAACTTCTTTTAGATACATCCTTGTCTTTACATGAAAAATAAATAAGCTTTTATGAACAAATAATTCATAAAAGATATATTTATTTCAGCTGCTTTAGAAGAAGGAGTTCCAACTACACCATTACAATGCCATTTAGGTAGTGCTAACCAGAGGCAAGGCACGTGGGTGCGGAATTAACAAAAAAAAACGACTAAGAAAAAGAAGAAGAAATAGCAGTTGTCCAATCCGTTATAGTTTTCGTTGAAAGTTCATTACATGGACTACTATCAATAATATTTTCAGCTTTCTACAGCTTTGTATGTCCGGGGGGAGAGAGTTCCACAGCCTGACCGCATGAACGGAAAAGGAATAGGAATAAAAATCAGTTTTGTGGGAGGGATAATTTAGGCGGTATTTGAGATGGGACCTACACAGGGTACCGGGTGCGTTCATATATGAGAAGTGCTCCCGCAGGTAGGAAGGATAGGTGGGATTATGCAGGATATTAAAAAGGAGACATAATATCCTAGTTTCTCTGCGAAGGCGGATTGGGAGCCACTTGAGTTCCTTGCGAAAGTGCGAAACATGATCATACCGACGCAGATTGAAAACAAAACGGATACATAAATTTTGCAAGCGCTCAAGTTTTGTCTAACAGCTCCTCAGTAGCGTCCAAACAGCAGGCATCCGCGTAGTCCAAAATGGGTTGGATAAGCTTCTGAGCAAGTGAGACTTTGATATTCAGAGGTAAATAGCTCTGGAGGCATTTCAGCGTGTGGAAGGTGTAACGCACCTTTTTACTAACTTGAGTCTTCCAGGATAGGGTGATATAAAATTAAGCTTTTCTGTACAAATAAATCATAAATGATATAATATTTTCAGCTTTTTTGAGTCATCCGTTTAGATTTTAGAGGGGGGGACACACACTCTGTTTTACCAAAAAAATTTGCTATAAAGTTGAATATCTCGCAAACGAATACTTAAATCAAAAAATCGTATTAGCAACCTAAAAAAAATACTACAACAAATCAGAAAAGACCACCTTACTTACACACTCTCTCTTTTTCCCTCTCTCGTCATCTCTCTCTTATTGAATCCATAATATGCAGGTATTATAAAATTGTAAACGCGCGGTGTCTGTTGGTACATGGGAAGTAGATGCAATACTGTTCTTTTAGTTTTTGGTATGTATGCATGTCGTATGCGACTATACTTTGTCACGAATTCGGGTAAAATGAGAAAGTGTGTCCAGTTGACGACAACTTAAAAGTAATTTATTTAAGTTTCGCTATCTGGACACACACAATAATCTTGGTATGTCCAGATGACGAAAGAATACGATGTTCTACAGATTTTCGCCAACTGACCACACGTGTGTCGAGTTCTTCGTGTCCAGTGAGTGACTAACCCTAATGAATGAGGTTGATTTCTATTGTAGGTTCCGAACAACACTTTAGCTTTTTCTCACATAATTTTACAATAAAAATCGCAAAGACTATAGCTTGAGCTGGGCTTGAACCAGCGACTGTTCCCTTTCCAGGAGGAACCACGGCTCTTGTAACAGGGTCGAAACGTATGTATACATGGGGCACACTAAAAGTTTTGCACTTCTAGCTAATCGGAACTATTTGAATTTCGAATGTTATATTTTTTTAAACGTTGTAACCTTCTTAGTAATAAAAAAAAACAATTGGCGGGAAATCATTTGTCAATTGTTTTTTATCACACATCAAAGTTTTACGTATGCAATGAAAATGGAATTAAGTCGAAAAGATTTTAGAGCGATGATTTTTTATGATTTTAAAAGTTCTCTCTCTCTCTCTCTCCGCAAGACTGTGCCGCTCGTCTTCAAAATGCTTTTAGGAGAGAAGCACCTTGTTTGAGCACCGTGAGGCGATGGTTTGCTGAATTTGAGAGAGGTCGAGTTTCTTTACATGACGAATTTTGTGAAGGGCGGCCTTCAACTGCCGTCAACGAAAGTAATGTGGCTACTGTTAAGCGGTTAATTGAAGAAAACCCGCGGATTACCTATGAGACAATTCGAGGACTATTGGGGATTGGTATGAGTCAAATCCAGAAAATTTTACACGAAGAATTGAAAGTTCGGAAACTTTGTTGTCGTTGGAACCCTCATGAACTGACAGCGGAGCAGAAGCGGGCTCGCGTGGAATGGTGCGCACAGATGCTACTGAAGTACGACCACGGACATTCTAATGTTGTTTATGACATTGTCACAGGAGACGAAACGTGGATTTAATTTTTTGAACTCGAAAAAAAACAGCAATCTTGTGAATGAGTGTTTGAAAATGAGAACAAGCCAACAAAAGTGAGGCAGGTGAAAAACGTTGGTAAAAAAATTATCGCGTTTTTTTTCTCAGCTACGGGTCCCATCTGTACAATTCCATTTGAAGATCAAAAGAGTGTTAATGCTGAGTGGTATTCTACCATTTGTTAACCCAGGGTGTTAGAAAAAGTTCGCGAAAGACGACCCAAAAACCGCGTTCTCCTACATCATGACAACGCTTCTTCACACACGGCCAACAAAACAAAGTCATTTTTAGCTTCCGAAATAGTACAACTCGTCACCCATCCTGCGCATAGCCCAGACCTAGCACCCTGTGATTTCTGTATTTTTCCCAAAATCAAAGATTTGATGAAAGGTTTCACTTTTACCAACTCCGAAGAGGCAGTGATAGCGTTCAATCACCACGTAGAAAACATGCCTTCAGATCTTTGGTTCTCCTGTTTTAAAAAATGATTCGATCGCATGAAAAAATTTTTAAAATGTAAAGGAGAGTATTTTGAAAAGCAATAAACATAATATTTTGGTTTTAACATGTTCACACAAAACTTATGGTGTGACCACGTACTACGAGTATTAAATCGTGAGTGCTGGGAATCGTCGTGCTTCGGCTGTCGTCAAATATCTATCAGTTTGGAAGTAAAAGTATAGAGTTGTTACTGACGCTTCTTTGTTATTATAATTTATATTTTAATAGGGGGAAAGCTGCTTAACTTTCTTGGTGACACTGTGGTATGTGTATGCGACTGCCGTCTTTGAGGTCCTGGGTTCGATTCTCGGGTCGAATAAAATATTTGTGTGATCCACAAAAATTTTGTTTCGGAGTTTGAGTACATAACATATAGGAATGTTTATCGAAGTATGTTTAGAGAAGGAAAACTCGACAGAACCCTATATCAACCCGTCTGACCAGCGTGGTATAATATACCACGCTGGTCAGATCAATCTACATATTATGTAAGTTGATCTGTTACATGACTTTTGTGTGCCGTAGATTTTAGTACATGCTTACTTATTCTGAATGTTTAATTTGATTTATAGTCCGAGACGCCCTAGATTTTATTTGGCTGTGCCATAGCGGCTGGCACGTAAGATTTTGTTGCCTTTAATCAACATTTCATCGGAAGGCAACGGGTTTAATTTTTTTTCAAAATTACAATATAGCTGCTACTTTTTATTACATTTATTCAGCCATTTTGGATATAACCCATTATATCCGTACCCGGTGACGGCAAAAGGGTTGCCCCCTATTACGTGGGAAAATACTGGCAAATTGTGGGTGTTTTTTTTTTATATTTAGGTCGACAAATTGACGCCACCCGCCTGATGGTAAACTGTGGCGACGTCTGGCGATTGTGGGCGACTCTCACAGTGTAATGCACCTCTGCCTACCCCTTCGGGGATATAGGAGTGATATGTGTGTGTGTGTGTGTTATTTGATTTAATTAATAGACACATTTTTACCCAACTGACCTAAAGGAGGATAGTATTAGTATTGCAGTGCTGCATAGCATCTGCAGTGATAGTTTAACATAACAGTTTTGTCTAGGTGATGTCAAGTTATGAATAGGTCGCTTCACATTGGCGAAGCCGCAGGTAGCAGCTAGTTAAGGATAATTTAATTTAATTTGCTTACAAGCCTCGCCCGTGTTACTGTCACCTAAGGTACACATAAATTAATGATAAATGTCATGCGTGGGTGTAACCTATGGCTAATTACCTATGTCTCTTTGTTGAAAATGGGTCTTATGATGTCATTTGTAATTTACTGTTATTTTTTTATTTGTTGGTGTAACCTATAAAAATGTTATAAAGAGTTAGGCATGAACTAGGTAACATGTTTATTTATTCATTTATTTTTCTTACATACAACAGCCATTAGAGTGTGCGAGTTCGCGTATTAGAGGTAAGTAAATTATCTTTTTTACTAATGATCCCGGAGTTTATTTGGGAATTTAGAGAGAGTAAACTATGAGTATCACAGACAGCTAGTAGTATGACAAAAGCTAAATATCGTAAGACATCTTCTCGTATCCGCCAAGTTTGAAATATAATAAATTGAGTAAAGGACGTCGATGTATCATTAGCTCTATTTGTAGCTGATGCAACTCCCTATCCAATTTGGCACGGTAATCAACTGTGTTAATAAGTTCATGCCGCGCATGCACTGATCCGTGCATTCAATAACCTTGTGCTTTGTGCCGATGTAATAAGTTTTCCAAGGTATTAGCACATACTTAGTACAGATAATCGCGTAGGCAGAAGCATTTATTTGTAGGTTATATACCACATTTCATCAGTAGTTTTTTTTCTCCCGTCTAATAACCGAATGGTTACTACGCGGGAGAAAAAAAAACAATACCTACTAATTCCAATGTTATTCAACATTGGAATTTGTATTGAATTGGACATTAGAAGATGTAGTGAATTGTGGATACTACGGTGTGATTTATTGAAATTTTATTGTATAAATCGCTGATGATGGCGTGAGGTGAAACCGGTCAGTAGAAATAAAATTATAACAGTGGAAAAGTATATGTATTGTGTTTTTTGTCCATATTTGCTCACATAAAATTTTTAATCCTATTCTTTTTCTTACTACCGATTTGTGTTCATAATCATCACTCTTCATAATTTTATTTTTCATACTTTTTTTATTCATACATTTTTATTACTATCATCGGAACTCATAACAGTTAGTGATAATATATTTTTTTTATTAATACTGTTACTACCAAGAACCAGTTTAAATCCATATTCTTTTTTTAAGATCTTTTTTCTTCTATAAAATAAGTTTTCTAATCGTTTCCTATCTAACCTATCTAACCGCTTAACAATCTCCCGAGCTTAAGTTCACAGAGTTGGGTGTGTATTATCTTAGTAGTCTTGTATTATCTTAGTATATTATCATATTGCTTTAATTAATAATGTTGTTACTACGAACATACTTCAACTCATAACGTCGTTGTTCAGAATAGCTTACTTTATAACAGATAATTATCTGGTGCTTGGCCGGCCGCTGCCGCGGCATTAGACATTATAATATGGATGAAAAGACTTATGATTAAGAAATTTATAAAAACAAATATTAGAATAAAACACATTTATGAATATTATAGTTATTTATTCGAATGATTATGAGTTTCGATCATTAGTATAAACAAATATATTAAAACAAATATTAGTAAAAACTAAGTGTAGAATTTGTGATATTTATGAATTTAAATGATTATGTTTTTTAATATTTAGTTGTAATTTTTTTATGAATAACGATCATTATAATTTTAAATGGTATGAGAAACATTTTCGGACCTCCGATGATAGGAGTTGAAAAGTTATGTAAGACAATGCGCACCCGTGTTTTTGTGCAATATGTGTAGCAGATTCCACCAAGTGCCGTCTATCGACAGTGTACATAGTCATTAGCTCAGTATTATTATAAATATTATTTGTACTTTACGTAATAGAATAAAGTTATTTAAGTAGAATTTACGAATTCAACTTGTGTAACAAGATACTCAAAATTTGACGAATATAACTTTGTAACAGAAATTTAACTTATTGATTTAGTCGAGTTCCAGGTGAAGTTGTGTGATGTAATTTAGAGTTTCAATTCAGAGGTTTTTATGAATAAATTAGGTTTATTATGTATAAAAGAATTGTGTAATACCAAATGCTATACAATAGTTTAGACCTTGTCTCTATAATAGATACCTATATCTATTCATAATCTGATACTAATATTAATTCAAGAGTTTGTTCGGTTGAACGTGCTAATCTCAAGAACTACTGTTTGGAATTGAAAAATAATTATTGCGTTGAGACACACACGATTAAAGAATTAAAGCCTTTAGTCTTCTAACCTAATCTATCCAAGTCAGTTTGCCCTAAGACTTCAGTAGGTTTTGCTGTGCAATCAGTTTATTTTGATATGCAAATCATATTTTTGTACGTCAACTTTATGCCCACATTACTGAATCGCAATTACATATCCTCGAACTTTGAGAATATTTGCGGCCGTGCAAACTATATGCATACTGTAGCTCTCGTGATTGTCCACTTAGTACTATTGTGTTAAGTATTACTACTAATACCTTTGTTAAATTAATCCATATTAGTCAATTATTCACAAACCACCCGAGTACTCTAATCAAAGCTCGAGATTAATATTTGGTAGGCTTAAACCTTAAAACAAATTTTAGTTAAGCCAAAAATAATGATGTGCTACGGAAATTCAAGAGCTTAATAATTATAATTAACGCAGTGCCGATATAGGTTGAGATATATCGCAAAGGATTTTGTACACTGTCACTTATTGGATACAAAGCAAGTTATATAAAATATATATTTATTACTCCGGTTATTTCTCAATACCTACATATAAAGTTAAAGAACAAATTTGAAAAACCCAAGTCTTAATGTTTTTAATGTTCGTGTACCTCGCGTTCGTACTGCTCGACTATATGAATGACTACAAAGTATTTTATTTTTTTTCTATTAAATATTTATTTTCAGGCAACAATTAGATAACTTGGACCGCTCCACTTCCTGTCCTACGTAAATGATATGAGCAATAGTATAAGGCACTGCTCTTGCTATCAATTTGCAGACGACACATGTCTCTTGAGTGCTGACCAAGACCCTAAAAAGCTCGTGATCGACTTCAAACTGATTTGAACTCCATAGCCAAGTGGTGTCATGACGCTGGTTTGGTACTGAACTCGGACAAAACTAAATTGCTGGTTATAAAATCACCCTATAAGAAACTTATTCCCCCTACAAGCATTGTCTCACATAGCCATAGTTGCATGCATGACACAAATAATAAAACATGCAATTGCAATAATATAGATGTGGTTAGCTCCCATAAGTACCTTGGTATAGAAATTGATTCCAAGTTCCAAGTCCAACTGGAGTGAGCATATCGAACACGTCTGTAATAGGCTGAGGCAGTTTTTGGTTAATATTGTCATTGTCAAAAATCGTATCCCGTTTAAGGTTAAATTAATGCTATATAACTCCCTAGCGGAGTCACATACTGTACGGCCTAAGTAGCTATGTTCGTACATACAACTAGTACCTTCAACAAATTTACAAACTTCAGCTACGAATATTGAAGAATATAGTTTCCGTCAAAAATAAAAATGAATTTGAAAATAACGATTTGGGTTTATTTAAGCATTGCAATGTTCTACCAGTACAAAGTTTATTTAGATATGTATTATTACAGGAACAGTTTTTAAATAGTGATATCATTAATAGAATAGAACACACTCGGTATACACTCGGTCCGTCGCTCGAAACCGGCTTCGAATTATGCGTGCAAACAATACGTATGGTGAACGGAAATCGGCATATCTAGTCCCCCGGTTCATAAACAATGTCCCCCCTTCTTCTTACTGAACGCAATACTGGGAAATGTTTTCAACCAGTTTACTCATAGGTAATAATTTAAGATGGTAATAAATAAAAAATAAAAAAAATTAACAGGTCTTATTAAACTTAATCTATTGCCTATAGATATATTCCTTAAAATTACGAATACATACAATATATTTCACATTGTGTTAGTAGGCTCAAAAAAGGCGATAACACCTTATTGAAGAACTACAGACCTATCTCACTTCTGAGCCATTACTGGAAAACGCAGCGTGGGTAGGCATGTCGCAAGGTGGACCGGGAAGCCACTGGATGCGGAAAGCGCAGGACAGTGGGCGTCCATTGGCTGGGCATAGGCCTCGTATAGAACTATAGAATCTTAAGACTATATTAGTACACTTCACAGTCGCACACATAGTGCGAAAAAATACATAATTTTTGCGTTCTGATGGTAACGTCCCGCGGAAGCGAAGAAACCTTTGTGAGCCTGGCCAAGGCCCTTTGTGAAGTTGACCTTCTTGCGCACGTAATGTCCGATGTATCTACAGTCCGATGTTTTAATTACTATGGTACAGCTACTGTTACCAACCTATGAAAACAGCTGTCTAATATTTAGATCTTCCCCCCTCCAGAATATCAGCAATGTAATGTGACCTATTTATTGTTGATTACTGTTCCGCATCAACGTATTATGTTATATGAATAATAAACACAAATGATGCAAGGATCTGAAATATAGTACCAAACTGAAACTGTTCCAAAATGTATAAGTAAGAGAGTGTGCCACACATGGACTGAGACTCTATATCATTACTTATTCCGTAGCTATGTGGAGTGACGTTCTACTATTTTCGTAGCAGCCATTAGCATTTCTCATATTT
The DNA here is from genome assembly GCA_963556515.1 of Nudaria mundana. NCBI lineage: Eukaryota > Metazoa > Arthropoda > Insecta > Lepidoptera > Erebidae > Nudaria > Nudaria mundana. Next base: position 10,830,110 of record OY748293.1, read on the forward strand.
ATTCCCATTCGTACCTGCAGCTATTTTTGTGAATTGATTTAACTTTTATTGCAGTTTTTTTTTTTTATATTTAGGTCGACAAATTGACGCCACCCGCCTGATGGTAAGCTGTGGCGACGTCTGGTGATTGTGGGCAACTCTCACAGTACACAGGAATACTATAGAGAGTGACCCTCAACTTGACGACCCAGTAATGTGCCTCTTCACGCTTCGCTTAAAGAACCCAGGGTTATATGTTGGAGGAAACACGTGCGCGGGCAGGGCGTTCCATGCCACCATCGTTCGGCAGAGAAACGAACGTTTAAAACGCTCAGTTCTCGCGAAGACGGTTTCCGCGGTACGAGAGTGACATCTCTGCCCGGCACGCGTTGTTCGGGATCGGAAGGGAGAGGGTGGGATCAGATTGAAGAGCTCTTCAGAACACTCACCGTGGTAAATACGGTAGAACGCGGCCAAGGAAGCAATTGTTCGGCGCTGGGCTAGCGGCTCAAGGCTTCCCGTTACCTCCGCACAGTCTATAATGCGAACAGCGCGTCGCTGCATAGCGTCGAGTGCGTCCAGCAAATACTTCGCGGAGCCGTCCCAGAGGTGAGAGCAGTATTCGACGCAGGGTCTAATCTGCGTTTTGTACAGCAGACACCTCTGGTGCGGTGTAAAGAATCGCTTTACCTTGTTCAGTATTCCTAGTTTCCGCTTGTTATTGATCTCTCGACGTACGTCTATGTCAAGGATGTCTAGATTATTTATTTATTATTGGTAATGTTGCATTCTGAAGAGTGGGTAGGGGAAGGAAAGGGGATTTTTTCGCTGTAAATGCACACGCCTGTGTTTTGCGGGCATTGAACTCGACCAAGTTCTCGGCACTCCATTGGGAGATACTGTCGAGGTTACGGTCGAGATCAGCCACGAGTCGTCGTCTCTCCTCCTCAATCTCAGATCGCCCCGCTGTCGGACGAACCGAGTAACTCCCGTGCAGTGTGCTGTCATCTGCATAGCAATGAATGTTCCCGAGGGATAGCATATCATTGATATGCAGAAGAAAGAGAGTTGGTGATAGTACGGACCCCTGCGGTACCCCGGCATTCACTTGCAAGAAGCGAGAAGACTGGCCATCGCAGAGGACCCGCACTCGGCGCTCGTTTAAAAAGCTGGAATCCAGCTGCACAGTTGAGGAGGTAGACCATAGAAGCTTGGAAAGGAGCGAAGCATGCCAGACCCTATCGAAAGCTTTGGCGATGTCCAGGCTAATGGCCAAGGACTCGCCGTACTTTTCCATAGCCTCACCCCATACATGCGTGACGAATGCCAGGAGGTCACCCGTTGATCGTTTTGACCTGAAGCCATATTGCCGATCATTGATTAGCGAGTGATCCTCCAGGTATCGCATGAGCTGCTTATTGATAAGGAGCTCAAGCACCTTGCAAATGACTGAGGTGACAGCTATGGGTCGATAGTTGCCTGGATCGGAGCGATCCCCTTTCTTGGGGATCGGTTGTACGTTCGCCTCTTTCCAGACCTCCGGCACGAGCCCTGTAGAGTATGACAGGCGGTACAGACGCGTTAGTACTGGAGACAACTCAGCAGCACATTTTCGTAACACCACCGCCGGAATGCCGTCAGGGCCACTGGCTTTCCGCGTGTCGAGCGACCGCAGCACTGCCCGTACATCACATTGCCTGATAACAATGTCAGGCATAGTGTGGCCACAGTTGGCGATGGCGGGGGGCTGCAGGCTACGGTCATCGACGCGGGAATTAGCCGCAAAGAGGTCTGCGAGCATGTCCGCCTTCTCTTGGGCTTTCTGAGCCAGTGATCCATCAGGAAAACACAGTGGTGGCAGCGAGGGTTGGCAAAAATTTGACTGTACGGCTTTGGCCAGTTGCCAGTATCCACGGCTGCCCGTGCGGTGGGATGTGAGCTCCTGACCAAGCCGCGCGACGCGCTGGGCATCCGCTCTCTTTAAGGCCCTCTTGCTGAACCTAGTGGCCCTATTGTACGCCGCTTTGAGGCGGTTCACATTCGGGTCACGTGCCGCCCGAGCCCTGACCCAGGCGCGATACGCCGACTGTTTTTTCTGGACAGCCTCGGCACATTCACGCCCGAACCAGGGGCGAACTTTGCGGATGCTGGCGACATCAGTGAAAGGGATATAATATTCTATCCCTAGACTGATCTCGCCAGCAACGGCAGCAGCGCTATCCGAAGGCGCCTTCCCTACAAAGCAGCGTTGGCTCCACGGGACGGACGCAAAGTAATCGCGGAGACCGTCCCAGTCTGCCGACGAGTAGTGCCATAGTCGTCGAGTCATTTGCTCAGCACGAGCAAATGACTCGACGGAAGCTTGGACATGGAAGCTGGCGTGCACCACACAGTGGTCGGAAGTGCCCAGTGGGGCGCGTACCGACACACTGTACTCGGCTGGGCGACTCGTCAGCAGTAGATCCAGCAAGGCGGGCGTGTGGTCTGACCTGTCAGGTATCCGGGTGATCCCCTGTACCATCTGGGTCAGCCCGTGGGAGAGAGCGAATGCATGGGCGGATCGTCCCGCATGATCGGTCCTTAGGGACCCCAGCCACTCAACGTGATGACCGTTAAAGTCCCCCAGGAAAACCAGGTCAGCGCTCGGGAACCGCACCTGCGCATCGTCAGCCATTTCGCTGAGGTATTCGAAAAGCCTTGTTGTCCCAGTGTCCCCTGTGTGGGAGCGGTAGACGCACACGTAGATCTGCCTCATAGAGCCATGATCCACGTGCAGCCAAAGGACGGAGTAGGAGGGGTTCTCTAGACAGCGCAACCGGCGGCAGCAGACATCCGCCCTAACGAACACGCACACTCCGGCTTTGTCGCGGAATTGTTCCTCAATGACATAACCCGGGTAACTGAGGTAAGACGTGTCGTCAGGGCGTATCTGTGTCTCCGTAAGGAACATCACAGAAGGCCGTGCCGTCTCTAGGTGATGGTGGACGGTATCGAGGTTCGCATGGAATCCGCGGATATTCGCGAACTCCACCTCAAAAGGAATCGACTTTGTGGGGTTTCTAGAGGCCGCTGTGTACCGTTTATAACTTTGTTGCACTGTCATGATGAGATATAGGGAAGCGTGAAGACAGGGCGTCATTTGGTGCGGCAGTAAGTGACAAAGTGCAGAGGCTAGCTTCGTCTAGAACCGTGTGGCTAGGTCGGAGCCGACCCGCCGGACAGAAGGGCTCCCAAACCCCCCTGAAGCAAGGCCACCGCTACCCTACACCGGTTACCACCCGGAGCGGCGACCCCACATCAGGATTATGCGCAACATGTGGGGCAGCCTCCTGGGGTGGTTGGTCCCAGGCGGGCCCCATGCTCCCTGGCCGGCGAATCGACCCACACCACCCACACTAGACTCCGCTTCGCTCCCACTGGACCCCTGCCTGCCGCACCATACATCGCCCTGGGCCCGGCAGTGCAGCTGCTGAACCCCTAACGCAACCCAGCCTGGGCTGGGTTACTTGGGGGGCTTTAGCACAGCTGCACGGTGGTTATGCCACCTAGTTAACTGAAATATCCTGACTGCTTCGGTGGCGTGGTCGGTAGTGCATCCGCTTTCGACACAGGAGTATTGGGTTCGATTCCCGGCCGGGACAAACTTTGTGTGAAGACAGATACGTTTGTACCGAAGTCTGGATGTTTCCTATGTATAATATGTAAGTATTTACAAAAAAAAATGTAAAAGTATTTATATCAGGTTATCTAGTACTCATATCACAAGCCCTGCTTAGTTTGAGACTAGATGGCGTTGTGTGAATTGTCCTAACATATTTATTTATTTATTCAGGGTTTCTTGTGTTACCTACATAAAAACGCAAGACTAATTTTAATGAATTTTGGTTCGAAGATAGTTTAAGACCGAGAGAGTTTGCTGTGTGGATTAGGGACGAAAAAACAGTTCGCTAGTCTAACTAAACTCTTCTATACTGTCTATACTGGTTGTTTGTTAGAGTTAAATAGGCTATGTAACTACTGAACTAATTTTGAAACTTCTTTTTTTTTTTGGTGGTAAGTCGTGATGACGTCTAGCGATTGTGGGCCACTCTCACAGCACGTAATACTATAGAGAGTGGCCCTCAACTTGACGACCTACGATGTGCCTCTTCACGCTCCGCTTAAAGAACCCAGGGTTATATGTGAGAGGAAACACGTGCACGGGCAGGGCGTTCCAGGCCACTATCGTTCGGCAGAGAAACGAACGTTTAAAACGTTCGGTTTCCGCGAAGATGCTATCCACTGTGTGGGAGTGGCATCTCTGCCCGGCACGCGTTGTTCGGGATGGGAAAGAAGAGGGTGGGATCAGATTGAAGAGCTCTTCAGAACACTCGCCGTGGTAAATACGGTAGAATGCGGCCAAGGAAACTATTGTTGTTATACTTCTATCAATGATGTCTCCCTGAGTAACATAGGGAACTTTTTATCCCGATAACGTGTTCCCACGGGAATCGGAAACGAGTACACTATAATTATCACGCGGGCGGAGCTGCGGTGATCAGATAGGTACACATAAACTAAAGCTATTTCTAACATAAATATATCGAGTTGGCCTTTTTAAGGTTGGCTTTACTACTGGCTCCGCTGTCCGTCTGTCACCAGACTGTATCTCATAAGCCGCTAAAAGCTAGGCTAGGTTAAAAGTTTTAAAGATTATATATTTCTGTTGCCGCTAGACCAATAACATAGACCAACAAATTCTAAAAAATATATATTTACAGGTTACATGGTAGGTTACATGGAACACTTCTTGCGCGTATACAACTCGCACTTGACCGGTTATTTTCCTTAATATATTGACTGTGCTATTATTGTTTGATATTATATCGATATAGGTTCGTCCTTGACATGTCGTTAGGTACATGTACCTACGCGTGGGACCACTACGAAAGCTTTTTACAATAACAATAGATGAACAATGTAATGGATTAAAAATTCTGTGAAATGATTAAGTGATACTGTTATTGGCATGCGGACTATATCCATTGTTTAAAATAATATTTCTTTTTCATATTGGAAGTGAATAATAACAATTTGGGTTACTCCCATGTCAGATACGTGGAATTATTATCTGTGTATATGATATATTATATTCACGCAAACACACCAGCTGTACCTATATCCTGCGGTCTGAACGATTGCATCGAAGCAAGTTTATGCCTTTCTTTTTGAAGCCCGCGGCCCAAGGCCGCGGCCGCTTCTACGTCCATCGCCGGGTGTCTCTGGTATGCACCAGGAGGTATTTCCAGTAGCGCCCGGCGGACTTTCGCCACCGGTGTGCCCTCTTCGGGGTGGTTCGGGTGGCTTCGGGCTCTTTGGTTGGGATGAAAATCCCGCGTCGGTGAGTGAATCAGCCCCGCAGCACACAACCAGATACCAGTATCTCTATGTTTGTCACTTTATGCATTACGATCAAACCAGCTATACGAGCCATTAGAGAAATAAAAATTCACATAAATATACAAACAGAGATTCATTCCAACACAACATAGCAATCAAAAGTTTTCCATGCGAGGCATGTCGAGCGTGAGACGCGAGCGCTCAGATTGCCACCATCCGATTTTCAGCAAGCTTACTGTAAATAAGAAGATTCATTCCAACTGCGTCGTTAAACGTAATCGAGCGCGTGCAAAGTATTAAAGAAGCAGACGCTATATTGCATAAGTTAAGATGTTACAATGGAAACTTTGAACACCAAGTGTGCGCAATTCTGCTTTGTTGAAATACATCCCAAGTTATAGTACTCATCAGGCGAAGTAATAATGAAGTTACGCACCCCACATCGTTAAAATTATATCACTAATATAATTGCTTCAATTAATTTTCCGTGTTCTGTGTAATTTTGTAGACTGTCTATGTAAATATGTTTGAATTAACGGAAGTTTTAGTGTGTATGTTCATTGTGGGAAAACATTCGTTTAGACTACAAGAGGATTAGTGTCATGGTTGAATTTATATTTTCATGTTGATTTTAATCCCTTAAATCAATTATGACGTAGGTACGAGTAGATGCCCAAAGAGAAGTAGTAGGCAGTGACGTGTTATATACTATAGACGGAACCTCAGTGTCAGAAATGCATTTAAAAAAATATAGCCGAACTGTTCGGTTATAAACAGCTTCCCGCTCTTTATTGACAATTGTGTTGTTTATGCGATCAAAATTTTTTGGCCTAAATATGCCTAAATGTGCAATAAAAGTTTGCAGAAACTACACAGGACGACTAAAAACAACCAGCAAAGTCACCTACCATCTGTAAGTAACTCATAATTCATCATAAATTAAATCAATATTTAAATAATGTGTAATCTTTATTGTCATTTCTGTTGGTATTGCCAGTTTCGAATTCAATATTCCCCGATTTATATTAGTAGAATTAGGTGTTGGGCAAGTCATTAGAAAATACACATAAAATAAATAATTTGAAAATGGTCAAGAGTGAGTCGCGAATATGTAGTAGCGAGTGTATATGATGTACCTAGACCTTTCTAGGTTCGTTATCCACGTATATATTATGTACGTTAATCCAATATTTATCCAATAAAAACCAGCCAACTGTCGGGCAAGGTTTTTGGTATGTTAAGTAAGAATTTCGTGTCCATTTCGCAATCCAATATGGCTGCCAAAAACAAAAAGGTAAAAAAAAAAGTTACAAAAAAAGGTAAAAATTAAAAATTAAAAATGAAAAGTAAAAAAGTTAAAATAAACGTTGAAATTATTTTTAATTTCAACTTTTATTTAAAAAAAAAGTGTGTGTGTCAGCTCCGACGCACGACTGGAGTTTACTCCTTAAGTACGAGTATCTAACCATAACAAATTAGAAAGTTGCGCACTAGAGGTGCGCACCAAAAACGTGACACGATTTTCGTTACTTGTTAGTAGGTTTTACCCCTCGGATTTTTCTCATACCGGGCGACTTATATATGAAAATCGATTCTTAAGGAGTAAACTCCAATGAAAATTTAAAAATAAAAAGTTGAAAGTCAAAAGTTAAAAATAAAAAGTTAAAAGTCAAAATTTAAATAATAAAACAATGGTAAGTAAAATGTTTTTAAGAAAAAACCTTTTAAATTTATATAATAGCATTAATTTTTCGCAGAATCAAAAGGACAACAAAACGTCGACAATTGTTTCGCCTCTAAACGAGGCATTATCAAGACTGTCTCAGAGAGAACAGCAACAAAAAAAAAAAAATTAAGGCTATTATATAAATTTAAAAGGTTTTTTCTTAAAAACATTTTACTTACCATTGTTTTGTCATGGATTTTCGCCAAGTAACGCCTGTTTCTATCCAATATTTTAAATAATAAGTTAAAAGGCCCCTAAAAATTCCCTAAATAAAATGGGAAAATAAGAAAAGTTTCTTTAGCTGGCACCACTATACACCCACACAACGTCAAACAAGGCGAGTGTATGACATACGCTCACGCACACTAACATGCGTCAGCTGAAGTGTTTCTATTGTAGTGATTGCTTGGTGACGCGCATGGTTCAAAAATTCATTCTGTATGGTTCATCTAAGGTAGTAAAAGGACGTACGTGTGGTAAAGTCGTTGATGATAGTGGATCAAAGCGTTTGTGTCAAGGGTGATAATAACTATCAAACTATCAAGTCGAACAAGACAGGTTTATTCACTAGGTATGCAATGCATGCTGCTAATTGCAAATGTTGAGCGGAGCAAATGTTTTTATTACATATCAGAATCAGAATCGAACACTTAAATTAATTAATCAAATGAAAAAAAAAACCGTTTTCATTGTTGACCCACATGTTTCCATGGCAAACATTTAATCATCTGGTTTTTCGGTGATGTCCAGGACATTTTCGGTGATTATTCCTCCGTGGTCAGCTCTATTTTCATGATTTCAGAGATATGCACTCCTGGGTATGATGTCGACCAGCATGCCAAATTTGGTCAAAATCGGTCGAGCCGTTTCGGAGGAGTTGGCACACAAACGATTTACACTTGTCGCCTAAGATTGAGCTCCGCCTCGCTCCACTCAATAAACATTTACAGAAGGCTATAAAGGCATATGTGATGAACAGGACCCATGAATATTGGTAGACTTGGCTCTTTAAATGACTTCGCATATTATTTACATTAACATTAGGTAATTGGTATTGGTAACAGGTCAATATCATTTTCTTTTCACTTTTCATTTGGTAGTTATATAAATTAAGTTAAGTAATACTTTGGGGATATCAATTGATTCTTACAAACGTCTAGTTAAAGCTGAATTCAAAGATTAAGAATGTTAATTATATTCAGTCATGTGTTGCCTAAGAAACTTCGTCTCTTAGAACTATCGCAAACAATCCCTTTAAAAACTTTCTGAATTCTATTTAATTTTGTTCACCGATGGCAACAAAGTTCATCTTGGCTGTCTTTGTGTGTTTAGTACCTACTTAAAATCACAAGCTTCTTTAAGATTGCAGCTACTTGAGCCCTCTTTGTTTTTGTTCGTTAAATATTTTAGTCTGCTAATTGGATTTTGAGATTTCAGGAAGGTTTCCTTAGCAATCTCATGTGAGCTTAAGTGCTAATTAAAATTGTTTAACGGTGTGAGTATACTGGTCATTTAATACTTTATTTAGTGATAAAGTGTTAGGTTGGCCACAAAAGTATGTAATAAAGTTTAATGATCAAGTATATCGTGGTTTTGTGAATGTGCACCAATGAGGAAGCAAAATTTACTTTTATACAGAATTGGGTGTATAATACTTACTAGTAATGAAAAAATAACTTATGTATATTTTAGTATTTAAATAACTGTTTTATGTAAACCTGGTAAAACGTCGCTAGCCAAAAATCGATTTGTATTACTCTGCAAAATTTTGATTTTTCCGTTATTGTATTACTAGCGGACGCCTTGACAAATTATATACCTACTAAAAACCGTTCTCGAGAACCACTCTGTTCATTGGTGAAAACCGTATCAAAATCATTTGCGTAATTTTAAAGATCTACGCATACATACAGAACGGGTGACTTTGTTTTATAATATGTAGTGATAGTGATAAATCGAGGACCACGACTATATATATACTTAGAAAACAAAAATAAACCTAAGTACTGAAAATAGGATTTACTAAAGTAAAAGAAAATGAACAGTAAAAATAACAAGGTAAATAATGCCAGGGCGAGTCAGCGCCGGGACCTCGTAGTGGGTCTGGGCGTGGATATCCTCTCGCTGGGGACCATGCTTCAAGCCATGGTATCCAGCGGGAGCAGGTGGAACGCGGCCGTGTCCTTCTGCGAGCAAGTCATGCTCGCGAAGAAGACGGCTGGGAGGGAGAGGGAGCGTACCCTCCCCGCCGAGTTCCGTAGTCGGCGGTCAGGCCGCCCCAGACTACGCGACTACGCCCAAGACTATCGTCATCCATGATCGGGGCCTGAGGACAGCGGGATCGCCACCCACCGTCCTTACAGAAGCAGGCTAGAAGGGTTGCGTACTGCGGGGCCTTTGCCCCATAGCACGCAACCAGATTCACTCACTGACGCGGGATAAAACCCGACCCCGATGACGCGGGATTCTCGTCCCGACCAAACACCCGCAGAGACCACAGGGGTGGTCAAAGTCCGCCGGGCGCCACTGGAAATACGTTCTGCTTGTAACCAGAGACGCCTGGCAACGGACGTTAGAGCGGCCGCGGCCATTGGCCGCGGAACTAAATAAAAAAAAAGCGTCATCGATAGTCGTCGTCATCGTGGTGTCTTAATATCGGCTTTTTACCTTTGGAAAATGTAACGTAATTTCTTCCGATAGAATTGCTTACTAACAGTTAGGTAACAGTTAGGTTATAATATTACTAACTGATCTCCGAGGTTCAACCTGCCTACAAAGCTTACGTTCCCAATTTCCGGGAACACATTACCGGGAAAAAAGTTGCCTGAGGGATAAATTCTTTCACTGATATGTAGCTCATATCAGTGAAAGAATTTTCTTAACCGTTTCAGCTATTTTAGATATTTTCATGCGATCCAACCATTTTTTAAAACAGGAGGACCACAGATCTGAAGGCATGTTTTCTAGGTTCTGATTGAACGCTTTCACTGCCTCTTCGGAGTTGTAAAAGTGAAACCTCCCATCAAATCTTTGATTTTGGGGAAAATACAGAAATCACAGGGTGCTAGGTCGGGGCTATGCGCAGGATGGGTGACGAGTTGTACTTTTTCGGAAGCTAAAAATGATTTTGTTTTGTTGGTCGTGTGTGAAGAAGCGTTGTCATGATGTAGGAGAACGCGGCTTTTGGGTCATCTTTCGCGAACTTTTTCTAACACCCTGGGTAAACAAATGGTAGAATACCACTAGGCATTAACACTCTTTTGATCTTCAAGTGGAATTGTACAGATGGGGTATTGTACAGCTACGGGTAGCTGAGAAAAAAATCGCGATCATTTTTTTACCAACGTTTCTCGCCTGCCTCACTTTTGTTGGCTTGTTCTCATTTTCAAACACCCATTCACAAGATTGCTGTTTTTTTTTCGGGTTCAAAACAATAAATCCACGTTTCGTCTCCTGTGACAATGTCATAAACAGCATTAGAATGTACGTGGTCGTACTTCAGTAGCATCTGTGAGCACCATTCCACGCGAACCCGCTTCTGCTCCGCTGTCAGTTCATGAGGGATCCAACGACAACAAACTTTCCAAACTTTCAATTCTTCGTGTAAAACTTTTCTGGATTTGACTCATACCAATCCCCAATAGTCCTCGAATTGTCTTATAGGTAATCCGCTGGTTTTCTTCAATTAACCGCTTAACAGTAGCCACACCCTTCACGAAATTCGTCATGTAAAGAAACTCGACCTCTCTCAAATTCAGCAAACCATCGCCTCACGGTGCTCAAACAAGGTGCTTCTCTCCCAAAAGCATTTTGAAGAAGAGCGGCACAGTCTTGCGGAGAGAGAGAACTTTTAAAATCATAAAAAATCATCACTCTAAAATCTTTTCGACTTAATTCCATTTTCGTTGCATACGTAGAACTTTGATGTGTGATAAAATACAATTGACAAATGATTTCCCGCCAATTGCTTTTTTTTATTACTAAGAAGGTTGCAACGTTTAAAAAAATATAACATTCGAAATTCAAATAGTTTCGATTAGCTAGAAGTGCAAAACTTTTAGTGTGCCCCAAGTATTTTGTAATATTAGTTGTTCTAGCTAGAGCATCAATCTACCCTTTTTATGTTAGAGGCTGCTGTCATCCTTACATCCCAACACTTGCTAATTAACAACATAGGCTTTTAATTATTATCCTCTCAAAATGTCTCAGGGAGAAAGTCGCGATTTGACAAGTATGAACACAGTATGAAGGACGGGAAAGACAGCTCTATGTGGAATACAGTACAAATCTCTAATCTGTGGTGGAATGTTCAGATTTTTTGAAAATAGAACCTATCTATATTTACTTTTAAATAATCATATTTTTAAAATAGATTATAACTGGTCAGTATTTCATACATAAAAACTTTTTTAACGATACTTTTTGAGTAGCTTGACTCCTTTAAAAGATCATCGTCTACTAGGGATACTAATCTACGAATATATCAGTTTAAATACAGATAAGTAGAGAAGAAACCACAATAGCTTGTTACTGATATCAATCATATCAAACTTGCGGTTCTGCTTTGTTTGATCATGATTAAGATGTAACGGGTTTTGAATAGATCCTCGCTTGTGTATTAATCAGACCGTTCCCAAATCGCCTATTAATCACGTTTAAGCATCTGGATGACAACGAACGTCAGCTTAAGTAGTGTTTAGTTTACAACGTATTGTAAACAATCGTTTGTGGTGTCTCGGCTCGCTGCCTTTATTGTTTATGTTTACATGATTGTAATCATAATTTTCGTGCGAAATTATCTAATTTAGTCAAAGATACGAGTATAAACATCGTGTGTTTATTCTTCACAATCATGATATTATCAGAATCCGTAGAATCTAAGTATGTACCTAAGTGTGTAATTTGTAAGTGGGATTGGTTAAGTCTTAAGCGAAATTACCACACAATCTTTTCAACCAACTTCAAAACGATTTAAAAATATGGCAAAAATTTGCCATATATTTTAGATTTTTCGAAAGTTTTTTCATAAAATCTAAAAAATGTCACATGACATGAAGTTCAACATCATTTAAGGGGTCTTTGACCATGATGAGTTGATTGCAGCTGGTCTCGAGTCTCTAACTACTACCGTTCCCGATTTGACCTCGTTTTGACCTTGACCTTGGGGTTTTCGACTATGCTAAGTCGATTGGCGTTTACACTGAGTCTCTAGCTCCGTTCTCCGTTCTCCCTTCTCCGTTCTCGAGTTGAAAGTTGTTCACTGACGGACATTACTGTTGTATAAAAGATTTTCGTTTTGAAAACTCTAAAAGGGGTTGGTTCTCAATTTGACTGTATTTCTTTAATGTTTGTTATCTCATATCTTTCGACTGGGTGACCCAAATTAAGATTTTTTTTTTTTAATCGAATGATACTGCTTCCCAAATGGTCCCAATTCAATTTGGTCCTATTTCAGTAAATGGAAGTCGGTTCTTTTGTTTTGTCATCTTAATATTATTTTATTTCAATTGAATTTTAGAAAACTGAACAGACAGTACGACCCTATTATAAATAAGAACCGAAATACGAACTAAATATTTCATTTTTCTTTAAACTTATTTTTATACTTTTATAAATAAGAACCTTATTTAACTTGACAGCCACCTTCCCTACATTTTCTTTGCGATATTATTCTTTGTTATAAACGTAAAAGCTTTCAGTTACTCAATTATGCCGTAATGGTTAGACCATAGTTAGACGGATTAGGTAAAATTTTGTGTTCGCTTTGTTCATTCGCATGTTATTTTGTGGACTACCTATTTGTGGACTCGAATTCTCTTTTGCCGTCATAGATTACAGACTACAAATGATCTAAATTATACTTGGAGTACTGTACGTTTTAACCAATTCAGTAACGGCACTTGGAATTAGCGAAAGAAGTATGCCAGGATCGTAGAAAAGTGGAATTCCATAGTCTCTGCCTACCTTAATTGGTAAGAGGTGCCACGTGTATGTATGTTTGTATATATATATATATATGTAATAGCTTTTTACAGTAGACGGGACCTAGAATTATATTCATTCTGTCTTTAGATATGATTCAACTGATGTTCAGAAGGAGGCTTGTTTTAAATTTTAATATTTTTTACAAGATCACAAACTTTACCTATTTATAATATTACATTAGGCCCCAGTTCGTATACCATTGAAAAGTAGAAAAAGAACCATCATTCGACACGATGAAAACGTTATGTATTTATATATTTATCATAGAATCAAAAAATGTATGTATAAAAATGTATCTACTACGTATTATTATTACTTCCTACGTGAGGTGCTAGACCAAAGTTTTGTGCAGCTTAAATAAATCAAGATTTATGAGAACGTGCTTAATACTACTGCCATATTCTTAGTATTTTATTTTATATACATAATATTCAACACCAGGATTTGCGTATGTCACGCGAGATCCCTCCAAACAAAATGACAAAACTGTGCCGGAGAACGCCGTGGGACACGAAAAGAATTTTAATTTTTCGTTCCTTTTGCTCAAAGGAATTTATTATTAAGCTTCCGTATCACACACATACAATATTAAGTATGTGAAGGGCGAGCCCTGTTTTCACGCATCTTTCTTTTAAGAAGGAATTTATATACGCTTGTATCATACGGTTTCCGTTTCAATTACTTGACAGCTCGTGATGTTATGACCGTTTCATTATTTTATATTCCGATATCGTTTCATATAATTTACAACCTTCACGTAATATATTTGGTGCGTATCTTTTTATTTACATATATTCTTATTGGTAAACAACCTTCACGTTTAATTAGATCAATTACCATAAAAATTAAAATGATGTTTGTGTTTTTTACTCGGAAAAACGTGCCAGATATTGATGACACATGATGCATATGGACAAAAGGCCGTTTAATGAGAAACCATCAATTTAAACTAGGTATGCAATGCATGCTAATTGCAAATGTTGAGCGGAGCAAATATTCTTAACTTTTTATTTATGCTCTATTTTCATGATTTCAGAGATATGCACTCCCGGGTATGATGTCGACCAGCATGCCAAATTTGGTCAAAATCGGTAGAGCCGTTTCGGAGGAGTTGGCACACAAACGATTTACACTTGTCGTCTAAGATAGAGCTTCGCATCGCTCCGCTCAAATATTACCAAAACGTGAGAAGTTATGTACCTACCTGAAAAAAAGGCACACATAACATGCTGACATCTAAAACTTCTCAATTGTATCAAATAATAGATCTTAAAATAGTTTTTTTTCCTAAGTAAAAATATGTCTTGGTCTATATAGACTATAATAATAATAATAATGACAACTCCGACAATAAGAAATATGAACAAAATTTTTACATGAATTACAATTTAAGATCAAAAAGACGAAAAGCGGAAACAACCAACGCACAACTAAGATCTGCGCCCGTCTCAACCCCGTCGGCTGCCTCCTCCAGTACCTCTGAAAGTGACGAGTACGTCACTCCGAGATGTAGCAGTGCGTCGAGTGATGAGATTGGGCCCTCGACGCCGTCGCCACCAACACCTGCGCGACGGAGATGTCGACCACCACCGGCCAGCTTGGAGTCCCAAGTGGGGCATGCCCCACTCTCAGTGGCTCCCGCTATCGGTGGTGTAGTGCGTCGCATGAAGTGGATACCAATAATAAATGAACATGTCATGCGTGCGTACTATGAGGCCACAGACGGGGAAACTAACCTGACAGCGTATCGTTCTAGGATGCTTCCTCTGTTTCAGGTTCTTCAACCGACAGTTACCGTTTCCGTTCAACGACTTTCGGATCAGGTGCGGGCTATCCAACGATGCAAATTGTTGGATCAATCTGTGCTTGATCGGCTGCGCCTGGATGTATTATCTACTCGTCCAACTCCTGTGTCAACGATGGCACCGTCGCCTGTAGCACAAACGGTTTCGATTAGTGCGACTTCAGTCGAGATTGCACTTGACACAGAAGATGATACAAGTGATATATCTATTCAGGTAAGTGAGCAATTAAGGAGTACTTTGGAGGATGTGATCTTACAGTATAGGTTTACACCTCAATCTAGACCACGTTTACCACGCTTGCCCACTCATAGGCGAAATCTGGCGTTGATGGGAGCCCTAAATGCATTGCTAGCTCCGTACCTACAGACTAGCAATGATTTGCTAGATACTCACTCGATCCTCTACTGTGGAGCTATTGCCGCTTGTCGTGTTGCACGCGTTAAATTCCCCGAAGTTAACCGTGCACCACGACCGGATGGTGTTCCTGCATGGCAGGCGAGAATCGAGCGACGTATCGGCACATTTAGGGCTCTCATTGCAAAGCTAATCTGCTTCAGCCGGGGAAATAATCGTCCCCGGGTCATGCGTTTTGTGGCTCAGGCATTTGCTGGGACTGGTATTAGTTCCCAGCAATACTTAACCAACGTCACGGAACGTATTGACTTTCTGAAGCAGAAAGTATATGCATGGGCAAGTCGTATTCGTCGTTATAGAGAGCGTGTGGATAGATACTAGCAGAATCGTATCTTCCAAAGCGATCAAAGGAAGGTGTACCGAGTGTGGGAGGGAACTAGGCAACGTTTGAGCGACGGGCAACTGCCAGATACTCACGCCATGAATCAATTTTGGCGTGACATATGGTCGGTGCCCGTCGAACATTCGGAGGGTAACTGGATCAGTGTTGTTGAGCGAGAATGCGATAACATCGAACCCATGGAGTCTATTACAATAGACTCCGAAGACGTCAGTTGTGCAATGCGTACGGCACCGAACTGGAAAAGTCCTGGGCCGGACGGATTGCACAACTTTTGGATAAAGTGGGTTCGTAGTTCGCATGAACGCTTGGCAACACAGTATCAAGAAGCCCTCGAGTTTGGTTCCTTACCCGCTTTCATGACCACTGGCATCACCTTCCTGCTCCATAAATCAGGTAGTACCACGGAACCTAAGAACTACAGACCTATCACTTGCTTACCTACCATCTACAAGCTCCTTACATCTATTCTGAGAACTAAAATAAACTCACATATAATGTCAAATAACATCTTAAATAGTGCTCAGAATGGATGTAGGGCTGGGTCACGTGGTACTAAGGAGCTACTCCTTATTGACATGGCCATTAGCCAACAGGTTAAGCGGAGTAGGGGCGCCCTCTCTACTGCCTGGATTGACTACAAGAAGGCCTATGATTCGGTGCCTCATTCATGGCTGGGGAGGATTTTAGAGTTGTATAAAATTAATCC
Organism: Nudaria mundana; assembly: GCA_963556515.1. Lineage (NCBI taxonomy): Eukaryota > Metazoa > Arthropoda > Insecta > Lepidoptera > Erebidae > Nudaria > Nudaria mundana. The sequence goes on from OY748293.1 coordinate 10,846,447, forward strand.
GACTCTTAAATCCTTCTTAGTCTCGTGTATGGGGCAGTGGACCGCAGTCCTTCGTCAACCAGGTAGTGGTGAGTGCGCTTTTGGTCCGCGTGACTTAATTAGGATTGAGCGTGGTATATTCCAGGGCGACAGTTTGAGTCCATTGTGGTTCTGTTTAGCACTGAATCCACTTAGCACATTGCTGAAGGATTCAGGGCTAGGCTATCGGTTTCGTAGAGGGGGTGAGGTTATTTCTCACCTGATGTATATGGATGACCTCAAACTATTTACACTGAAACACCAAGATTTGGTGGCATTATTAAAAACTACGGAAGGTTTTAGTAATGCCATTAAGATGGAGTTCGGTGTTGATAAGTGTGCGGTCATGCATGTACAGCGGGGGAAGGTTGTAAATTCACCGAATTTACAACTTTCTGAGATAATAACTCTCAGATCTCTCACCGAGACTGAAACATACAAATACCTAGGTATGTCAGAGTCATTGGGTATAGCGGTAGTGGATATTAAGAAATCGGCGAAAGATCGTTTTTTTGGCCGCCTGACAAAAGTTCTTAATAGTTTTTTGTCTGGGGGTAACAAAATGCGGGCTTTCAACGGTTGGGTAATGCCTTTATTGTTGTACTCCTTTGGCATACTTAGGTGAACTCAAACGGAACTAGACGCCCTGGATAGGCGAGTCCGTCAACAACTGACATTGCATCGAATGTTACACCCACGATCTTCTGTCATGAGACTGTACATTCCACGGAAGTTGGGGGGTCGAGGATTTTTAAATACCAAGAACCTCCATAACCGTGAAGTGTGCAGTCTGAGGAATTACTTCCTACAGAATGGGTGTGGCATTCATTGCGATATTGTGATGGTTAACAAGGGCCTGACACCTCTCTCCTTGGCTAACGAGAACTGGCGTAAACCAAAGGTGCTAGGTACTGAAGACCGTAGGGACGTATGGAAGAGTAAGGAGCTACACGGGCGGTTCTACCGGGTCTTAACAGGACCCGACGTAGACCTGCTCGCTTCGGTGAACTGGCTGCGTTTCGGTGACCTCTTTGGGGAAACTGAAGGTTTTGCCTGTGCAATTGCAGATGAGGTTATCAAGACGAACAACTATAGGAAATATATCATTAAGGACGGTACGGTCGACATTTGTCGAGCATGCCACCGTCCTGGTGAATCACTTCGCCACATTATTTCCGGTTGTTCGTATCTTGCTAACACCGAGTACTTGCATAGGCACAATCAAGTGGCCAGGATCATCCACCAGCAACTTGCTCTTCAATACGGCCTTATTGAGTCCGAGGTACCGTACTATAAGTACACACCAGAGCCAGTTCTCGAGAATGGTCGTGCATTGCTCTACTGGGACCGATCAATCATCACGGACAGGACTATTGTTGCCAATAGGCCTGATATCGTGTTGGTTGATCGGGCTCAGCGCCGGGCGGTGCTCGTCGATGTCACCGTCCCACATGACGAGAATCTCGTTAAGGCAGAGAAGGACAAACTTTCTAAGTACCTCGATGTGACCTTCGAGATAACCGCCATGTGGGACGTAGACTCGACGATCATTGTCCCGATAGTCGTTTCGGCAAATGGACTAATAGCGAAGAGTCTCGATCAACATCTCAAGAGACTCTCGCTAGACTGTTGGATCAAGGGTCAGATACAGAAGGCTGTCGTCCTCGACACGGCACGCATCGTTAGGAGGTTTCTCAGTCTGTGACCTCTACCGCTGGTAGTTTGGGCCCTGCTCCGCTACTGGTGGTGGTCTGACATGGATTTTTTTATAATATTATATGTAATTTTTCATATAAATATTGTAAAAAAAATTATGTTAAGAGAATAATTTGAATAAATGAGTATAATAATAATAAATAATAATAATAATAGGATTGTCCATCAACAACTTGCTCTGAAATACAAACTCGTGGATTCAGAAGTACCGTATTACAAGTATGTGCCCGACCCAGTTCTCGAAAATGATCATATCACATTGTACTGGGACCGATCTATTATCACTGACAGGACTATTGTTGCAAATAGGCCTGACATAGTGGTTGTAGATCGGTTAGAGCGCCGTGCAATAATAGTTGATATTACTATTCCGCATGACGGCAATCTCGTGAAAGCCGAAAAAGACAAACAAGTAAAGTACTTGGATTTGGCCCACGAGATTGTCGACATGTGGCATGTAAGCTCAGCTGTTATTGTACCGATAGTCGTTTCCGTGCTTGGACTGATCGCCAAGAGCCTCGACCAACACCTACAGAGGCTCTCGTTAGACGGTTGGATTAAGGGCCTGATGCAGAAGGCAGTGTTGCTCGATACGGCACGCATCGTGAGGAAATTCCTCTCTCTGGAGCCCTAACCACCGGTAGCTTGGTCCTTGTACCCGATGCCGGTGGGTCACTATTTTTTATATTTTTAAATATATTTGTATTTTTTATAGATTTATTTAAAAATGTATTAAATATGTAATTAAGTTAAATAAAGGAATAATAATAATAATAAATTTATTTCGTAATAATAATTGTACAATAAAATTTTACATAGAATCTTAATTTGACTATGTTGCTGGTATCTTCTCAGGAGAACCAAATTACCGAACCAGCGAAAGAATCTTTTTCAGATGGTTATTTATGTACTTTTTAGTATTTTTATAATATTGCTTGACATAAAATTGTAAAATTTTGACATTCGTGTCCAAACTGAATAAACGAAATTGATTCTTTGATTCTTTGATGTAAATAAACCTATTTTCCAGATTACTTGTACTTGACAATACTCTGATACTCCAGATTCTCCAGTGCTCTGTTACTTCAGACAATTAATAAGATCTTGCTGTAAATTTTATCTAAAGTAGAAATAATAGAAAAAGACGCGTAGACGAAGAACCGCTCGTGGATCGATTATGGCCATAATGGAACCGATATTGTCTGTTATACCTAGTACAACTAACCTACAAGTGGCGTGGAGAGAGCTTTCCATCTTCTCATAATAGGGAACTTAATTATAATACACGTTGATTTTATCACCGTCAGCAGTCGAAAGGGTTCGCTCTCGGAATAATATTTGGATTCCTTTTTTAACATCTAAATTACTGTACTGATAATAATAAAAAAATAGTCATTTCTGTAATTCTTCTCACTCGATCAAGTTTAACATTAGTAGCAGTACGATATTTCATTCATGAATTGACGCGGACGGGCGCGGTGCGCTCGCCAGGCTGGACGCAAATCATGTGTTAGGGAGCAATAACCCCGCGCAGCCAATATGGCCAGTATCACTACGAAACATACCTACTTGAACATAAAGTACACACTCCAATTTCTCCTTCGTACTTTGCACGGGCTTAGGACCGTCTGTAATACCTACTTTATTATTAACGATAGTGACTTAATGACTTTTGAACTATGTAATAATAATAATAAAAATACACTGAACTACAACTGACTGCGAGGAGGTATTTCAGGCGTATTTAAAAAATTGGAGCTATTTACAAATAAAATCAAACTTACATACCTATTTACACTAATTTAAAGTTCTCTGTACCGAAGTAACTGCTCGATATGGAGTCCATTCCTTTCGATACACAAACGTGCACGTTTCAATTGATTGTCTTTCAACTTGTTCAATGTGTCTCTATCACTTTAAGTACTCCGCCTGGGAGTACAATCGCCTAGCCTCTTGTAGGGTGTGGTTAGCAATGGCATACAATTGTACCATTGCTAGATACTCCACGTTCGAATATTCGTACTGACGACTCATTTTACTCACTGACACACACGATTACGCAACCGACGCCCGCGCTGTCACGAGGTTAACTACGGGGGGAGCCGCAGTGTCGGTCGCGCTTGCTCTGTGCCAGCGCGAGGCGCGGGGTGAGGTGGCTTGGCGACTGGCGTAGTTTGTTGAAAGAAAACGAACTGTACCGTAACTATCGTTGTAAAACTTAAGTATTTAAGAGAGTGAGTTCCCTACAACGGGTTCTCATTTGATGTCTAGAAACTAAATATTTTCTTTTTTAGATTTCTAAAAAAGTGCGTTTGTTTTTCAAAGTAATACTGCCAGTTGGTTCAAAAATTATTCCGAAAGCGAACCCTTGCGTAGTGCTGACGGTGATAAAATCAGCGTGTATACTTAGTAGCTGCCGTGAAACCTTTCGTATAAACAACATGTATTACATTATATGAGTTTAATACACCGTGAAAAGTACCACCGTTTAAAAACTGACTGGAAGTATTACTTTGAAAAACAAACACATTTTTTTACAAAAATCTTAAATTGATGTGTTTATTTTTCAAAGTATTATTTCCAGTCGGTTCCCCTTCTTTTCCGTAGTTCCATGGGAAGTTCCATTGATAGGACGATGGAAAAAGTCATTTAACCGTAGTCCCATTTGCTGTGGAACCACCGAAAATAGTTTTTTACTCCACTACAGGTTTTCTGTGATACCATTAAATTATAGAGTTGTGCAGGATCGTCATGACACGGATTCTATTTAATTTACTTCACAAATTCAATTAAAATTACTTTACAAACTCTGTGATGAATTTGATTTTTTGTTTTATTTTAGTAAAAAGTTGATTGATTTGAATTACCTATATTAAAGTTTGATTTGAGTTATATTTTTTTCATATCGTTACGTCTCTATTAATCGTATCACAGAAAACCTGTAGTGGAGTAAAAAATTATTTTCAGTGGTTCCACAGCAAATGGAACTACGGTTAAATGTCTCTTTTCCATCGTCCCATCAATGGAACGTGCTATGGAACTACGGAAAAGAAGGGGTCGGTTCTGTTATCGAAACTGAGTCCAAAATATTTTTTTTAAGTGGTGGTACCTTCACGGTGTATATCGAGATCGGTATCCCTCAATGATATTGATCAGAAATTATTATCCACTAAGTCTTTTCCTAATCCAGTTGGGGTCGTGAACTGCGATGAGTCTGAACTTGGATATTTTAAGAACTACCATCTGCCCTCTACAACCTATTGGCGATAACGACGTCGTAGTTATACCAGTCGGATTTTTGGATTACTATAGCAGATGTTGGTCAGAAATAATCAGCGCTATTTCATGGAAACTGAGTCTCTACACACGTATCAATAGAATGTTCATAACAGCCGGAAGCTTTGAATTCACAAAGCTACACTTTAATCCAGCTTTCATGTAGAATTAATTTTAATTCATATGCTGAGGGAATGTGGTGTATATCTGGAGGTTCAGGAAATACGACATATCCGTCATAATCAGCTTAAAGTGTTGTCTGTAGATGCGGTGAGTGCGGAGCGCGCCAGGTGACGGTAAGCTTCTTTGGATACGTTCATGTTGCATTTTGCTCTAACGTAAATGTAAAGTGGTTTGTCGGGAATGTGGTGTACGCTATGCCTAATCTCATAAATGGAATATTGATTTGTGTAATTATATAATTGTTTGGATCGCTTTGTGGCGTGATAGGAATACGATTTGGCGCTCTGCAGACGGAGTTGAGGAATATCAGAATACCTTTCAAAAATTAAAAAAAAAAACATTTATTTTGTAGTAGTTTTAGGAGTCCGACCTGTAACATCAGTCCTGGCTGTTGGTATTTTGGTTCATATGCAGAATGGTTATTGGTTTTCTATTATAGCTAGCTAATTTCGTGGCTCCCAACAAAGCTACAAGTAAAATATGGGAGCGTAATACGTCTCCTCTTACCCCCCTCACAGAGATAGACAGACAGAAAGACATAAATCACGCCTATATCCCCGAAGGTGCATTACACAACCACAATTTGCCTGTAATTTTGTTGGTCCCACGTAATAGGAGTAAGCCTATTGCCGTTACCGCGGGCACTATTGAAAATTCATAACCACTCTAATTTAAACCAAAATTCCAACAAAATTGATATAGGCGTGATTAAGTATGAAGTATGTAGGTAAGTAGTTTTATAGTAGTAGTAGTAGGTAGCTCGAGTTATGGGCAATTGAAAATTGAAAGATTGCAGCAACTGAATGTGGTCAATCGCTGTAACTCGTAACTCACAGCGCTACGTGTTGTGCACGCAGTTCGAATGAGATATAACTCGGTTTGCAATAGTCGCTTCAGCTGCACAGCGCGCATCGCAAAGCTTTGGTTTTCTTAGGACAATGGTACTGTCATATAGCGGTCGCAAGCTAGGAACGTCACTGGCTAGAACCAAAGGCAGCAATTGATACCGTTGTTTACATAGAAAATGTTCTAAGGCCGACATTGATCGCTGTATAATGGCACTGTCTAGTCTAAAGCTTAACACTTGATTCAAAATCATTCCGAATAAAAAAAAAATATCAAAATTATATACATAAACTAAAAATTAAGTACCTAGTTAGTAGAAACTGTGATAGGTGGCACTTCCGAAGCGATGCCCTGAATCGCGATACTGATAGATAATGATAATAATCCATTATCTCGTCTTGGTCTGTTGGTAAGAACGTTCTTCCTGGCACGGTTTGCGATAGGACTAGCGTTTTTATGCGATTCATATTACTGTGATATTATTTGAAAAATATTAAGAAAGTATAAAGTCCTCCGCGTCATTGTTGTCTGGGAAGGTTCCATTTGTCATTTGACGTGCGTTGCCACTAATTTAAAATTGAATGGCCTTTAAGTCTTCAGATCCTGAGAACCAAAAATTGTATGTTTATCTGTAGGTTAATCTTTTACTCAATAGTAATTTTTTATGACATAGTTTTTATTTCTCTTAATAATTGAAATAATAGTCATCTATTAATTAAAATCCCTACTGTAATATTCTCTCATTTCTTCATACTGATCTATCTGCGTTTTCTTCATCTCACAGTTGCTTTAAAACTCGGTACTATCCTTCTACGCTATTAGGTATAGGTAGTGTAGTAAAGTTACATTCATGTTGTACTGAATTTATTCTTTTAATACACACGAAATCTCGTTGTTTACTCTGTAATCGAGGCTAAATGAACAAAAATACAACGTGATATTTGATGTTAGCTTACAGCCATTATATTTCAAATTAATAACACAGTCTGACAGTGATTTCCCTATTGGATACATCACCTGTCCAATAAAATCTATGTAATAATGTAATTTAACGCCAAATGGACACTGGATAGTATACCTAATCTGCCAGTTAACTATATTTCATAATTGAACAGTGTAGTCTGTTTGTTGTATAATCTACTATTATTATTATTTATAAATATCTATATAATTAAAATATATTTATTTACAATAAGAATTACAATATACAAAATATACATAATTATAGGCTAAAAATATTTACATTACAAAATATCGTTCAAAAAATCCTCCGCGTCATTGCCGACTGGGAAGGTTCCCAGAAAGCTGGCTGTGTTGCCACGTTGGATGGCGATACCTATTCTTTGGGCCAGAAAATAGCCAGCCTTCTGGTCCTGAGAAGCATCGATTAGGCGTTTAGCAATGTCTCTATAAAGGCAGCGAGCACTCGGACCCCATGACCCCAGTGTCTCAACCCCAAACGGCTCAAATATGTAATCACCTGCTAGGTTAGCATATTTACGCCGTTTAAAGCCTTCAGCCGATGCAGCAGCAGCGCCGGCACATCCGGATGTGCTTGGAAGGTGTGAAGGTGCTAAGGTGTCAACGCATGTAGCGTCCCACACCAAAGGCCTTCCCATCTTCCACGGTAGCAACGACATACCGTCCGGTCTCTTTCCATCGCTTCGTGCTAAACCATTTGGTTCACGTACGGCCGGAAGACCTGCGGTGGAAAGAGCCCTACGAATTATGTCGTTTGGAATACCGTGCCGAGGTATACGACCTGCGCTTCTGCTACAAGAAAGGCCATGGTGTCCCAGATTATCGACGGCCACTCCACAGGTGCAATGATGCGGGGATACACAAGGTGTACCCAGCCGAAGGCAAGTGGCAATGCGGAAGGTTGTGTTGTGATAAGCGCATCATTTTTTCCTCTTTCTCTCTTCCAGGCTTCCAATTAATAAGAAATGACCGTGGCGGCAGCGGGAAGGGTAGGGGTGTTGCCGTTTATCTTCGGATTCCTTTCCAGATTTTGGACTCGTCAACTCAGCCACCACCTGCGAACGCTGGCGAACATCTTTTCTTGGAAGTGGAGCTTCATCATACCAAGTTACTACTTGGTGTCTATTACTGTCCTTCTTCTAGTATTACCTTTTTCGCGTCTTTTGAACACCTCCTGGAAAAGTGGTCTCCCTCTTACAGTCAAGTAATCATAATGGGAGATTTTAACGCATGCCTACTAAAAAATGATTCTCGCACCCACTCTTTCCTACGCACCTTTGAATCCTACAACCTTTCCATACTTCCACTTAATTCCACTCACCATGTTCCTGGCTACAACCCATCCCTCATTGATCATATCCTAGCGTCATCTTCACAGCTGGCCAGTGGGTATGGCCAGTGTAATGCTGATGATTTTTCCCATCTCGACCTTTTATTCCTTGCTTACAAACTTCGACCTCCCAAGGCACGTGCGAGAATCCTATGGCAGCGCAATTTTGGTGGCATGAATCTTGATCGTCTTCGTGAGGATGCTGACAAAATCGACTGGAGTCTTCTGATTGCTTCAGCCACTGTTGATAAAATGGTAGACATTTTTTCATCTTCTCTGCTGGGCCTCTTTGAGTAAAACACCGGCCTGCTCCGTGGATCACAGATGCCATTAGAGAGGTCATGGCGAAGAAAGCCGCAGCAAAATATAAATATATGATACGGCCCCTGCTAGGAAGTACAATTAAAACGACATAAAACAATTGACGTTACTTTATTAGCAGGGAACCTAGGGTTTATACAATACTAGTAGCTAATAGTGTGTCGGTCGAATAGGATCACATATACTGTTTACGGAAGTGCCCGGTGCACTTAACTTTGGGTCTACAGGCGACGGCGGTCGGCCGGCAGGATCCGCTGGTGTCCTCCAATTAATCTTGTTCTTAACAGGCCGAGATGCTCCGGGTCGAAGGCCACGGAGCGACGACGCAGCTTCAGGTTGCTCAGCAATAAGAATCTTCACAAATAGGCTTTTCTAAGCCCCAAGGTAGTTCTGGAATTGACGCAAGCAACGGATTAGATACCGGCTCGGCACCGCTTGCCGTAGGCCCCACACGTAAATCGCCGTACAGGTTCCCTAGTTGTCGGACGCACTGCACAATTATTTACATGAGGGTACACGGCAAGGTTACACATAACACAGGATAATACAAACATGGGAACAAGGAAAACACAGACAGGTAGTTGGCTCATCCCTATATATCGGTCTCCGACCGGCGGCAGAAAGTCTCAATGCAATAATTAACTACTAATAAAATAATAAAATTTAGCTATAAGCCCAACACAAATGTGGGTACATTTCAAAAGACTACTTTTCTACCTATTACGTATCGGAGATGAAGTTCCTAAAGAGTCTGCGTTATGCGTAATTCCCATCTAACAATTGAAACTTTAAATTAAATAAATCTAACTACTTTGCAATATTCCGCCACATGCAAATTACCCAACTCTCGTATTTATTCATGCACAAGTCCGCCCTCCAAACCCACTTAGGCCGAAAGAATAGAGAAATAATTTTGAAAATAGAATAAATATGAGAGTTGTGTTATCGTGCAAAAAATAATAAAAACCTCGACACGTGTTTCGCCCCCAACCAGGGGCATCATCAGGAGATGTCGATGGCTCGGCGCACGGCGACCGAATGAGCCACAACTCGTAAACCGCACCTATTTATATCCTAGGTTTTTTATTTCTACCCACAACCATTTTACCAAATTATTTTATGTCTACCCACCACCGTTGTTTGAATGACGTATATCTACCCGCAGCAAAGGGGAAGAGGCGAAATTAAGTTGATCATTTAAAATAATAGGGTTCAAGCGTCTATGTTTTTAGATTTCTAATTGTTCCAAAACCGAAAGCCTCAGTCCTTTGTTGCAGGTGTGCAGAACGTCATAAGTGTGAGGATTAGGTAGGGAGTGACCGGAATCCAACAAATGTTTTGCGAAATGAGACCGTTCTGGGCGATTGTTTCTAAAAGCTGATATATGTTCTTTATACCGCGTCGCGAAGCTACGGCCGGTTTGGCCAATATAAACACCCTCACAATCCCCACACTTAAGCCTATACACACCTGACTTCCTGTCATCCCCAATTTTCTCCTTAACATTGCAAATGTTTCTCCGGATAGTGTTGTCCGTTCTAAACGCGACATGAATATTATTTTTACGTAAAATTTTGGCAACTTTATCAGATATCGGACCTAAATAAGTTAGACTAGCTCTATACCGATGGACGTCACGATCCGGGGGAACAGCATATAGTAAACTACGCGTAATTGAGGCTCGCCGCCTTCCAACTAAGTTGTCCACAAGCTTGGTACTGTAACCATTAGATTTAGCAATTTGATAAATAATATTTAATTCGCGGTTAAAATTTATTTGAGAAAGTGGAACCGAAAATAGCCTGTGAACATAGCTGTGGAAGGCGGCAAGCTTGTGCTGCCAAGGATGACAGGAAGTAGCAGGAACTACTACTGTTTACTATAATGTCCCTTACGAGGAATGTTTAACAATACTTAAAGATCTTTTTGAAAAACAGCGTCAGGTGACCGGTTTCGCTCTATGGCATCTTCAAAGATGCTCCACACTTATTCACATCACATATTTTAAGTATAATAAGTGTGGAACACCTTTGAAGATGCCATAGAGCGAAACCGGTCAGGTCCTACTAATAATTAAAAAAATGTGGAATATCTGTACAAGTGAGTCATTTCATAATGTATTACTATATGTTCCACCAAGTGCCGACAGTCGAAAGCATAAATTCCAGATAGGTGGAATATGATCCAGGTATTTAACTTTACGTTATCCAATAATAAAAATTTAGAAAATTAACGGTTTCCTGCTTAAGGCCGCGCCCCAAATGGTACGGCTTCACAATAAAATATGTCGGGTAGATGTATTTTCTCAACCCGGATTCTCCTTCGTGATATTCACAAATTATAATTATAATAATATAAATTACTGCTTAATGCCGTAGGTGAATAGCCCTTAAGAGAATTTTATGTATTAATATTGCTAACAATTTATCATTACATTCGACAGGGCAATGTTATTATATTCTAGCATCCCCTACAAGTTTATAAAATAAGTATTTACGTATACAACACATATACATATACAATACATAATATAATTATCGCATTTAAGCGTGGAGTAATTTTAACTTCCCCGTCCTAAATGTTTTCTCATACATTTTGTGGCAAGAAATTCAGCATCGTCTGATTTGGATAGTTACTTCGGTAAAAGTTTATAAAATGACCACCAATGACCGTGGCTCTAATCTAAACAATTATAGGTGGCTTTAGGTTACTAATAATCTATGAAGTTAATCTATGAAATAGTTATTTGGTAATATTCTAATTATAGATCGCGCGGGGGACGTTATACGTAAGCTAATCTGTTCACAGCACTTACCCCGTATTTCCGGGAATCACAATTAACTGCACCACTATTAATTAATAATATTTTGTCGGAATAACTTGGTTTATTTTAAATGTTATAATTTAATATTTCGTTAACGGTGGTTACGACAGTTGTGCGTAGATCAGACTTCTAATATGCTAATTTTTTGTGTCTCCGACCGTTCTGCGCTGGCTTATATAACCTCGGTTTGACAATAAAATTATATAGGCTCCGCCTATTGGTGTCTAGTGAAGCGACGCTCCACGTATCGACGCGCCCAGTCATTGTTTAAACGGCCGAATCGTTATCGGTATGATCTTGACCGGCTCATTGAACAATGAACTAAGGAATTTCTCATTGCTTGAACCGGTCTGCTAACATTCTGGTAAGTTCTAAACCAGTATTGTGACCAAACGCAAAATGTGCAATATCGATGTATGCACATCGTAACATATAAGTGTGAACCTACTTCTAGCAATTTAGAAAAATACGTCAAAATTAGAAATCACTGCAATAAGGTGTGTAGGAATGCACAACGCCAACATATCCATAGCTCAGTAGAAAACGGAGAATCATCTAAAGTATGGAAGTTTCTGAAAACCATTGGAGTTGGAAAATCTAGGCCAGACAATCCTCCTAAAGCTATTGACCTCGAAGCACTTAACATGCACTTCTCTTCGTCGTCTAATTTCACAGGGACATGTAAGCAAGACACACTCGACAAACTCGCATCACTTCCAACTCCAGAATTTCCAGCCTTCTTCTTTGATCAATTCACTGATTGTGGTGTTAAGAAGAGCATTATATCCATAACTTCGAATGCAATTGGGAATGACAGCATCAGTCGTAACATGATCCTACCTATCCTCAACCAAATCCTTCCCATCATCACTCACATCCTAAACTTTTCTCTATGTAGTTGTCACTTTCCATCTGCTTGGAAAGAGGCACAAATTATTCCTGTGCCTAAGATACGCAATCCGTCATCTAATTCCCATTTCCGTCCTATATCTATCTTACCTTTCCTTTCTGATTCATTCATTTATTAATTCTATATCAAAACATTTAGTTTCATCCTACCACCTTTATGCAGATGATCTTCAGATTTATATACAAACGCCACCGGATCAGCTGCCTACTGCGATTAGTACAATTAATATGGACCTGGAGCGTATCTGTGATTGGAGTATCAGTTATGGACTTCAGGTGAATCCGTTGAAGACTCAGGCTATCATAGTTGGCAGCCCCTGGTTCTTATCTCACCTGGACAGTTCACAGCTGCCCCAAGTTAATTTCAATGGTACCCCTATCAAAATTAGTGACACTGTGAAGAACCTGGGCATATACATGGACAATGCTTTTTCTTGGGATCATCAGCTACAAGAAGTTGGGCGGAAAGTGTTTGCATCTGCGGGGTCACTTCGCAGGCTTAGAATGTTGCTACCGATTTCCACCAAAATTGCACTGGCACAATCTCTAATGCTTCCACTACTTGATTACGCTGACGTCAGCTATCTTGATCTCACCGAGGAGCAACTAGATCTAGCAACTAGAACTAGAACTAGCTTCAGCGTCTCCAAAATGTTTGTATTAGATTCATATTTGGCTTACGCAAATATGATCATGTATCTGATTTCCGTGAAAAGCTCAAGTGGCTCCCAATTCGTCTTCGACGGAATACTCATATCCTTTCTCTAGTATACAGTGTACTGTTCAATCCGTCTACGCCCCAATATCTTAAAGATCGATTTAAATTCCTTCATGACACACATTCGAGGTCTTTGAGGTCATCGGAAAATTTAATACTGGAGATGCCTATGCACTCCACGCGTTTCGCTGACAAATCTTTTACTGTCCAAGCAGTCCGCCTCTGGAACGCTCTTCCGTTACATGTAAGGCATGCACAGACACTTGGATCGTTCAAACTTTTGACTAAAGAATATTATCGTTCGATCTGTAGCTAGAACTGTCATTAAAACTGTACTTATTTTATATATTGTATTCATATTTTTGTATTTTAGAATTATAGGTAAGTAGGTTACTATGTAATTATTTTATTCATCGGATTTTTCGCAAACCATTCTTTCTCTCATCTTTGTTTTTTTTCTCCCCACCTTTTGTTACGATGTGGAAACATCGACATTACACAAACGTATAGCGTTTGGTAACATCACTAATTAGAAGCTACTAGAATATTAGCGGACCGGTTCGAACAATGAAGAAATTCCTTCACTCATTGTCCTGTGAGTCGGGCGAGATCGTACCGATAAGGATTAGCCAACTAACCAATAGCGGTGCGCGCGCGGTCATCGATGCGTGGATTACCTGGCCCGAGGTCATATAAGCCCGTGCAGAGCGAGCGGAGACAGAATTAGCATAATTGAAATCTCATCAACGCACAGCTGCCGTAACTACCGTTAACGAAGTATTGAATTATAATATATAAAATGATATTTAAAGAAGTAGTTACCAGCATAAATTGAACCGTGAGTGCAACTTGTGCAGTTAGTTTCCCGTTCCCGAATCAGGGAACTACCTTGGGGCTTAGAAAAGCCACATTTCTGAAGAATACGATTGCTGAGAAACCAGAAGCTGCGCCGTCGCTCCCGTGGCCTTCGACCCGGAGCAACTCATCAGCTAATACCGAAATTGATTGGAGGACACCAGCGGATCCTGCCGGCCAACCGCCCGTCGCCTGTAGCCCCCAGTTAAGTGCACCGGGCACTTCCGTAAACAGTATATGTGATCCTATTCTACCGACACACTCTTAGCTACTTGTATTGTATAAACCCTAGGTTCCCTGCTAATAAAGTAACGTTAATTGTTTTACGTCGTTTAATTTAACTTCCTAGCAGGGGCCGTATCACTGGCGCCCGAACTAAAAATAAAGTGTGTCGTAGGTAGGATCACAAATATATCACTGTGAGCGGATGCGTTATTGTATGTGTGTAAGTGTGTCTACTTTTGTGCCTTCCTCGTGAACTGGGTCGGGAGCAAAAGAAAAACTTTCGTCCGAAAGAATTTTATAAAATTCATATTTCATGTACCTACCTAAATTTTGTATCAAATTTTGTATAAATATTATAATTAATAATATAAAATAAAATTAAAAAAAAAAAAAAAATTATAATATTATAATTTTGTATCAAATTTATCAAATTATCAAATTATCAATTATCTAAATTTGGTTTCGTTCGAAATCCCAGAAAAGATCGTAACTATTCCGTGTTTTAAATTATGTTCTGAATGATTCTGGCAGGCTGGTAAAATTTTAAAGTAGAACATAATCTTGCTTTTAATTTCGTTCTAATTTCAATTTTTTTTTTCTTAAAGTGTGTAAGAAAAAGAATTGAAATTAGAACGATATGCATATTGGCGCCAATAATTTAGATTCTGTTCGATTCTGTTCGTACTTTGTTTAGTAATTTATTAAGGGGCGGGGCCCCAAGTGATTAGTGACTACGTCCTCGCCGTCCGCCCTGGACCCCAACTTGACCACGGTAACGCAGTGGCAAGTTGGGTGACCGAACGTCCTAGTCTGTACTTGCGATTGGCCAAATTCTTTGAGATTTTGTGTTCCTGATATGGATAACACCGAAGAGACCTCCGGTCCCGACACTGCCTTTTCCCGGGCAGTGTCAACCGACGACATGATGCACGAACTATTGATTCCGATGCCTATCGATTTGGGGGCTCGCGCCGCGCTGCCTAGTTGCAGCGCGATGTCGACGCCCCAAGGAACTGATGCTGCTGGGACTGACGATGGGTCAGCTCCCAGCAGTGTGAAGAAGAAGGGCCGCTCTTCTGCGACGAAGAAGAGGACCCTCGAGGAGAAGGGGGGGCCGCCGCGCGACCGTAGCACCAGCTGCTCCGGGTGGGGGTCCCTCCTCTCCAGCGATTCGGAGGAGGAGGTGCCGGTCAAGACGGTGCGTACGCGTCTCGACGCGTACAGAAGGCGGCCGCCAACTCCTCCTCCGTCCTCGGTCCAACTGTCCCAGCGAAGTCGCCGGGAAATCGGTGGGCCGGCCGCGCGGGAGTTGATGAGCGTTTTTGCCCGCATGAACGCGGCCATGCGGGGCAACAGGAACGTGGCGGGGAGGAAGAAGATTGTGGCTTCACTGGTGGATGAAGCCCAATCTTCCCTCAACAAGCTCCTCGCGCGGAGCGTCACCAAGGAGGAGGCGAGGCTCCGGAAGCAGGTGACGAGCCTGGAGGCGGAGCTCGCTGCTTCCAGAAAGCAGATGGATGACCTGTGGCGGGAGGTCGCTGACTTGACCAAGGTGGTCAAGGCGCCTCCCGGTCCCATGCTGCCGCCTCCTCCTCCGACGGCTGGATCAGCACCGAAGGCAGCGATACCCACGGCGCCCACCACGGCGTCCACCAAGGCGCCCACCACGGCGTCCACCAAGGCGCCCACCACGGTGCCCACCACGGCGGCCACCAAGGCGCCCACCACTGCGCCCACCACGGCGCCCACCACGGCGCCCACCACGGCGCCCAACACGGCACAGCCTGTGCCGACAATGGTACAGGTCCTGACGGCGATCGAGAGGCGCCTCGCGGTCCTGGAGGACCGGGCGTACCGCCCTCCGCTAGCGCGGCCCGCGTTTTCATACGCGGCGGCTGTTGGCGGTTCTCCCGCTCCGGGACCAAGCGGCACACCCGCTGTCCGCCGCCCCGATCCGCCCCAGTCCGTTTCAGCGTACCGTTTGCCGGCCGAGACCGCGGCCCAGGCGCGGAAGGCCAAGTGGCGCGGCAAGAAGAGCGGCACCCCTGCCGCCTCCTCTTCCTCTAACGCTCCCGCTGCTCCTTTACATCCCTCCGGACGGGAGGGATGGGAGGTAGTGGGGGCCAAGAAGAGGAAGACGAAGGCCGCCAAGAAAGCGGCCAAGAAAGTGGCCAAAGCCGCCGCGGCGAAGGCGCCGAAGAGGCCCCGCGCTCCTCGCTCCACAGCCGTCGTCCTTACGGTGACGACGGAGGGTGTGGAGAGGGGTGTGGAGAGGGGTGTGGGGTACGCTGATGTCCTGAGGACCGTGAAGTCCTCAGTCAACCTCTCAGCCCTCGATATCCAGGGGGGTCTCCGGTGCAAGACGACACGCACCGGGGCTCGCCTCCTCGAGGTCTCCGGCGCCTCCAGCGGCCCTAAAGCTGACGCCCTAGCAGCGCAGCTTAGGGACGCGCTGGACGCAGAAGCCGTCCGCGTCACCAGGCCCACCAAATGCGCTGCATTGCGCATCACGGGTCTGGATGACGCGGCCACGACGGAGGAAGTAATCTCCGCCGTCGTGGAGGCGGGCGGCTGCCCCCGTGACCAGGTGAAGGCTGGAGACATCTCCTTCGGCACCACTGGTCATGGGATGACAGTCGTCCAGTGCCCCGTCGCGGCAGCACTGAAAGTGACGGACGGACGAAGCCTCCTCGTAGGGGGCTTCCTAAAGGCGCAGGTGCACATCCTTCGTGCCCGGGAAACTAGATGTTTCCGGTGCATGGTGGTGGGGCACGTCGGAGTGCAGTGCACAGCGGAAGTCACCGTGGGCGATCGGTGCTTCCGCTGCAGCCGGCCCGGTCACAAGGCAAGTGCCTGTGATGCCCCGCCTCGCTGCTTTAGATGCGAGGCGGAGGGCAAAACTGCGGACCACCGGGTCGGCAGCACAACCTGCGCCGCCTCGAGGCCAAAGCCTCGTCCGTCCGCTGAGAGCGGTGGGGGTGCCGCTACTGCACGGCCAGATGTTTCTCGGCGGGATGGTGATATGGACGTCCATTAATGTCTGACGCCCATATCCGCATCCTGCAAGTGAATTTGAACCGCTGCCGCGCTGCTCAGGATCTTCTGTACCAGAGCCTCCGGCAGTGGTCCATAAACTTGGCCGTGGTCGCCGAGCCGTACTACGTCCACCCGGGAAGCCCGGTGGACGAGGACGGCTCGGCCTGTTTTATCTTCGGGGGGTCCGCCGCAGACAACTCGCGCCTTGCTATCATTGCAAGGGGCCGCGGGTGTGTTGCGGCGGAATATGACGGGTTGGCAGTCGTGGCCACCTACATCTCGCCGACACTGGACGAGACTCAGTTTGAGCTATGGCTCACTGAGCTCGACGTCGTCTTCGCTGCGTGCCGTCCTCGCCCTGTCCTGCTCCTGGGAGACTTCAACGCCTGGAGTGAGGCGTGGGGCTCCCGGGAAACCAGGGACAAGGGGAGGCTTCTTGAGGACTGGACCAGAACACGTGGTCTGGAGGTCCTCAACCGGGGGAATGTCGCCACCTTCTGGCGGCGGGGGACCAGCTCGGTCGTGGACGTATCGTTCGCGACCTCTGCCCTCGCCGCCCGTATTACTGGCTGGCACGTGGAGGAGGGTGAGGAGACGCACTCGGACCATCGGTACATCCGATTCGATGTCGTCCCCCCACCTGACCTCCCACAGCCGGTAGAAAATCCCCCGGATCCGCGTTGGGCACTTCACCATCTGGATCGGGAGGCTCTCCTGGAGGCATCCATCGTGCAGGCCTGGATTCCGGCACCGGACCGGCCTGCCGATGTGGATGCCGAGGCGGAGTGGTTCAGGAGAGCCATGTCGCAAATCTGTGATGCGGCGATGCCTAGGGTTACACCCAGACCGGCAAGGAAGCAGGTGTACTGGTGGTCGCCGGAGATTGCACAGCTGCGCGCAGCATGCATCTCCGCCCGCCGCCAGTACACCAGGTTTCGCCGGAGGCATCGCCGCCCAGACGACGCGGCAACCCGAGAGGCGGAGCTTTATCAGGCTTACAGGGAGGCTAAAGGTAATCTCCAGGAGACAATAAAGCGGGCCAAGACGGCGGCCCGCGAGGAGCTCCTGGAAACCCTGCAGCAGAACCCATGGGGGCGCCCGTACCTACAGGTCAGGGAGAAACTCCGACCTAGGGCGCCCCCACTGACCCAGAGTCTCCAGCCGCAGCAGCTGGAGCGGGTCATGGGCTCCCTGTTTCCGACGAGCGCGGAGGAGCACGTCCCTCCGCGCATGGCTCCGTCTCTGCACGACGCGGATAGCATCAGTGAAGACGACGTACCCGAAGTCAGGGTGGGGGAGCTAGGTGCGGCAGTACTCCGGCTTAAACGCCGGAAAATCACTGCCCCCGGACCCGACGGCATTCCTGGCCGTGCATGGGTCCTGGCCCTCGAAGAACTCGGGCCTCGACTGATGGGGCTCTTTAGCGCATGCCTCGAAAGGGGCCAGTTTCCCAAGGTGTGGAGGACGGGGAAACTGGTCCTGATTCGTAAGGTGGGGCGGCCGGTGGACTCACCGTCCGGATACCGGCCGATCGTGTTGCTCGACGAGGTGTGTAAGCTCTTTGAGCGAATTATCGCGGAACGCCTCGTCGAGCATCTCTCGACGGTGGGGCCAGACCTGGCGGACAACCAGTACGGTTTCCGTCGGGGACGCTCCACCGTGAGCGCGATCATGCGCGTCAAGAGCCTGACGGAGGAAGCAGTCTCACAGGGCAAGGTGGTGGTGGCGGTGTCTCTTGACATCGCCAACGCGTTCAACACCTTGCCATGGAGCTGCGTTAGGGAGGCGCTCGTGTATCACGAAACGCCTCTCTACCTCCGTCGTATTGTCGGGGCCTATCTCTCTGAGAGGGCCATAGCTTTCCCCAGCTGGCTCGGGCCAGCTCGGCGAGATGTGTCGTGCGGTGTTCCGCAGGGGTCGGTCCTGGGGCCGCTTCTGTGGAACATCGGCTACGACTGGGTGCTGCGGGGTGCGTTGCCTGAGGGCGTCGGCGTAACGTGCTACGCCGACGATACCCTCGTCACGGCGCGGGGTGCAACGTACCAGGAGGCAGCACTCAAGGTCACGACGGGTGTTGCTCAAGTCGTGGGTCGGATACGGCGGCTGGGACTGGAGGTGGCCTTGCACAAGTCCGAGGTTCTGTGTTTTCACAGACCTCGGAACGGTCCACCTGAAGGTTCCAGCATAAATGTGGGAGGCGTTAGCATCGGCATCAAGCCCTCGATGAAGTATCTAGGGATCGTACTTGATAGCCGATGGAACTTCGGACCACATTTCCGAAGTTTGGTCCCCAAGGTGACACAGGCATCGGTCGCGCTTTCGCGACTGATGCCCAACCTAAAGGGACCCAACGCTTCCTGCAGGAGACTGTACCTGGGGATCGTGCGGAGTATGGCCCTATACGGGGCTCCCGTATGGGCGGCGCGGTTGACGGCCAACAACTCAACGCTCCTTAACAGACCGTTGAGGACCTTGGCCGTCAAAACAATAAGGGGCTACCGCACGATCTCCGGAGAGGCTGCATGTCTCCTAGCCGGGACCCCTCCATGGGACCTGGAAGCGAGAGCCCTTGCGTCATTGTTCCAATGGCGCAAGGAGGCGCTGGAGCGGGACCACAGGCCTGCGTCTCGAGAAATCGATGACCGGCGGTCCCAACTCCGCCAGGATCTCATGGAGTCATGGAGGGTGTGACTTGAGCAACCCAAGTGGGGTGCCACCATCATCGCGGTGGTGAGACCGATCATGGACGATTGGCTGCAGAGGCAGCATGGTGACCTCACGTATCGTGCGACGCAGATCGTTACCGGGCATGGATGCTTCGGTAGCTATCTGTTTCGCATCCATCGTGAGGTCACACCCCGGTGTCAACACTGCGAGGTTTCCGACGACGACACCGCACTCCACACGTTGGTGGAGTGCTCAGCGTGGGCGAGTCAGCGCCGGGACCTCGTAGTGGGTCTGGGCGTGGATACCCTCTCGCTGGAGACCATGCTTCAAGCCATGGTCTCCAGCGGGAGTAGGTGGAACGCGGCCGTGTCCTTCTGCGAGCAAGTCGTGCTCGCGAAGGAGGCGGCCGAGAGGGAGAGGGAGCGTGCCCTCCCCGCCGAGTTCCGTAGTCAGCGGCGAGGCCGCCGCAGACTCATCTACGCCCAAGACCATCGACCTCCATGATCGGGGCCTGAGGACGGCGGGATCGCCACCCGTCGTCCTTACAGAAGCAGGCTAGAAGGGTTGCGTGCTGCGGGGCCTTTGCCCCATAGCACGCAACCAGATTCACTCATTGACGCGGGATAAAACCCTACCCCAACGACGCGGGATTCTCATCCCGACCCAACCCCCCGCAGAGACCACAGAGGTGGTCAAAGTCCGCCGGGCGCCACTGGAAATACGTTCTGCTTGTAACCAGAGACGCCCGGCAACGGACGTTGAAGCGGCCGCGGCCTTGGTCGCGGAACTAAAAAAAAAAAAAAAAAAGTAATTTATTAAAAGAAATGTTTTGTGTTATAAATTCTGTGATTTGAAAATGGATTTAACAAATGATGATCGATTTGATTTAATACGAGTAGAAGCATATTTTATCAATGGAAGAAGTGCCACACGCGTTTTGGTATGGTACATAAACTAATATCGTCATCGTAATTTCCCCACTCTTAAGTGCTTCCAAATAATGGTTAATAACTTAAACAAGGAGGTAACTATCGCTAACTAAACTATTAAAGCCATACGTATTTGTGACGAAGATTTAGAAATAGCTATTTTGACCTATTTTGAGTCATTCCCCGCTAATTCCACCCGAAACGCAGCTGAAACCATACAAGTGTCTCAGGCTACGATATGTAAAGTTTAAAAAAAATACAAGTATAAATGTTACCGCCCCGGACGCGTTGTGCAAAAGTTACATCCAGGAGATAATTTCAGACGGCTGTTTTTTTGCAATTGGTTAAATCGGAAACTCGACAACGACAGACATTTCTTATCCAATATTTTATTTTGAGCGAAACAAATTTTTCTAAAATGGAATGTATAATCGAAATAATAAACATTACTGGTCACAAACTAATCCTTTGCGGGTAACCGAAGCGGATCCCCAGGTGCGATTTTCATTTAATTGTTGGTGCAGTATTTTGAAGGACAGAGTATCATCGAACCCATGGAGTCTATTACCATAGACTCCGAAGACGTTAGTTGTGCAATTCATACGGCCCCGAACTGGCAAAGACCTGGGCCGGATGGATTGCATAACTTTTGGATAAAGTGGGTTCAGAGTTCGCATGAACGCTTGGCAACACAGTATCAAGAAGCCCTTGAGTCTGGTTCCTTACCCGCTTTCATGACCACTGGCATCACTTTCCTGCTCCACAAATCAGGTAGTACCACGGAACCTAAAAACTATAGACCCATCACTTGCTTACCTACCATCTACAAGCTCCTTACATCTATTCTGAGAAGTAAAATAAACTCGCACATAGTATCTAATAATATCTTAGATAACGCTCAGAATGGATGTAGGGCTGGGTCTCGTGGTACTAAGGAGCTACTCTTGATATGGCCATTAGCCAACAAGTCAAGCGGAGTAGGGGCGCCCTCTCTACTGCCTGGATTGACTACAAGAAGGACTATGATTCAGTGCCTCATTCATGGCTGAGGAGGATTTTAGAGTTGTATAAAATTAATCCAACTCTTAAATCCTTCTTAGTCTCGTGTATGGGGCAGTGGACCACAGTCCTTCGTCAACCAGGTAGTGGTGGGCACGCCTCTGACCCGCAAGGCTTGATAAGGATCGAGCGTGGTATATTCCAGGGCGACAGTTTGAGTCCATTGTGGTTTTGTTTAGCACTGAATCCACTTAGCACATTGCTGAAGGATTCAGGGCTAGGCTATCGGTTTCGTAGAGGGGGTGAGGTTATATCTCACCTGATGTACATGGATGACCTCAAACTGTTCACATTGAAGCACCAAGATTTAGTGACATTATTAAAAACTACGGAAGTGTTTAGTAATGCCATTAAGATGGAGTTCGGTGTTGATAAGTGTGCGGTTATGCATGTACAACGGGGGAAGGTTGTAAATTCACCGAATTTACAACTTTCTGAGATAATAACTCTCAGATCTCTCTCCGAGACCGAAACATACAAATACCTAGGTATGTCAGAGTCATTGGGTATAGCGGTAGAGGATATTAAGAAATCGGTGAAAGAACGTTTTTTTGACCGCCTGACAAAGTTCTTAACAGTTCTTTGTCCGGTGGTAACAAAATGCGGGCTTTCAACGGTTGGGTGATACGTTTATTGTTATACTCCTTTGGCATACTTAGGTGGACTCAAACGGAACTAGACGCCCTGGATAGGCGAGTCCGTCAACAACTGACATTGCATCGAATGTTACACCCACGATCTTCTGTCATGAGACTGTACATTCCGCGGAAGTGGGGGGGTCGAGGCTTTTTGAATGCCAAGAACCTCCACAACCGTGAAATGTGCAGTCTGAGAGATTACTTTCTACAGAACGGGTGTGATATTCATTGCGATGTTGTGATGGTTGACAAGGGCCTAACACCTCTTTCCTTGGCTAACGAGAACTGGCGTAAACCAAAGGTGCTAGGTACTGAAGACCGTAAGGACGTATGGAAGAGTAAGGAGCCACACGGGCGGTTCTACCGGGTCTTAACAGGACCCGACGTAGACCTGCTCGCTTCGGTGAACTGGCTACGTTTTGGGGACCTCTTTGGGGAAACTGAAGGTTTTGCCTGTGCTATTGCAGATGAGGTTATCAAGACGAACAACTATCGGAAATACATCATGAAGGACGGTACGGTCGACATTTGTCGAGCATGCCACCGTCCTGGTGAATCACTTCGCCATATTATTTCCGGTTGTTCGTATCTTGCTAACACCGAGTACTTGCATAGGCACAATCAAGTAGCCAGGATCATCCACCAGCAACTTGCTCTTCAATATGGCCTTATTGAGTTTGAAGTACCGTACTATAAGTACACACCAGTGCCAGTTCTTGAGAATGGTCGTGCATTGCTCTACTGGGACCGATCAATCATCACGGACAGGACTATTGTTGCCAATAGGCCCGATATCGTGTTGGTTGATCGGACCCAGCGTCGGGCAGTGTTCGTCGATATCGCCGTCCTGCATGACGAGAATCTCGTGAAGGCAGAGAAGGACAAACTTAGTAAGTACCTCGATCTGTCCTTCGAGATAACCGCCATGTGGGACGTAGACTCGACGATCATTGTCCCGGTGGTCGTTTCGGCAAACGGATTAATAGCGAAGAGTCTCGATCAACATCTCAAGAGACTCTCGTTAGATTGTTGGATCAAGAGTCAGATTCAGAAGGTAGTTATCCTCGACACGTGCCGTATTGTTAGGAGGTTTCTTAGTCTGTAGCCTCCACCGCCGGTAGTTTGGGTCCTACTCCGCTACTGGTGGGTCACTATTTTTTATATTTTTAAATGTAATAAAAATATAAAAAATAGTGTAATAAAAATGTAATTTGTGTTTTTTATAAATGTATTTAAAAATGTATAAAATAAGAATAGAAATGAATAAACGATAAATAGTAATAATAATAAAGCCTTCTTTAATTCCTTTATAAAAACATTTCACAATAAAATATATATGTACATTTACAATTTCATTAACTTAAAATTAATTATAGTACGGCATTTAATTGTTACCTACATTTAAATACTACTAAAATATGAAATTTAATTCAATTCATAAATTACATAACACAAATTATTCTATTTAATATAAATTTTATATAAATTGATAAAATCTATTTATTTAGTTTTACACATTTTAACACATATATTGGATTTCCTTAATAAATATATTATTGTACTTAATTCAATGTTTTGTGATATTTATTTATTACGTATTGTAATTATATTATAATGTATTATATTATTTATTATTATTTGCTGCCTTTGTAATCTGTATTAAGGACCTCTCTACTGAGTAAAGGCTTCCTCCAATTTTCTCCACTTGTCTCTGTCTATCGCCTCGTCCGTCCAGTTTTTTCCCGCCACCTCTAAAATCTCATCTAACCATCTTTCCATTGGCCTACCTCTACTTCGTTTTCCTACTGGACCGTTCCATGTGGTAATATGTTTTGTCCATCTATCACCATCCATACGTGAAACATGACCTGCCCATTTCCACTTAAGCTTTTTGCAGTGCTGTAGAGCGTCTCTGACTTTTGTTGTATTTCTTATATCTCTGTTTGTTCTTTTATGTTTTAGTTTTATTTTGAGAGTGCTTCGTTCCATGGCTCTTTGGGTTGTTAGTATTTTGTTTTTTGTGAATTTGTTGAATATCCATGTTT
Organism: Nudaria mundana; assembly: GCA_963556515.1. Taxonomy (NCBI): domain Eukaryota; kingdom Metazoa; phylum Arthropoda; class Insecta; order Lepidoptera; family Erebidae; genus Nudaria; species Nudaria mundana. Next base: position 10,871,023 of record OY748293.1, read on the forward strand.
GGGATGCATAAGTTAGAGATGGCAGAACACAAGAGTCTAGGACTTGTTTCTTTAGTCTCACTGGGAGATTTGATTTTAGGACTTCTTTTAGGCTCCAAAATTTATTCCAAGCCATATTTACTCGTCTAATTAGTTCATCTCGATGCCTAGATTTCTTGAATGATGTTTGTTTACCTAGATATATATACTCCTGGACATATTCTATTGGGACGTTAGCAACTATTATCGGAACTGTTTTACTATTTGTCATAATTTTGGTTTTGCTAGTGTTTAACTGTAGACCGATTTCACAGCTGACATCGTGTATCTCTCTTATCATCTTTTCTAGTTGTGGTGCTGTTTCCGCAAAGAGAACTATGTCATCAGCGAATCTAAGGTTGCTCAGATATTTGCCCTTTATGCATATACCCTTACTCTTCCATTTCAGGTTCTTCATAATGCTTTGGAGCACGGCTATAAAAATTCTGGGAGATAGCGGGTCACCCTGCCGGACGCCTCTACATATATCTATTTCAGATCCTGGTTTTTCTAATATAACTTTACTTTTACTTTTTATATATATATCTTGAATAAGTTCAATAGTTTCTGAGGGTACATCGCACTCTTGTAAAGCTTTCCATATACTTCTTCTGCAACCAGCCTGCTCCACCGGCTGTGCTTTTTCAGTATACGCCGCCAGACGATCTTCCACACATGAGGCAAATAGTTTGTAGATATTGGGTTGTAAACTGATTGGCCTGTAATTACCTATGTCAGCAGGGTTTCCCTTCTTATAAAGAAGAATGATATCTGATTTTGCCCATTCTCTAGGTATAGATTTATTGTCTAGTATCTTATTGAATAGTTTGGTTAATAATGGTACCAATACATGTTCACCTGCATTAATTGCTTCGTTGGGTATACCATCTGGGCCATTGCTCTTGCCATTCTTCAAAGATTTTATTTTGGTAGAGATTTCGGGGCATGTGAATCTTTGTAAGGTGGTGATGTTTTTCCTTTGAGCTTAGAGATACCCAATCTCTAAGTGGTTGGGTTTTGAATGAGTACAAATCTTTATAAAACTCGGTAGCTATTTTTATTATTTCTGACCTAGATTATGTATTTTTACCATTCATAGAGTTTTGCTGTAAACAGGGAATCCATTTCTTAGTCGATCTCAGTTCTTTTAGGCCTTTTTTCATGCTTCGTGATCCATTTGAATGTCTCTCAATAGTCGATATTCTAGAGTCTTGATATTCTTTCTTAATAATTTTATGAACGTTTTTGTATAAGTGGGTTTTTTCATGCTTTTCTTCTGTTAATTGTTTTTCATTAGTTAATTCACTTCTTCTCTTGATGAGTAATTTTGTCTCTTTTGAAATAATAGATTTCCTTTTTTCCTTCTTATAATTTTTCAACGTCGATTTTAGGCTGTCTTCGATCGCTCTTTTAATTTTGCCATAATACAACTCTACATCATCTATGTCTTCTAGTTGTATGCCGGAACATTGCATTTTTAGTATTTCTTTATAGTGTTGATGTTGGTCAGCAGTTATCAGGGTATAGTTTTTGTTCTTATATTTGACTCTAGATTTTATATGTGTTGTTAGTGAAATAGTGCTTCTCACAAATCTATGGTCACTCGGAAAGGTGAATTTGTGTAATACTTCAAAGTTCATGAATTTCTCTTTTATGTTAGATAGTATGTAGTCTATTTGGCTTCTTTTGTTCTTATGCGAGAGCCAAGTCCATAAGTTCTTTGTGTCTTTGTGAAATAAGCTATTTATTACAAACAAGTTATTTTCCCAGCAAAATTGCAGTAATAATTCACCTCTGCGTCCCTTTTTCCAAAGCATGAATTTCCAAGTACGTTGTCCTCATTTTTTAATTTACAGCCAACTCTAGCATTAAAATCGCCCATAATAATAAGATTTTTGCTACAATTTATTAGGGATTTTTGTATTTTGCTATAGAATTCTTGTATATCCAGGTCATTTGCATCAGAAGTGGGGGCATGAACTTGTATAAGAGATAAGCTTGTTGTTTCAAAGTTCATGTGTAAGATACAAATCCTTTCAGATATTGCACTGAAGCTTTCTATATATCCTTTGAGGTACTTTTTTATAAAGAAACCCACACCATGTTGGCCCTTAGTCTCGCCGTAGTAACAGAATATGTGGTCATTATCTTCCTCTATATTATATCCTGTGCGCCTGATCTCTGCCAAACCAATTATATCATAATTAATTGTTGATATTGCGTGCTTAAAATCTAGTAGCCTTTCGCATGATAGTAAGGATCGAGCATTGTATGTACATATGTTTAGGGGGTGGAGTGGAGGGTTGTAGTCTGTGACCCCCGCGGTGACCGGCCGTATTGGGGGCCTGAGAGAGGCAGCTGCTTCTTGTCATATGTTGGATGTAGAAGGATCTGTTATGTCTCTGTGTGAAGGAGACCTGTTTTTTGTTTTATTTTTTGCAAGATATTGATCTATTTTGTTTTTCTTTGTGGGGTTTTTTGTTACTTTTTGCTGACTATTGCCTTTTTGTGTTTCAGGTGATTCTGAAAAAACTCTTTTTGGCCGGTTTTGATGATCTAATTGTTGTTCAGGAGTCTCTTTGTCAGGTAGAATTATCAATTTATTATATTTTATGTAACCTTTCTTTCCTTGATCCTTTTCTTTTTGTAATTGGGCGATCAAGATTTTTCTTTGCTCTATAACTTCAGGTGGATAGTCTTGTTTGATGTAATAGGAGGTACTTTGCAGTCTTTTTTATTCTTAAGAATCTCATTTTTTTTCCCCATCGTGGTGAGGGTAACAATGATTGGTCTATTATTTTCCGACTTTTTTCCCATCCTGGTAACATATTCTATGTCCCCCTTTTGACAGTCTATTTGCATGTCCTGTAGTACAATATCAATAATTTTGTTTTGTAAACCAAAATATGACTTTTCAGTCTCTTCCACACCGAAAAATATCAAATTCTTTTTTCTTAAGGTTCTTTCAAATGACTGAATTTTCTTACCCTGGTCTTCGGTAATTTTTTCAAGTTCCTGTTGCCTGGTATTTAATATAAGGAATTTTTCGCCAATATTCTTGTTTATACTTTTAGGTATACTTTCTTTTAGTTCATTTGATTGTTCATCTAATTTGACTTGTATAGATTTTAATATTTCGGTTATTTCTTCCATTTTCTACTTTTTGTGTTCACTATCGAAATTCTATAAAACTTAATATTACGTCCTTAGCGATTCTGAAGTGAACTATTTGGATATGGATTGGCAGCATAGATCACAGGCGACAGTGACAATGACAGTGACAATGTTCTTTGACAATACTTGTAGTGCGACTATTTCACCACAGATGTCGCTATTCGGTATGTAAAACTGGATGACTTGGAATAATTTCGGCAATTTTTTTAGGTTATGTTTTCAATGTAATACGTAATTTCTCACTTTTATCTTTAAAATTTACATAGTCTTTTACACTTACACTTGAACTCATGTGGCAAGAACAGTTCTTACGTTATTTTGCACTTTTTGACATGAATGAACTTGCTAAATTGTCGTTACAAATGCTACTGGTTTTGCAGCAAAATTTCAATTTTATAGTTCTGTTTTATAGTACTGTATATTTCTGTGCACAGTTTTTACACTTATTCACTTTTTTGCACAATTTTTGCACGGTTTAGACTTTATTTATATTTTTTATAACACAATTTGATCAGATACGATGTTGACACTTTCACAGCAGCGCCCTCCTTCGTTTTGTGTTATAAATTCTGTGATTTGAAAATGGATTTAACAAATGATGATCGATTTGATTTAATACGAGTAGAAGCATATTTTATCAATGGAAGAAGTGCCACACGCGTTTTGGTATGGTACATAAACTAATATCGTCATCGTAATTTCCCCACTCTTAAGTGCTTTCAAATAATGGTTAATAACTTAAACAAGGAGGTAACTATTGCAAAACTAAACTATTAAAGCCACGTATTTGTGACGAAGATTTAGAAATAGCTATTTTGACCTATTTTGAGTCATTCCCCGCTAATTCCACCCGAAACGCAGCTGAAACCATTCAAGTGTCTCAGGCTACGATATGTAAAGTTTTAAAAAAATACAAGTATAAATGTTACCGCTCCGGACGCATTGTGCAAAAGTTACATCCAGGAGATAATTTCAGACGGCTGTTTTTTTGCAATTGGTTAAATCGGAAACTCGACAACGACAGACATTTCTTATCCAATATTTTATTTTGAGCGAAACAAATTTTTCTAAAATGGAATGTATAATCGAAATAATAAACATTACTGGTCACAAACTAATCCTTTGCGGGTAACCGAAGCGGATCCCCAGGTGCGATTTTCATTTAATTGGTGGTGCAGTATTTTGAAGGACAGAGTATTTTATTTTAAAATTTATGACGGAACGTTGACGACTTTTAAATATGTTGAACTTTTTAATGAACTGTTTGAAGAGCTGGAGAATTTGCCATTGGCCCAGATCAACCAGTTATTTTTTCAACAAGATGGAGCTCTAGCCCATAATAGCCGTATAGTAAAAGTGATTTTGATTCAGCAGTTTGGCGACAATTTTATTGCAACGCATGGTCCTGTGCCTTGGCCAGCGAGATCCCCGGATCTTACCCCCTTAGATTACTTTCTTTGGGGGTATGTTAAAAACGAAATTTACAAAGACACGTATGTTACAGTTGATGACTTGAAACGTTCATCGGAGAATTTTCTAAACGGAATCAATAAGATTGTAATATTGAATGCAGTATGATCCTTGAGGTCTCGAATCCAGCTATGTATTGAAAACAATCGTCTACATTTTGAACAATTAATCAGTTAACGTAAGAAAAATAAAATGTATTTTGTTAAAGATGAGCTCCTTTCTTTAGTTTGCCGTATGCCATTATATCTAATGATGAGGTTTTAAGTTTCATCAAAATAGGGCTCGTGACTCCTTTGAGCATTTTTCGCTATTCCTTATAGTTTGAACAATAGACTAATAATTTTTTTTTTTATTACGACTATGTTTGGACAGATAATTTTAGCGTGGCTTGTCTTAGATCCTTCTGTATCTTCAAATTGTATCCTCCAATAATGTTCACCTACTGCAGAAAGAAATAAAATCAATAACATCATATTAAACACACTTGTTGTCATTATCGCTATAAGCAGATAAAGTAGGTTAATAGCCACTTTCATACGTGATTTAAGTGCGGACGTGAGTGCTCGAGGATGTAGTGTCATATTTTTGAACGTGAAGACTGAAATCAATCAACTCAATCTTAGGCGACTCATGTATTTCGTTTGTCCGCATACTCCTCCTAAACGCCTGAACCGATCTTCTTCAAACTTACCACAGTGATAACGTGTGGCGTGATGGTGGTTTAGAACAAAACAGAAAAAAAAAAGTTTGAACATAAAAAAATAAATCGTCGTTCGAAAATTTAACACTTCGCTCAGTTTTTTGCAACAGCAGCATGCATTGCATACCTAGTTAAGTTATTAAGGTTTAAGCAATGAAAAGTATGGCAATAAGGGCAGAAATAAATAAATCTGACACAATCACAACACTACCTAGACCATACCAAGCCACAGAATAGGAAAAAGTACTTACATAACCAAGCCCACAATAATATTTTTTTACCTTGGTATTTGCCTTGGTATTCGTTCCAACAAAAGGAGTTCGATCCGGATTGTCCAGATTATTCAAAAATAATAAAATCTATGATAATACAATAGTAGAAATCGTAATTCAATCATCATAATTATGGAATGGATTTTCTTGCAGTTTTCACTGATAGACTACTAAGTAGGTATACTACAATTTGACTAGGTACTACACAGTACTACACCTACACCACTTTAAGCCAATTTAGGGTTTTATTTCATCAAAATCGTATGCCAGAAAAAAGTTATCGTCGCAATAGTCGATAAGTATCAACACAAATAGTTCGATAATCCGAAATTGATGCGAGCGGAGCCGCGGGCAACAGCTAATAACATAATAAGAAAATGGATTAAAATATTGATTTCGGCTACCGACCCCAGTGAAGTCTTTATTAATTAGGTGGAAATAAATAGACCAACCCCATTGTATTTTTAGCTGAACAGTGGCTCATCAAGTCAGCCTGAGGCGTTTGTACTCTCCATGTAGAGGCGTATTTATTGTGTCAACACCAAACTGTAATGAATGTTGTCCTGAAGGAAATTATGTTTACTTTCTCAAGACATATAGGATATTACACCAAGTTACAACCAAAACAGTTTAAACCAATACGTCAGAGAATTATAAACCTCTCTTTAAATACTTATTAAGTATGTCATCATTCACCGAGCCTTTTCCCAACTCAGTTGGGGTCGGCTTTCCAGTCTAACTGCGATTCGGCTCAACTTCGATATTTTCCGTGAAGCGACTGCCATCTGACCCATGGGCGATATCGAAGTTCTGTAGTTAGACCGGTCGGATTTTTGATTTAGGGCTCCAACTACCCCTAACGACTGCCATAGATGTTAGTATGACAGCCGGGACCGACGGCTTAACGTGCTCTCCGAGGCCCGGAGGGGTCTCAATGTCTAAAGAAATGGTCACCCATCCTAAGACCGGCCTGAGTCGATGTTGCTTAACCTTTGCAATGTGTTAACATTGTCGGTTACCACTAGACCACGAGCCCCTCTTATTAAGTATGTATGGTAAATAAAAATAAGATTAAATAATTTCAAATTTCAAATACTTCCGACATGTCGGTGAGATCCCTTCATTACCTAGGAAGTGAACTGATGAGCTGCAACAATTATAGCTAAGAGCCCTTTCGATAATATCGGCTCACGAACGCGTCCGCATCAAAATTAGTCCATCCGTTCAGCTGCTATGATGCCGTCGACTAACAGCAGATATACAGGTAAAACTTATAACACCCCGTGCGTCGATGATTTTGCCATTGTCAAGGTAATGCTTGCACAGAAGAACTGTTTATTCCGAACTAGCTCCAGGTGCGGGACAAGATAAGAAACGTTGTTCGGTAAAATGAGCGTCTGAAATCCGATTTTTGCATAGCGCCATAGGTAACCTAAAAACTACTAAAAAGCCACCAGCCACGCGCTCAGAAAAATTTAACTCTTATTAGTGGTTAAAAAATAGGTTCGATGGATACTTGTCAGTTTTACTGAAGTGCGATATCGCATCGGACGTCATCCTGCGGCCTCACGACCAAACGATCGACATATTCAACCAATGATAACGCAAATATGTGTTAATTTGGTCACGTGGCAGAATTTATCCATGCTCATAGGGTTCCTAAGCTACACGGGTCGAATGGTACGAAAACGGGACCAAATCATTACTCAATGCAGTTAGTTATTAGCGAGGTAGCTTACATATCCTTCGTACATGATAGGTCTATTGTAAGTATCTAAAGTGTTTTCCCAAGACATCATTAATTGATCAACTTCAAGTTGTTCTGACTGCAACTTCTGCTGCTGCGGTGCTAAGAAACTTTTTCTAACTAAGCTAACAAATTCGTACAGCTGCGACCAACTGCATGCACAGCAGTTGGCTCTGGTAGTTCGGTTCGTAAAGTATTATAGCTGAAAGTACATGGTATTAATGTACATTTTTTTTTTTTTAATTCCGCGGCCCAAGGCCGCGGCCGCTCTAACGTCCGTTGCCGGGCGTCTCTGGTTACTAGCAGAGGGTATGTCCAGTGCCGCCCGGCGGACTTTGACCACCTCTGTGGTCTCTTCGGGTGTTGGGTCGGGACGAGAATCCCGCGTCGTTGGGGGAAGGGTTTTATCCCGCGTCAGTGAGTGAATCTGGTTGCGTGCTATGGGGCAAAGGCCCCGCAGCACGCAACCCTTCTAGCCTGCTTCTGTAAGGACGGCGGATGGCGATCTCGCCGTCCTCAGGCCCCGATCATGGAGGTCGATAGTCTTGGGCGTAGTCGCGGAGTCTGGGGCGCCCTGGCCGCCGACTACGGAACTCGGCGGGGAGGGTACGCTCCCTCTCTCTCCCGGCCGCCTCCTTCGCGAGCATGACTTGCTCGCAGAAGGACACGGCCGCGTTCCACCTACTCCGGCTGGAGACCATGGCTTGAAGCATGGTCTCCAGCGAGAGGGTATCCACGCCCAGACCCACTACGAGGTCCCGGCGCTGGCTCGCCCACGCTGAGCACTCCACCGACGTGTGGAATGCGGTGTCGTCGTCGGAAACCTCGCAGTGTTGACACCGGGGTGTGACCTCACGATGCATGCGAAACAGATAGCTACCGAAGCATCCATGCCTGGCAACGATCTGCGTCGCACGATACGTGAGGTCACCATGCTGCCTCTGTAGCCAATCGTCCATGATCGGTCTCACCGCCGCGATGATGGTGGTACCCCAGATTACTTCCTCCGTCGTGGCCGCGTCATCCAGACCCGTGATGCGCAATGTGGCGCATTTGGTAGGTCTGGTGACGCGGACGGCTTCTGCGTCCAGCGCGACCCTAAGTTGAGCCGCTAGGGCGTCCGCTTTGGGACCGCTGGAGGCGCCGGAGACCTCGAGGAGGCGAGCACCGGTGCGGGTGTTTTTACACCGGAGCCCCCCCTGAATATCGAGGGCCGAGAGGTTCACTGAGGCTTTAACCTGCCTCAGGACATCGGCGTACCCCACACCCTTCTCCACACCTGCCGGCGTCACGGTCAGGACGACGGCGGTGGAGCGAGGAGGGCGGGGCCTCTTCGGCGCCTTCGCCACGGCGGCTCTGGCCGCTTTCTTTTTGGCCCTCTTGCGCTGCTTTTTGGCACCCACTACTTCCCATCCCTCCCATCTGGAGAGATGTAAGGAGGCAGCAGGAGCAGCAGCGGGAGTGGCCCTGAAGGCAGCGGGGATGGCACTCCTCTTGCCCTTCCCCTTGCCCTTCCGCGAAATGGCCGCAGCTTCGGCTGGCGTCCGCCTCGCTGGGACAGCGGACGGGGGCAGGGTGGGGCGGCGGTTAGGAGGCCGGCCTCTCGGACGGGGCGCAACGCCGGCGCCATTAACAGCCGCGTAGGACAACGCGGGCTGCGTCAGCGCAGGGCGGTACGCCCGGTCCTCAAGGACGCCAAGGCGCCTCTCGATCGCCGCCATGAGCTCGGTAAGAGTAGGCGGCACAGGCTGTGGCGGCGATACGGGCGCCGCATTGGGCGCGGTCCTGGGTGCCGTCCTTGATGGCCCAGCCTTCGGGGAAGGCGGCGTGGGTTGCTCCGTCTGGGTCCCGGTAGGCCCCTTGACCAGCTTGGTCAGGTTCGCGACCTCCTGTCGCAGGGCCTCCATCTGTAGCCGGGACGCGGCAAGTTCCGCCTCCAGGCTGGCCACCTGGCCCCGTAGCTTCTGCTCCTCTGCGGGGACGCTCCGCGCTAGGAGCTCATCCAGGGAAGACTGGGCGTGTGTCACTGCCGTCTTCACCACCTGCCTCTTACCCTGCAGATTTTTGGTGCCACCCTTCATGGCTTCTGCAATTCGGGTAAGAGCCAGCATGAGCTCCCGCGCGGCTGGCACCTCCTTGTCCCTGCCACTGGGCAGGAACGGCACTGTAGGGGCGGGGGCTTTAAATACCGGCGACTTTCGGTATTTACCGGACGTCGTAATCGCCAGGTACTTCATCGGAACCCCCTCCTCGGTCTCGCTGGATGCGGTCCCCCCAGAGCAACTGGTGCTCCGGTCACGCGACGACCTCGCCTTCGGGACCACCTTCTCCCGAGTCCTTTTGACTGGGGTCTTCCACAAGGAAGAACCCTCCGTCTCCATGCTGCTGGGAACGACGTCTGTCCCAGCAGCGGTCGACGCGACCTCCGCGTCGGTTTGGGGGGTGGTTTTGAGGCACACCCCCTGGCCTGTCGGGCTTTGTTGACCCCTCCCAAATACCTGATGGGGGTCGCTGTGACTGGTGCCGGGCCTGAGCCCCGCATCAGTCACAGCCGGGTGTTCGTGGAGGGATTCCTCACCTCCAGTTCCCCGTTGGGTAATCTTATTATTCGTACTTTGCAAAGCCATTTTTTAATTAGTTTAACGTCCTTCGACGGGCGACACCCTAGGCGTGACAGCTCCCCTGCACGATTCATCCCCTCACCGGGTGTCAGAGCTTGGGATTGGGTTAATTTTTTATAGAGGTGTTCATCCTCGCGGCCCCCAGGGGCCACCGGTCCTGTCAATTCAGGATTACGGCTGGGCCGGGCGGGGGTCTTTACAAGACCGTTCCGCCCGCCCCGTTGGTGATTTTTTAACGAGGTTTTCTTCCTCACGGTTCCGAAGAACCGGCTTCCCGCCTGAGGTCAGGCGGGGTTCGGCCGAACGGTGGTCTCTGCGAGACCGTGTCCAACACCGCTGATGAGCTCAGTGATGTCGGACCCGTCGCCCTGGTGGTTTCTCCGCACAGCAGCACTCTGCTCTGCAGAGTGTCGGCGGAGAGACCTGGGCCGCGCTAGGCCCCCGTCGTGGTGGGTCTGCGTTCCTCATGCGAGGCGGCAAGACCCCCACCTTGGCCAGAATTAGCCGTAGTAGCTACAATTCTGCGGTACGTTGCCGCAGAGTTGCAGCCACTGCCGTTGCCTGGGGTGCACCACGTGGAGGAACTGACCAAAGTACCCCGGTATTAATGTACTAACATTAACACATACTATAGTCTTCCCATATTAATACATAGATCACTTAGTAAGATGCTTAGATATAATACCTATACGGCATGGTGTATGTGGATAATTAACATGGTATATCCATTAGCTGTACTGTTAAAAAAATTCAGGGTAAATTACATAAAAATTTGGGCAACTCTCGTTGCCCAAACAGATATGTAATTTTAAATCTTTCTGTAATTTCACATGAGAGATGTAATTTTACATAATATATAGTAAATCGGATTTACGTTACATATTTACATGTAATTTTACATAAGGTATAGTACATTCGATTTATGTAAAAATACTTGACATGTAATTTTATTCATGTTATTTAAATTATATTCATGTTATTTCAATATATTCATGTTATTTATAATTATACTCATGTTATTTAAATTATAACTATGTATTCATGAATATGTAAAATTACAAAATGAAAATATTTTCACAAATATGATGTAATTTTACAGAATGTACACAACATTTTATTTTGTAAAATTACGCCAAATTTATGTAAAATTCAAAAAAAATTACGTAATGTTCCCGATAACATTCAGTATTTTTCAGGCACATTTTATGTAAAACAACATATCGATTGTGAGTACCTACACACAATTTTGTTTAGTTACTGCAAGTAAAATGCTCATTTCAGGAAATTTTATGTAAAACTACTGAGAAGAATGTGTACTTTTCTAGTTAATTTTATGTGAAATTACATGTTGGTAGTGTGCACTTTCTTATAATTATGTTAAATTACTGATAGTAATAATTAAAATTGCCGCAAGTACATGAGTTTTTCAGGAAAACAAATGTATTATTACAAATAAAGTTGTGTGTATTTCAGGCCTATTTTATGTTAAATTACATTTCTGTTTCTTAATTACATTTTTGTTTTATAAAAAACAAATTTGATTTCTTCCACTTCGCTTTATCCTCCTGGGCGAAGGTCCAGAGGGAGACCCACGACACGATGGATAGATGTAGTGTCAAAGGACATGAGTGTCAAGCTTCCGAAGACAACGAAGTCGAGGATAGAGCAAAGTGGAAGAAATTAAATTTGTTTTTTATAAAACAAGAACAAAAATGTAATTTCCGAAACAGACATGTAATTTCACATAAAATGGGCCTGAAATACACACAATTTTATCAGTGAAATTACCAAAATTTTCCTGGAAAGGAAAGCTGACTCCACCACCATATGGGATAACTAGCTGGGAAGAGAGGGAGTTTTATAAAAAAAACAAAACAAATATTTGACATTCTAAAATTTATTAATATTTCGGCAAAAATATTAAATTTATAAAAACAAATATTTCTCATTCATAATATTAAATTTGTTCATCCATATAACTTGGTACTGACAAATATTAAATAATTCAACGTTGCCAGTAGGAATAGTATAACAAAACGCTTGAAATTCAATTAATTGAAATATTGTCAATAACTGTAAGTAAAAAAGTTTTATTAAGTATAATATGGATTGACGGCAAACGCCAATGGCAAACTCTAGTCCTTTGGCCTCTAAAAGTGAGTGAGTGAAACAAAATACACGACTAAGAACAAAATGCATATGTCGCAGTCTTCTGGTTAAATCAGTCACTTGGCAAGTTGTCCGCCGGCTAGCCCGTCTGGCTGATTTATCCAGTTGGCTGCGACATATACATTACTAATGTAGGACTATTAATAGTCCAAATAGGCTGAAAATTTATTTAAAAATATGATAAATAATATTTTTAATACATAAAATACATACCAGAAACTATGTTTGGTGCTGTGGAAAACCACAAGCCGAGGAAAAATCCTCGGCTAGTAATATCAGACCTCGACAACAGTTCCTAAAAACAAAACGCAAAATAAAATTAGTGCCATTTGCTCTTTTTAATGGTAAAAAGAGCAAATGGCATTAATTTTATGTTCTGTGTAGCTTTACAAAAATAATAAGTAACCATTTACTAATTATTTTTGTAAAGCTACACACTAAAAGAAGTTTAACAAAAAAATATGGTATATTTAAATAACAAGTACCTCATATTTTACATAGATGTATGAGAGATCCTCTTTAAAATATTGGCTGTTAATTGTAGCAAGTTTATATAATTTTTCTCTGTGTAATCTAAGTCGTCCTCTGAAGCGTTTGTTTGTTTTTTTGGCAACAGTGCATTTATTTTCTCGTGTAATTCAGTTACTTTACTGCGAAAAGTGTCCATGCACAGGTTAGAATTCAAGCCACAAAGGCGGTCAAAATGTTTTATCATATATTTTTCGTCCAATTGCATTGGCCATTCATTAGCAATACTAGTCACTGCAGGTGCAGGTGTGAATTCAGGAATGTTTTCTGTAAACTATAAGTATCATTCATATACGATTCCACCTTAGATTCATCTCTTTCTTTCACAAAAGCATTTGATATAAGCCAGGTTTTTTTAGTTTCTGGCGTTATTTCTTCATCTTCATAATATGTGACTGGAACACTCGGTTGCCACTCCTTGCAACCGAAACTTAAGTTTTTTATTAATTTAGATTTCTTTTTTGTTGTACTTGTGTCAGAGCAAGAGCTGTTGGGTGCTCTTTTGTGGGGCCGTTGAAGGTAGTGTACTCTTTCTTCTAATTTTTTGAAAACAGTATAGTACCCCTATCCTCTAAGTTGGATTGTATCAGGATCTCTGTGGATCATACAATTGTGGATATGTTTCACACAATTCTCGTGCAATTACTCTATAATTTGACCTTGTTGGTAAGTTTTCATGATGAAGAAGTTCGTCTACTACATTTCTTACAATAATATTGACATCAGAAGCTAAAATTGGTTTTTCATTGTTTAGTTTTGACAAAAGCGCTGATGGAAAGAACAATGGGCAAACCTATTAAATCGTACTAACATAGTTTATAAGTCTTTATTGTTACTAACCAATTCCAAGTCCGAAATAAATGATTTTTATTTTTTAAATTTTATTTTAAATTTGTATGTGCCGTGTCCTGTCGGCGGCCACATCTGAATTATTTATTTCCAAATAGGAAACTGTGTTTACGTTAAGACCACAAAATATTACTTCTGTGACTTCCTTGGAAAAAAAATTATGATGGGTGAAAGTTACCCACTTTGGTCTTTTCGTTTACAATTATTTCTAGTAAAAAAGCACCTAAACTACAATAATGGTTGGGCACTCCGGCAGGGCATTCAGTGGTACTACGGAAATGCGCAGCTGAGTTGTTTCCTGTACTAACTCGTCTGTACCGCCTGTCTTACTCCACAGGAATCGTGCCGGAGGTCTGGAAGGTGGCGAACGTACAACCGATCCCAAGAAGGGGATCAGTCTGATCCAGGCAACTATCGACCCATAGCTGTCACCTCAGTCATGTGCAAGGTGTTTGAGCTGATCATCA